>JZKD02S2066481.1:0-30615 GCA_000966675.3 Picea glauca
TACTTGGATTATTTGAGAGTTTTTCTCCTAACATATAAGAATTTATTGCGCATCTCTTAATAATATCACTTTTGAGATTTGTTCTCCATGCCTATCACTTTTGAGAGTTAGTAATATCTCTTAATATTACATTATGTATATGTAGGGTTATTAGGATTTATTATGTATTGAGTTCACAACATTTGGTACTAGAGAAAAAAATTCATGGTTTGGCACCCTCAAATTGCACCTTACATAGTTTGAAACATAACTTCGACTAGTGATCTCTGAATTTGGTTCTCTACTTGAAGGATTGTAAAGAAGACACTCTTTATTATACATGGAAAAAATATCAATGGCAACATGACAAGAATATTAGAGTTGCACTCTATACAAGTTAGGGTTTTTGTATAGATCTAAAACATTGATAAAAGTAGTAAGGTTCACTAGATGAGACATATTCAAAGATTGCAAGATCCAATTTCAATGTGACTAGTGGAATTTTACACGAGACATAACAAAGTGTCACTAGTCCAAATTTAAGAGTTTTTTAGGGTGAAATTAATGGATTTATTGTCTATACAACCTCACTCTCCTAATAAGGAACAATAACAATAGGGTTTGGAAAATGGCCATAACTTTCTTTTGGAAAATTCAAATTGAGAGACACTAGTGGAATTCAAGGGAAAAAAATAAGGTTGATACAAGTTTAAATTTAAGAGGAATTAGATGATAATTTGAATAAATATAATAGGTACAAGGTTAGATATCACAAGAGTCCCCATGGAATGGCCTAAAAAGGTATGTCAACATAAAATTGTAATAAATTTTGGTTCGAAGGTCTGATTGAGGTAATTCAAAATTTGTTTCAAAGAGAAAATAAAGAAAAATATTTAACTAAAACATTTCTTACAATTTGGAGCTAATTGTTGTGAATTCATTATATTGTAAATTAAGGGTTCTTACAAGATCTAAGTGTTTGAGAAAAGAATTGATGGCAATAGAGACGTTGTTGGAGAGAAAGATGGTTTTGATCCTAATGAATGGTAAAGTAATTTTAGTGAACATTGGAATGGTGAATACCCAATATCTACTTAAGGATGACTCTCAACATTGGTGGTATATTTTTCCCTACCTCACAAGAATAAATTCATACACTTTGGAAAAGTTTGAAAATGTACTTTTTGATAGATGGGTAAGAGAAATGAATTAAAAGATTAAAAAAAAAGAATGATGAATTGAAAGAAGAAAAAGAATAATTTCATAAGAGAGATTTTCACATAGCCACATTGTGGAAGGACAAAGAGGAATCACATGATTAATTCTCCAAATTGTAAGCTCTCAATCAAGTGCTTATTAAGGAGAGTAATAACTTAAAGCAAGGAAGGATGAACAAAGGAATAATGATGAGGAAAATTCAAATGGATAATTAAAAAGGAAGGATGGAGAAATCAAGATGTTGCACGATGATACAAAATACCTTATTAACAATATTAATAATGTCAACAAGTGTATAGAGGAGGGAAAATATAATATCATAAATGAAATGAAGAGTAAAAGACTTGAAGATGAAATTTGCAAGAAGTTAAAGAAGCCCTAAACAATGAAGATGTCAAGTTAGAAATGCAAACAATAATTAAAGGACTAGAAGTGGATGGATAACATCACCCTTCAACTTAAAAAGGAGAAGGAAGAAAATATAAAAGAAGGCAACTAGAAAATATTTAAAGAAGTTGAACACTCTATTGAGGATGAAAAGGTCAAATATGTTGATATAATATAATGAATGAGTTATTTAGGATAAATTGTAAAGGTTAGAGCATGCCATTATCCCATAAAAGAAAATTGATTTAAGAGTGTGGAAAATGAAGAAAATCCATTGAAGGTGGAACCATCTCAACATCCTTATTACCAAGAAAGTTGGAAATAAAGTTAAGAGGTTCCCACATCCATATTACAAATGAAGTAGATTGAACAATCAATGACATCCATTGAGTGTGCAATAAGAGAACCATAATACGATTCAATCTTATCAAATACTGATAACTATGATCAAATGTAAAATTTAAAACAATGCATGAAATTAAAGGAAAATAAACTATTTGGCATCAAACAATAAAGGATTGATGTTGATAAAAAAATGAATATGGATGGATGGATATCATAAATGGAAGTAAGAGAACTGAAATATGAGTAAACCTTGTTACTTGGTTTGATCACTAGTTAATCCTTGATTACAACGCTTTGAGGGAAAACATTTTTTTTGGGGGTACAACTTTATGATCTTAATGGGGGTATACATGCGGTCAAATTTATATGCAAGTAGTACATCATCTTGGTATTAGGCTTACATGGGAAATGAATGTGCACATGTATATATGGAGGTAAATAGAGTCATTATTGCGCATTGAGTTATGATTGTGACATATGGATCCACTTAGTTATTTGCAAGTTTTCATAATGAAGACTTGTTGTGTAACTCATTGTAATATTATGTTTGTGCATTAAACTCCATGGAAATGTTTATTGTACATTGCATATGCAATTTTATTAGGGTTTGATGTGTATTGGGTTCATAACAATCATTTAGTGGCATATTAAGAGCCTTTGTCACAAGATAAGCTCAACTACAACACTTAAGACAATAAATTTTATGTGTTGTTTCAAGCAATCAAGAAATGACGACATATATCCCTGGTAACAAATTTATCTTACATAATAATCATTAATCCCTTTAGTTTTTGAATTCCCAATTTAAAATTTAGGAGCAATGACATTTAAAATGGGCTTCCTATATTCAAAATTTTTATTTAGTCAATAAATATACAAAATATAGATCATATAAAGCATTTGATTTGCTAACTAGAGCTCCTTCCAAGGCCCTTTCTATCTTATATGTAAGATGTGTAGCATATGAGCATTGGAATCCAAATATGTTATAGAGCCTTACTTTGGTTAAGTCATGGAGTCCCTATAGTGGTCTATTATGGTCAATCAAATCCCTTCCCTTGAATACATAGTGCTAGATGGTTTTCATTACAAGTTGAATTGACAATTTTCTCTAGTTGGATCATCTCACCTTATTCTTATCAAGGAAGTCCACTTTCCATCCCACGAAAGACATTTTTCATGTGTGAAGAAAACATCGTTACACCTACAAAGTTAGTTTTTTTGGCTTCCCATGTGAAAACAAGTGGAATATCAAATCCAAATATGTTCATGTTGCAACCAAAACAAATTTTTCAATAGGTTGCTTGGGTTGTACCAAATTCTACTTGTTCCCTCAAAGACTTGGGAATCCATCTCTATAGGTTTAATTAATGGTATACCCACCACTTGATGGGATCAATATTGCTTCCTTCTAGTAGTATGTATATATTCCAATATGAAATTTTTTATACCATACAACAAAACTATTGATGGTTCTAAAGTTGTAAAACTTTCTTCCAATGTGTTTGGAGCCAATTTGTATTATCATTGACTATCATTTTTTTATTGTGACTCCATATTTCTTAGTAGATTTTGAAAATCCTTATGGAATATTTTAGGTTGTCAAATTTAGTGCTATAATGCATTTTATCCATGTTGACATGAGAAATGTGATGGAAGTATCCCATAATCTAAGAAACCAAGTTTGACAAATTTTAGCTTTGAATCTCAAAATTTAGCAAATTTTAACCTAGAACTCAAATTTCAATAAGTTTGTTGAATTATAATTTGAATTGAATCTATTAAGAAACCAAACTTCACCATTAAAGTTGTTGAATTTGTTATGGAATTCAATTTTTTTCCTTTCTATGAAAAAAAATGAAAAATGAAATAGACCTTGAACTAACCTAACGATGCCCTTGCTTTTTCCTCTTGCCCAAGTTCCACTCCCAACTTGCTTAAAGACTCAACCATCCTAATGCCCATTATGGACACTTTGGTCAATGCATAGATTATTGGAAAATGGACACCACCAGGACTCACACCTCATTAAGTAAGGTTGGACATTGATTGATGTCAAGGATGTATTTTCCCTTGCTTCTCATTTATAAAGAGTGTTTTTCATTGAGGCTTGTGGATATACCATACATTAAGACTCGGGCCTCCTACCCCCATTTAAAAGTTGTGAATTCTTAAATTGTGAATGTTGTATAGGAGTTATAGTGTTCAACACATAACTAGAAGAAACCATATCAAACATAAATCATGCCAATGTTTGCATGTCACAGAGTTTTGCAAATTGTTCAAGCCTCAACAATGGTCATAGTCCCTAAATTATTCTCAATGATGGCATTGAACTACATGTTTAAATTTTAATGAAGGCATTATGTTTTATCATGATGATTTATTATTCACATATGTTCATTGACATTGATGGCATTGAATTTTATCATAATTAATTATATTTAATGCCTAAACTAACCTAATCATACCCTTTATTTTGTTAAGATATTTAGAAACTTAGGATTTAAGATAAAATCGGTATAATGTGTTGTTAGGTTAAAGTGTGTTTATTTAATATGCATTAATATGCATTTGTAATCCGACGCTCATGATATGTTCCTGACATAGAGTGATCCGACGACTCATATTCTCCTCAATCTTAACGACTACATTGATCCATGGCTTGACACCCAATTGGTCCATGATCTCTATTTAAAGAGCATGGAGGGTCATATGTCGATGATCGATTGTGAGAAACTCTCTATAAAATATTTTATTTTGCATTAATGAATTTCCTCAAATGGCCACGTCGGCTAAGGCCATGGATGTTTCCCCTCAGGGGTTTTACCACGTAAAAACATCGGTGTGTTGATATTTGATCACGTTGTGTTAGTGGTTACTGACAGTGTTCATGTTAAAATATAATGTGACTTGATTCACACACTTAGTCAAACTCATATTTCAAACTCCAATAACGTCAAAAGTAATGCATTAAACTTAACAACATTCTACTGTACTTTATGAGAAGAAATGCATTGACTAAGCAAGCTAAAAATTAGCAGTGGAAATTAAATGAATGGTAGACAACATTCACACACATTTAAAACAAAAAAAATATGGGAAATTCCTATGGAAAAACCTCGAAGGGGAAACCAACCAAAGATAGATTCTTCTTATTGAGTCATGGGAAAAATTCTGAGTTTACAACAACAATATTTTTCAGCAAACAATGACAGTACTTATCTCTCTCCAAGCACAATATCCTCCTCCAAAATAGTGCCAAAGTTGTCTTGAAAATGTGTCATTGTTGTACGGCCTATACGGCCTTGTGCAATCATCACCAACTCCAAAATATACCTCAAAAAATGTGCCAGATATCTGTTGTACTTTCAATACAGACTGTACAGATTCTTCTTACAACAAATGCCTAAAAAATCATGCCCTTATTTCCATCCTCAATTTTTTTGCATAGAACACATTTGTACGACTGCTAAATCTGTATTGTATAACCTCCTCTAATGTTGTACGATACTGCTATCATAAATGCTAATTTTCTTGGGATGTGTGCCCCTATTCTTCTTGGGAAGCATGCCAATCCTCATTTGTTTCTCCTCTATTCCTCTCAGCTCAAAATCTCTTGGAAAATGTGACTCTTCACTTTCTCTCTCAACCTCTCCTTGAAAAGCGCACCCCATCTCCCTCAAATGTTGCCTTTATTTACTCATTAATGAGTAACTTCCCTAACCCTAGATCTCCAAAGAGATAGATGTCAATATTAGATCTTGCCCTCTTGAGATGAATGGTCTTGACTTAATCTTCTGTTGAGTTCACTTAAATCACTTAAGAGACCCAAACTTCATAAAGTCACTTTTATGCATTAAATATTAAAAGGCCCTAACTGCACTTTATATAATCACTTTATAAAGTCACTTAAGAGAGATATTTTCTCGTCACTTTTGCATGCTGGGCACCACCTATGCAGAAGTACCTCTGAGATACATAAACTAACAATTCATCCTCTGTTGGAATACATGTGTTTTCAAACATGGTATCGGGGAACATTTAAAGACCTACTCTCGTTGTAGATTGATATATTGAAGTCATCTTGCCACATCTATGGTTTCTACTATTTATGTACATATCTAAGCCTATATGACTATTCTATTGCATTCATAGTGCTTCTTTAAGCTATAAATGATTTTCATTTCAATCGAAAAGGTTTCCACTTGCCCAATATATGAACATTTTAGTTAGATTCAGAGGTATAAAACTTGAATACGCCCTTTTAAATTTTTATGGAGACAATATTTATGTTTTATTTCATTTTTCTATCTTTTATTTTCAGGTTGTTACTCTTTTCGATCTTCATATTCTCTTTTCCCTATGCTTTGTGTGATCTAGACAAATTTGGAATAGAGAGGAAATGGTTTCTGGTCTACATATGCTCTTTGTCGTGTGCTTTGTGGGATCTCGGTAAATCAAAAATAGAGGAAAAATTTTCATTTTTCAGGTAATCTAACCGAGAACTAGCCCTTATTTCCGTCGAGAAGAGAATTTGTTTTTGTGTGTGAATGCATGATTTTTTTTTATAACACACACTCCAAGTCCATCTTCCACAAAATCAACAACAACAACCCCAATCCTCCTTCTTGAGATTATAATGTGTTTTTCACTAGCTCACTTGGTTAAAAGTTGCCTTATTTAGTAAGAGGTCTTGAGTTCAAGTCTTTTTTTTGTTACTTTTTGAAAAAGTTCATGCATTAATTGTAAAGTGTATTTCAATTATATAATAATAATAATAATAATCTAATTTTAAGGTCACAGCTAATCCAGACACCAAACTAGTGTATGAGACCCCCTTGTTTGTGGGACAAGGGACCCCCTCCACACAATGATTTGACTACTAAAGTCTATGGAGGTGTACATACCCTACCCCCCTCTGGATTTGAACCTACGACCTACAAGGAGTAAACACATGTTCTTAACCATTAGGCCCACTCAAACTATAAACATAAATCACTATAAATTAACTTTAATATTTATTTTTTAGTTACTTTTTGCATGAAACTTTAATTTACAAAGTAACTTTATTGTAAAAGTGATTCTCGCTTATTCTATAAAAGTGAGTCACTTCATAAGAAAATTATTTGTAAAAGTGGGGTTATTAGAAGGAGGGGTATCACCACATGAACCAACTTCTACTTGCCATGTAGCTCTTTGGTTACCATTTATGCCTTTTTTTAAAAGGGTATAACTTTCACTTCTAAAGTCCATTTTCAGTGTCATTTTTTTGAAACAATTTATTTTTTCGAGAGATTTCCATCCAAACCATCAGTTTCAACCTTTAAATTCACATTCTCTACAAATTAATTATGTCTTCTCCCAATGATCATTTGCTTACCAGTACAAACTACTTCTCATGGAAATCCCATATGGAGGATGCATTAAGAAGTAAAGGATTGTACTAGATTACCTTGGGGAAAGAAAAAGAACCCACTAATGATAAAAAGTATGTCAAATGGGATAATAGGAATGACNTTTATTGTACATTGCATATGCAATTTTATTAGGGTTTGATGTGTATTGGGTTCATAACAATCATTTAGTGGCATATTAAGAGCCTTTGTCACAAGATAAGCTCAACTACAACACTTAAGACAATAAATTTTATGTGTTGTTTCAAGCAATCAAGAAATGACGACATATATCCCTGGTAACAAATTTATCTTACATAATAATCATTAATCCCTTTAGTTTTTGAATTCCCAATTTAAAATTTAGGAGCAATGACATTTAAAATGGGCTTCCTATATTCAAAATTTTTATTTAGTCAATAAATATACAAAATATAGATCATATAAAGCATTTGATTTGCTAACTAGAGCTCCTTCCAAGGCCCTTTCTATCTTATATGTAAGATGTGTAGCATATGAGCATTGGAATCCAAATATGTTATAGAGCCTTACTTTGGTTAAGTCATGGAGTCCCTATAGTGGTCTATTATGGTCAATCAAATCCCTTCCCTTGAATACATAGTGCTAGATGGTTTTCATTACAAGTTGAATTGACAATTTTCTCTAGTTGGATCATCTCACCTTATTCTTATCAAGGAAGTCCACTTTCCATCCCACGAAAGACATTTTTCATGTGTGAAGAAAACATCGTTACACCTACAAAGTTAGTTTTTTTGGCTTCCCATGTGAAAACAAGTGGAATATCAAATCCAAATATGTTCATGTTGCAACCAAAACAAATTTTTCAATAGGTTGCTTGGGTTGTACCAAATTCTACTTGTTCCCTCAAAGACTTGGGAATCCATCTCTATAGGTTTAATTAATGGTATACCCACCACTTGATGGGATCAATATTGCTTCCTTCTAGTAGTATGTATATATTCCAATATGAAATTTTTTATACCATACAACAAAACTATTGATGGTTCTAAAGTTGTAAAACTTTCTTCCAATGTGTTTGGAGCCAATTTGTATTATCATTGACTATCATTTTTTTATTGTGACTCCATATTTCTTAGTAGATTTTGAAAATCCTTATGGAATATTTTAGGTTGTCAAATTTAGTGCTATAATGCATTTTATCCATGTTGACATGAGAAATGTGATGGAAGTATCCCATAATCTAAGAAACCAAGTTTGACAAATTTTAGCTTTGAATCTCAAAATTTAGCAAATTTTAACCTAGAACTCAAATTTCAATAAGTTTGTTGAATTATAATTTGAATTGAATCTATTAAGAAACCAAACTTCACCATTAAAGTTGTTGAATTTGTTATGGAATTCAATTTTTTTCCTTTCTATGAAAAAAAATGAAAAATGAAATAGACCTTGAACTAACCTAACGATGCCCTTGCTTTTTCCTCTTGCCCAAGTTCCACTCCCAACTTGCTTAAAGACTCAACCATCCTAATGCCCATTATGGACACTTTGGTCAATGCATAGATTATTGGAAAATGGACACCACCAGGACTCACACCTCATTAAGTAAGGTTGGACATTGATTGATGTCAAGGATGTATTTTCCCTTGCTTCTCATTTATAAAGAGTGTTTTTCATTGAGGCTTGTGGATATACCATACATTAAGACTCGGGCCTCCTACCCCCATTTAAAAGTTGTGAATTCTTAAATTGTGAATGTTGTATAGGAGTTATAGTGTTCAACACATAACTAGAAGAAACCATATCAAACATAAATCATGCCAATGTTTGCATGTCACAGAGTTTTGCAAATTGTTCAAGCCTCAACAATGGTCATAGTCCCTAAATTATTCTCAATGATGGCATTGAACTACATGTTTAAATTTTAATGAAGGCATTATGTTTTATCATGATGATTTATTATTCACATATGTTCATTGACATTGATGGCATTGAATTTTATCATAATTAATTATGTTTAATGCCTAAACTAACCTAATCATACCCTTTATTTTGTTAAGATATTTAGAAACTTAGGAGTTAATATAAAATCGGTATAATGTGTTGTTAGGTTAAAGTGTGTTTATTTAATATGCATTAATATGCATTTGTAATCCTACGCTCATGATATGTTCCCGACATAGAGTGATCCGACGACTCATATTCTCCTCGATCTTAATGACTACATTGATCCATGGCTTGACACCCAATTGGTCCATGATCTCTATTTAAAGAGCATGGAGAGTCATATGCCGATGATCAATTGTGAGAAACTCTCTATAAAATATTTTATTTTGCATTAATGAATTTCCTCAAATGGCCACGTCGGCTAAGGCCATGGATGTTTCCCCTCAGGGGTTTTACCATGTAAAAACACCGGTGTGTTGATATTTGATCACGTTGTGTTAGTGGTTACTGACAGTGTTCATGTTAAAATATAATGTGACTTGATTCACACACTTAGTCAAACTCATATTTCAAACTCCAATAACATCAAAAGTAATGCATTAAACTTAACAACATTCTACTGTACTTTATGAGAAGAAATGCATTGACTAAGCAAACTAAAAATTAGCAGTAGAAATTAAATGAATGGTAGACAACATTCACACACATTTAAAACAAAAAAATTATGGGAAATTCCTATGGAAAAACCTCGAAGGGGAAACCAACCAAAGATAGATTCTTCTTATTGAGTCGCAGGAAAACTTCTGAGTTTACAACAACAATATTTTTCAGCAAACAATGACAGTACTTATCTCTCTCCAAGCAAAATATCCTCCTCCAAAATAGTGCCAAAGTTGTCTTGAAAATGTGTCATTGTTGTATGGCCTGTACGGCCTTGTGCAATCATCACCAACTCCAAAATATACCTCAAAAAATGTGCCAGAGATCTGTTGTACTTTCAATACAGACTATACAGATTCTTCTTACAACAAATGCCTAAAAAATCATGCCCTTATTTCCATCCTCAATTTTTTTGCATAGAAAACATTTGTACGGCTGTTAAATCCGTACTGTATAACCTCCTCTAATGTTGTACGATACTGCTGTCATAAATTCTAATTTTCTTGGGATGTGTGCCCCTATTCTTCTTGGGAAGCATGCCAATCCTCATTTGTTTCTCCTCTATTCCTCTCAACTCAAAATCTCTTGGAAAATTTGACTCTTCACTTTCCCTCTCAACCTCTCCTTGAAAAGCGCACCCCATCTCCCTCAAATGTTGCCTTTATTTACTCATTAATGAGTAACTTCCCTAACCCTAGATCTCCAAAGAGATAGATGTCAATATTAGATCTTGCCCTCTTGAGATGAATGGTCTTGACTTAATCTTCTGTTGAGTTCACTTAAATCACTTAAGAGACCCAAACTTCATAAAGTCACTTTTATGCATTAAATATTAAAAGGCCCTAACTGCACTTTATATAATCACTTTATAAAGTCACTTAAGAGAGATATTTTCTCGTCACTTTTGCATGCTGGGCACCACCTATGCAGAAGTACCTCTGAGATACATAAACTAACAATTCATCCTCTGTTGGAATACATGTGTTTTCAAACATGGTATCGGGGAACATTTAAAGACCTACTCTCGTTGTAGATTGATATATTGAAGTCATCTTGCCACATCTATGGTTTCTACTATTTATGTACATATCTAAGCCTATATGACTATTCTATTGCATTCATAGTGCTTCTTTAAGCTATAAATGATTTTCATTTCAATCGAAAAGGTTTCCACTTGCCCAATATATGAACATTTTAGTTAGATTCAGAGGTATAAAACTTGAATACGCCCTTTTAAATTTTTATGGAGACAATATTTATGTTTTATTTCATTTTTCTATCTTTTATTTTCAGGTTGTTACTCTTTTCGATCTTCATATTCTCTTTTCCCTATGCTTTGTGTGATCTAGACAAATTTGGAATAGAGAGGAAATGGTTTCTGGTCTACATATGCTCTTTGTCGTGTGCTTTGTGGGATCTCGGTAAATCAAAAATAGAGGAAAAATTTTCATTTTTCAGGTAATCTAACCGAGAACTAGCCCTTATTTCCGTCGAGAAGAGAATTTGTTTTTGTGTGTGAATGCATGATTTTTTTTTATAACACACACTCCAAGTCCATCTTCCACAAAATCAACAACAACAACCCCAATCCTCCTTCTTGAGATTATAATGTGTTTTTCACTAGCTCACTTGGTTAAAAGTTGCCTTATTTAGTAAGAGGTCTTGAGTTCAAGTCTTTTTTTTGTTACTTTTTGAAAAAGTTCATGCATTAATTGTAAAGTGTATTTCAATTATATAATAATAATAATAATAATCTAATTTTAAGGTCACAGCTAATCCAGACACCAAACTAGTGTATGAGACCCCCTTGTTTGTGGGACAAGGGACCCCCTCCACACAATGATTTGACTACTAAAGTCTATGGAGGTGTACATACCCTACCCCCCTCTGGATTTGAACCTACGACCTACAAGGAGTAAACACATGTTCTTAACCATTAGGCCCACTCAAACTATAAACATAAATCACTATAAATTAACTTTAATATTTATTTTTTAGTTACTTTTTGCATGAAACTTTAATTTACAAAGTAACTTTATTGTAAAAGTGATTCTCGCTTATTCTATAAAAGTGAGTCACTTCATAAGAAAATTATTTGTAAAAGTGGGGTTATTAGAAGGAGGGGTATCACCACATGAACCAACTTCTACTTGCCATGTAGCTCTTTGGTTACCATTTATGCCTTTTTTTAAAAGGGTATAACTTTCACTTCTAAAGTCCATTTTCAGTGTCATTTTTTTGAAACAATTTATTTTTTCGAGAGATTTCCATCCAAACCATCAGTTTCAACCTTTAAATTCACATTCTCTACAAATTAATTATGTCTTCTCCCAATGATCATTTGCTTACCAGTACAAACTACTTCTCATGGAAATCCCATATGGAGGATGCATTAAGAAGTAAAGGATTGTACTAGATTACCTTGGGGAAAGAAAAAGAACCCACTAATGATAAAAAGTATGTCAAATGGGATAATAGGAATGACAAAGCATGTGGACTAATCAGAATGTCCATCTCTCCTTATTTAAGGTTTCACCTTCAAGAAATTGATGGCCTAGTTAAAGCTTAGGAAAATCTTGAAGCTATGTTTGGTAAACAAAATATTGTTTGATCCCACTAGTAGGAAAATCAATTAATGAATTTAATTCCAAATTATTTTCCTTTCATTGAATATTACTTATCTAAGTTCAAAACACTTAGAATTTTGTGTATAGAATTCCAGCTAGATCTGAAGGAAGATCGATGCATATATGTTATTCTTTCTAAGCTTGCTAGTGCATATTCTATTTTTGTATCTACCTTTTATGCCACTAAGGAAGCTCTAGGAAGTTCTTATAAACAACCCTCTCTTGAGTATTTTTGTGATTCTCTGATTTGAGAGAAATATAAGCTTTTGCAACTTGGATTGATTAGCACTGAAGGTACATCCAACCAATCCTTAGTGGCCCAACATAAAGACAAATCCAAGAATCCAAAGAAACAACGTCCTTGTCACAACAATAATCAAAACAAGGGTCCCAAACCCTATGAGCCATCTTCCACTCCTAATGGTGACAAAGGAGAAAAATTTTAAAGTAAGAATATTGAAAAACATTACTACTTTTGTGGGAATGTGGTCATGTGGAGTCCATACATTTTAAAAAGATGGAATATTTAGAAGTGGCGATGGAGAAGCACAACATCCGTATTAATTCTTCTTATTATAACTCTTCTTCTCATGGAAATGCACTTTCTTCTTTTGGTTTCTCCTTCAATTCAACTTCTACTTCTTCTATTGAGTGGATTATCTATTTTGGAGCATCTTATCATATGGCTAAGGATAAAGCCATCCTTTATGCTCTTAATGAATGTAACACGAAGAAAATATTTGTTGGTGATGATAAATCTCTTAGTTTTGTAGGGTCTAGAATAGTTCAAGTAGATAATGGTAATTTAAATGATGTATTATGTGTTCCAAGTCTTTCCTATAACATTCTATTAGTGTATCAAATCATTCATTCAAGTGAAGGTAAAACCGTAGAGTTTTCACCTCACCAAGTTGTAATCAAGGATCTAAAAGATCCTAATCACGTTCTTGCAACTGGAATTGTTGATGATATTACTAGGTTGTACAAGTTTGAAAAGTTTGGATCATCATATTTTCCATCAAGTTTTGTTTCTCATATCAATGACTTGAGAAAAATTTGGCATCAGCGTTTTGTTCATCTAAACTATCTCTCATTGCAACAACTATGTAATCAAAACATGACGATTGATCTTCCTCTTGTTTCTTGTAGAGATGGTGTTTGTGCTAGTTGTGTTCTTAGAAAACATCATCAGGACAATTTTGACAAACATGCCTCTTGGCATACATCGACCCCCTTGTAGCTTGTTCACAGTAATTTGTGTGGTATTCTTTCTTCTCCTTCTTTTTCTGGGTGCAAGTATTTCTTAACTTTCATTGATGACTTCTCTAGACGCACTTGGGTTTACTTCTTAAAACTTAAGAGCGAAGTTTTGAATTTTTTTTGGCCTACAAGGCCCTTGTAGAAAAATAATATGGACATCAACTTCAAAGGTTAAAAATAGATAATGGAGACAAATATGTGAACACCAATTTTACTAGTTACTACACTGCACATGGCATAAAAATGCAACAAATTGTTCCATATACACCACAAAAAAATGATGTTTTTTAGAGAAAGAATCCCACATTAAAGAAAATGGCTAATTATATAATCCAATCTAAGGGATTGTGTCTTCATTATTGGGCAAAAACCATCAACTATGAAAAATACATAGTAAATGTCACTCCCACAAAGGCTCTAAAAAATATAGCATTGGAATAAGCATGGACTAACATTAAGCTAGATGTAATCCACTTCCATGTATTTGGTAGTGTAACATGGGCTCAAATTCTTGATGAGAAAAGGAAAGATTTACAACCTAAAAATGAAAAGTGTATTTTTGTTGGTTATTCTGAAGATGTCAAAGGTTAAAAACTTCTTCAACCTCATTCTAATGAAATTATTATTAGAAGAGATGTTAAATTTGATGAAAATCTCTTTGCCTATGAGACTAATTCAATGTTTGTGCCATCTATGACCTACAATCCATATTATCTGTTCCTATTTGTTCCTATTCTGGTTTCTTCTTCTTTAGATGATGACAGTGAGGATGGAAATCCACCTCCAACTTCTCACCTTCCTCTAGATGAGTCCATTGAACATGAAACCGCACCAACACCATCGCTTTCTAGATGGGTTCGTTCAACACATAAGAAAATGGTGATCTTGTGGATGATCCTTCAGATCAACATCAAACACATTCACAACTCCAACGAGCCTCTTCTTTTTCTCTCAAGTTTCAAAGAATAATTATCTAGAGACATTTGTAGAATCTCCAGGTCATCCATATTGGGATGCAATAATGAATGAAGAGTATCACTTTATAATGGAGAATGATACTTGGGATCTTGTACCTATTTTGAAATGAAGAAAACTTGTCAGATGTAAATGGCTCTACAAAACTAAGTATTCATAAGATGGAAGTTTTGAAAGACACAAGACCCGATTCGTTTCCAAAGGATTCTCTAAGGTTGAAGATATTGACTATAATTAAACCTTTTCCCTTGTAGCCAAAATGAATTTCATATTCCTTGTTCTTTCACTTGTTGCCTCACATAAATGGGAGGTCCATCAGATGGATATTAAATCCAACTTCTTGCATGGGTATTTGCAAGAAGAAATATACACGGAAAAACATCTTGACTACTTCTAGAATGAATCTAACCTTGTTTATCTCCTTAAAAAATCTCTTTATGGTATTAACCATGCTCCTCGATCTTGGTATGAAAAAATGGAAAACTTTCTTCTTAACACTGGATTTTTTATATTCCATTCTGAACCTAATGTATATACAAAGAAAATAGGAAGCCAACTCATAATACTTGTTCTTTATGTTGATGACTCTATCGTCACTGATTATAACCCTAAAATTTTAAACCATGTGGAAACTATCCTTAAGAAGAAATTTGAAATGACTGAATTAGGCTATTTGCACTATTTCCTTAGCTTCCAAGTTTTACAAACCAAGGAGGGAAATTTATTTTACTAGTATAAGTATGCTTGTGACCTTATTCGTCACTTTCACATGGAAGATTCTAAACTATCCCCTCATCCATTCTAGTCTCGAGTCAAACGTGTTGCCACATGTACTTCTCCCGAAGTTGATTCCACTTTGTACCGTCGGCTAGTTGGTAGCCTCTTATATTCGACTCATACCCATCCTGATAATTCATTTGTTGTTGGTATTGTTGCCTGGTATATGAAAAAATCTCATGAAAGCCATTGGAAAACAACTAAAAGGATACTTCGATATGTCTAGGGTACAATTCAGTTTGGGATACATTGTAGTTTAGGGAGGACTCCTTTGTTGGTTGGTTTCACTGATTTAGATTGGATCGACAAACCTGATGATCAGAAGTCTACTGTAGGTTATGTTTTCAGCCTTGTTTATGGAATTTCCACTTGGGCCTGTAAGAAACAACATGCTATTTCTATTTCTTTAGCAGACACAAAGTACTGAGCAACGATTAATGCAAGTCAAGAAGCCGCGTGTCTTCTATAGATCCTTTTAAGGTTTGGATTCTAGAAACAACATCCGACCACCCTTTGGTGAAACAATAAGAGTTCCATCAAGATCACCAAAAATCTAGTTCAACATCAACACAACAAAAAAAATGAGATACACATGCACTTCATCCAAAAACTCATTCATGATCAAGTTGTTGAAGCGTTATTTTTCTCTACAGAAGATCAAGTTGCAAACATTTTCACAAAGTCTCTTACAGAAGAAATGTTTTCCAAACTTTGATCTATGCTAGGAGTTCAAGAAGTTGTCATGAAGGGGGGATAGGCTCTAATGCCTCCTTCCTTCTCCTATTATGTCACCTTTGTAAATCCTTCAATCTTATCCCAAGTTTTTCTTAAGGGGGTATGTTAGGATATTTAGACACTTAAGAGTTAGTTAAGTTCAACTTGGTTTAATGTGTTGTTAGGTTAAAGTGTGTTTCCTTAGTATGAATTTGTAATCCAATGGTAAGGACATGTTCCCGACATAGAGTGATCTGATGACTCATATTCTCCTTGATCTTAATGGCTACATTGATACATGGCTTAACACACGATTGGTCCATGATATATATTTAAAGAGCATGGAGGGTCATTTGTCGATGATTGAATTTGATAAACTCTATATAATATATTTTATTTTGCAATAATAAATTTCCTCAAGTGGCCATGTTGGCTGGGGCCATGGATGTTTCCCCCAAGGGGTTTTACCATGTAAAAAACTTGATGTGTTGATATTTGATCTAGTTGTGTGAGTGGTTACTGAAGGTGTTTGTCCTCTGTTGGAATACCTGTGTTGTTGAACAATTTTTTTCTCTCTCCCAAGTTCCACTCTCAAATTTCTTGATGCTTTAACTATCCTAAAGCCCATACTACACACATAGGTCAATACATAGTTTATTGGATGATGGAAAACGTCATGAATCACACTTCATTACATTCAAGTTGGACATTGACCATCATATGATTCATTTTCCCTTGTCTCCCATTTAGAAATAGTGCTTGTCATCAAGGCTTGTGGATATACCATACATTAAGACTGGAGCCTCTTCCCCCATTCATAAATGGTGAATTCTTAATTTGTGAAGGTTGTAGAGGAGTTCTAGTTCAANCTCTCAACCTCTCCTTGAAAAGCGCACCCCATCTCCCTCAAATGTTGCCTTTATTTACTCATTAATGAGTAACTTCCCTAACCCTAGATCTCCAAAGAGATAGATGTCAATATTAGATCTTGCCCTCTTGAGATGAATGGTCTTGACTTAATCTTCTGTTGAGTTCACTTAAATCACTTAAGAGACCCAAACTTCATAAAGTCACTTTTATGCATTAAATATTAAAAGGCCCTAACTGCACTTTATATAATCACTTTATAAAGTCACTTAAGAGAGATATTTTCTCGTCACTTTTGCATGCTGGGCACCACCTATGCAGAAGTACCTCTGAGATACATAAACTAACAATTCATCCTCTGTTGGAATACATGTGTTTTCAAACATGGTATCGGGGAACATTTAAAGACCTACTCTCGTTGTAGATTGATATATTGAAGTCATCTTGCCACATCTATGGTTTCTACTATTTATGTACATATCTAAGCCTATATGACTATTCTATTGCATTCATAGTGCTTCTTTAAGCTATAAATGATTTTCATTTCAATCGAAAAGGTTTCCACTTGCCCAATATATGAACATTTTAGTTAGATTCAGAGGTATAAAACTTGAATACGCCCTTTTAAATTTTTATGGAGACAATATTTATGTTTTATTTCATTTTTCTATCTTTTATTTTCAGGTTGTTACTCTTTTCGATCTTCATATTCTCTTTTCCCTATGCTTTGTGTGATCTAGACAAATTTGGAATAGAGAGGAAATGGTTTCTGGTCTACATATGCTCTTTGTCGTGTGCTTTGTGGGATCTCGGTAAATCAAAAATAGAGGAAAAATTTTCATTTTTCAGGTAATCTAACCGAGAACTAGCCCTTATTTCCGTCGAGAAGAGAATTTGTTTTTGTGTGTGAATGCATGATTTTTTTTTATAACACACACTCCAAGTCCATCTTCCACAAAATCAACAACAACAACCCCAATCCTCCTTCTTGAGATTATAATGTGTTTTTCACTAGCTCACTTGGTTAAAAGTTGCCTTATTTAGTAAGAGGTCTTGAGTTCAAGTCTTTTTTTTGTTACTTTTTGAAAAAGTTCATGCATTAATTGTAAAGTGTATTTCAATTATATAATAATAATAATAATAATCTAATTTTAAGGTCACAGCTAATCCAGACACCAAACTAGTGTATGAGACCCCCTTGTTTGTGGGACAAGGGACCCCCTCCACACAATGATTTGACTACTAAAGTCTATGGAGGTGTACATACCCTACCCCCCTCTGGATTTGAACCTACGACCTACAAGGAGTAAACACATGTTCTTAACCATTAGGCCCACTCAAACTATAAACATAAATCACTATAAATTAACTTTAATATTTATTTTTTAGTTACTTTTTGCATGAAACTTTAATTTACAAAGTAACTTTATTGTAAAAGTGATTCTCGCTTATTCTATAAAAGTGAGTCACTTCATAAGAAAATTATTTGTAAAAGTGGGGTTATTAGAAGGAGGGGTATCACCACATGAACCAACTTCTACTTGCCATGTAGCTCTTTGGTTACCATTTATGCCTTTTTTTAAAAGGGTATAACTTTCACTTCTAAAGTCCATTTTCAGTGTCATTTTTTTGAAACAATTTATTTTTTCGAGAGATTTCCATCCAAACCATCAGTTTCAACCTTTAAATTCACATTCTCTACAAATTAATTATGTCTTCTCCCAATGATCATTTGCTTACCAGTACAAACTACTTCTCATGGAAATCCCATATGGAGGATGCATTAAGAAGTAAAGGATTGTACTAGATTACCTTGGGGAAAGAAAAAGAACCCACTAATGATAAAAAGTATGTCAAATGGGATAATAGGAATGACGAAGCATGTGGACTAATCAGAATGTCCATCTCTCCTTATTTAAGGTTTCACCTTCAAGAAATTGATGGCCTAGTTAAAGCTTAGGAAAAGCTTGAAGCTATGTTTGGTAAACAAAATATTGTTTGATCCCACTAGTGGGAAAATCAATTAATGAATTTAATTCCAAATTATTTTCCTTTCATTGAAGATTACTTATCTAAGTTCAAAACACTTAGAATTTTGTGTATAGAATTACAGCTAGATCTGAAGGAAGATCGATGCATATATGTTATTCTTTCTAATCTTGCTAGTGCATATTCTATTTTTGTATCTACCTTTTATGCCACTAAGGAAGCTCTAGGAAGTGCTTATAAACAACCCTCTCTTGAGTATTTTTGTGATTCTCTGATTTGAGAGAAATATAAGATTTTGCAACTTGGATTGATTAGCACTGAAGGTACATCCAACCAATCCTTAGTGGCCCAACATAAAGACAAATCCAAGAATCCAAAGAAACAACTTCCTTGTCACAACAATAATCAAAACAAGGGTCCCAAACCCTATGAACCATCTTCCACTCCTAATGGTGACAAAGGAGAAAAATTTAAAAGTAAGAATATTGAAAAACATTACAACTTTTGTGGGAATGTGGTCATGTGGAGTCCATACATNGAAATCCCATATGGAGGATGCATTAAGAAGTAAAGGATTGTACTAGATTACCTTGGGGAAAGAAAAAGAACCCACTAATGATAAAAAGTATGTCAAATGGGATAATAGGAATGACAAAGCATGTGGACTAATCAGAATGTCCATCTCTCCTTATTTAAGGTTTCACCTTCAAGAAATTGATGGCCTAGTTAAAGCTTAGGAAAATCTTGAAGCTATGTTTGGTAAACAAAATATTGTTTGATCCCACTAGTAGGAAAATCAATTAATGAATTTAATTCCAAATTATTTTCCTTTCATTGAATATTACTTATCTAAGTTCAAAACACTTAGAATTTTGTGTATAGAATTCCAGCTAGATCTGAAGGAAGATCGATGCATATATGTTATTCTTTCTAAGCTTGCTAGTGCATATTCTATTTTTGTATCTACCTTTTATGCCACTAAGGAAGCTCTAGGAAGTTCTTATAAACAACCCTCTCTTGAGTATTTTTGTGATTCTCTGATTTGAGAGAAATATAAGCTTTTGCAACTTGGATTGATTAGCACTGAAGGTACATCCAACCAATCCTTAGTGGCCCAACATAAAGACAAATCCAAGAATCCAAAGAAACAACGTCCTTGTCACAACAATAATCAAAACAAGGGTCCCAAACCCTATGAGCCATCTTCCACTCCTAATGGTGACAAAGGAGAAAAATTTTAAAGTAAGAATATTGAAAAACATTACTACTTTTGTGGGAATGTGGTCATGTGGAGTCCATACATTTTAAAAAGATGGAATATTTAGAAGTGGCGATGGAGAAGCACAACATCCGTATTAATTCTTCTTATTATAACTCTTCTTCTCATGGAAATGCACTTTCTTCTTTTGGTTTCTCCTTCAATTCAACTTCTACTTCTTCTATTGAGTGGATTATCTATTTTGGAGCATCTTATCATATGGCTAAGGATAAAGCCATCCTTTATGCTCTTAATGAATGTAACACGAAGAAAATATTTGTTGGTGATGATAAATCTCTTAGTTTTGTAGGGTCTAGAATAGTTCAAGTAGATAATGGTAATTTAAATGATGTATTATGTGTTCCAAGTCTTTCCTATAACATTCTATTAGTGTATCAAATCATTCATTCAAGTGAAGGTAAAACCGTAGAGTTTTCACCTCACCAAGTTGTAATCAAGGATCTAAAAGATCCTAATCACGTTCTTGCAACTGGAATTGTTGATGATATTACTAGGTTGTACAAGTTTGAAAAGTTTGGATCATCATATTTTCCATCAAGTTTTGTTTCTCATATCAATGACTTGAGAAAAATTTGGCATCAGCGTTTTGTTCATCTAAACTATCTCTCATTGCAACAACTATGTAATCAAAACATGACGATTGATCTTCCTCTTGTTTCTTGTAGAGATGGTGTTTGTGCTAGTTGTGTTCTTAGAAAACATCATCAGGACAATTTTGACAAACATGCCTCTTGGCATACATCGACCCCCTTGTAGCTTGTTCACAGTAATTTGTGTGGTATTCTTTCTTCTCCTTCTTTTTCTGGGTGCAAGTATTTCTTAACTTTCATTGATGACTTCTCTAGACGCACTTGGGTTTACTTCTTAAAACTTAAGAGCGAAGTTTTGAATTTTTTTTGGCCTACAAGGCCCTTGTAGAAAAATAATATGGACATCAACTTCAAAGGTTAAAAATAGATAATGGAGACAAATATGTGAACACCAATTTTACTAGTTACTACACTGCACATGGCATAAAAATGCAACAAATTGTTCCATATACACCACAAAAAAATGATGTTTTTTAGAGAAAGAATCCCACATTAAAGAAAATGGCTAATTATATAATCCAATCTAAGGGATTGTGTCTTCATTATTGGGCAAAAACCATCAACTATGAAAAATACATAGTAAATGTCACTCCCACAAAGGCTCTAAAAAATATAGCATTGGAATAAGCATGGACTAACATTAAGCTAGATGTAATCCACTTCCATGTATTTGGTAGTGTAACATGGGCTCAAATTCTTGATGAGAAAAGGAAAGATTTACAACCTAAAAATGAAAAGTGTATTTTTGTTGGTTATTCTGAAGATGTCAAAGGTTAAAAACTTCTTCAACCTCATTCTAATGAAATTATTATTAGAAGAGATGTTAAATTTGATGAAAATCTCTTTGCCTATGAGACTAATTCAATGTTTGTGCCATCTATGACCTACAATCCATATTATCTGTTCCTATTTGTTCCTATTCTGGTTTCTTCTTCTTTAGATGATGACAGTGAGGATGGAAATCCACCTCCAACTTCTCACCTTCCTCTAGATGAGTCCATTGAACATGAAACCGCACCAACACCATCGCTTTCTAGATGGGTTCGTTCAACACATAAGAAAATGGTGATCTTGTGGATGATCCTTCAGATCAACATCAAACACATTCACAACTCCAACGAGCCTCTTCTTTTTCTCTCAAGTTTCAAAGAATAATTATCTAGAGACATTTGTAGAATCTCCAGGTCATCCATATTGGGATGCAATAATGAATGAAGAGTATCACTTTATAATGGAGAATGATACTTGGGATCTTGTACCTATTTTGAAATGAAGAAAACTTGTCAGATGTAAATGGCTCTACAAAACTAAGTATTCATAAGATGGAAGTTTTGAAAGACACAAGACCCGATTCGTTTCCAAAGGATTCTCTAAGGTTGAAGATATTGACTATAATTAAACCTTTTCCCTTGTAGCCAAAATGAATTTCATATTCCTTGTTCTTTCACTTGTTGCCTCACATAAATGGGAGGTCCATCAGATGGATATTAAATCCAACTTCTTGCATGGGTATTTGCAAGAAGAAATATACACGGAAAAACATCTTGACTACTTCTAGAATGAATCTAACCTTGTTTATCTCCTTAAAAAATCTCTTTATGGTATTAACCATGCTCCTCGATCTTGGTATGAAAAAATGGAAAACTTTCTTCTTAACACTGGATTTTTTATATTCCATTCTGAACCTAATGTATATACAAAGAAAATAGGAAGCCAACTCATAATACTTGTTCTTTATGTTGATGACTCTATCGTCACTGATTATAACCCTAAAATTTTAAACCATGTGGAAACTATCCTTAAGAAGAAATTTGAAATGACTGAATTAGGCTATTTGCACTATTTCCTTAGCTTCCAAGTTTTACAAACCAAGGAGGGAAATTTATTTTACTAGTATAAGTATGCTTGTGACCTTATTCGTCACTTTCACATGGAAGATTCTAAACTATCCCCTCATCCATTCTAGTCTCGAGTCAAACGTGTTGCCACATGTACTTCTCCCGAAGTTGATTCCACTTTGTACCGTCGGCTAGTTGGTAGCCTCTTATATTCGACTCATACCCATCCTGATAATTCATTTGTTGTTGGTATTGTTGCCTGGTATATGAAAAAATCTCATGAAAGCCATTGGAAAACAACTAAAAGGATACTTCGATATGTCTAGGGTACAATTCAGTTTGGGATACATTGTAGTTTAGGGAGGACTCCTTTGTTGGTTGGTTTCACTGATTTAGATTGGATCGACAAACCTGATGATCAGAAGTCTACTGTAGGTTATGTTTTCAGCCTTGTTTATGGAATTTCCACTTGGGCCTGTAAGAAACAACATGCTATTTCTATTTCTTTAGCAGACACAAAGTACTGAGCAACGATTAATGCAAGTCAAGAAGCCGCGTGTCTTCTATAGATCCTTTTAAGGTTTGGATTCTAGAAACAACATCCGACCACCCTTTGGTGAAACAATAAGAGTTCCATCAAGATCACCAAAAATCTAGTTCAACATCAACACAACAAAAAAAATGAGATACACATGCACTTCATCCAAAAACTCATTCATGATCAAGTTGTTGAAGCGTTATTTTTCTCTACAGAAGATCAAGTTGCAAACATTTTCACAAAGTCTCTTACAGAAGAAATGTTTTCCAAACTTTGATCTATGCTAGGAGTTCAAGAAGTTGTCATGAAGGGGGGATAGGCTCTAATGCCTCCTTCCTTCTCCTATTATGTCACCTTTGTAAATCCTTCAATCTTATCCCAAGTTTTTCTTAAGGGGGTATGTTAGGATATTTAGACACTTAAGAGTTAGTTAAGTTCAACTTGGTTTAATGTGTTGTTAGGTTAAAGTGTGTTTCCTTAGTATGAATTTGTAATCCAATGGTAAGGACATGTTCCCGACATAGAGTGATCTGATGACTCATATTCTCCTTGATCTTAATGGCTACATTGATACATGGCTTAACACACGATTGGTCCATGATATATATTTAAAGAGCATGGAGGGTCATTTGTCGATGATTGAATTTGATAAACTCTATATAATATATTTTATTTTGCAATAATAAATTTCCTCAAGTGGCCATGTTGGCTGGGGCCATGGATGTTTCCCCCAAGGGGTTTTACCATGTAAAAAACTTGATGTGTTGATATTTGATCTAGTTGTGTGAGTGGTTACTGAAGGTGTTTGTCCTCTGTTGGAATACCTGTGTTGTTGAACAATTTTTTTCTCTCTCCCAAGTTCCACTCTCAAATTTCTTGATGCTTTAACTATCCTAAAGCCCATACTACACACATAGGTCAATACATAGTTTATTGGATGATGGAAAACGTCATGAATCACACTTCATTACATTCAAGTTGGACATTGACCATCATATGATTCATTTTCCCTTGTCTCCCATTTAGAAATAGTGCTTGTCATCAAGGCTTGTGGATATACCATACATTAAGACTGGAGCCTCTTCCCCCATTCATAAATGGTGAATTCTTAATTTGTGAAGGTTGTAGAGGAGTTCTAGTTCAACTGTTCAATGTTGGGTTTTTATATTATTTGTAGTGAAAGTTTAGTCGAGGTGAATCTTCTAATGGTTGAAGTTGAGGTGGATCGAAAACAAGTCGAAGATCGAGGTGAGTCAACTGGGTAAAGTTGAAGTCGAAGTTCGATGCAATTTGACATGGTAAAGGAATTGGCAGCAAGTTGAAGAGGTCAACCAACAAGAGGTTAAAAGGTGGGCATGTGGTGACCGACTGAAGACCGAATGAAGTCTAACTGGTAGTCAACAGGTAATATGAATTGAAGTCTATTGTAACAAAATCTTGAGTTTTGCGGGATCTATAACTAATGATATGCATGGATCTATAATTGTTTTTGGGCGCCAAGTATTTAGGGTTTTCCATGTTGTAAAGCCTATAAAGAGGTGTGATGTAAGGTCGTAAAGGCTAATAATGATAATCAATGAATTGTAGGATAGCCAATATTTAGAGAAATTTTTAGATGTAGGTTGTTGGTCATGTAGATGTAATCGAGATTGGCTACAGGGTTGTTCTTGTGCAGGAAAGAGGGTATGATGTCGATTATGTATTAGGTGTGGACCAAGGTTAGAGATGCAACCTTTTATTCAAATTGAATAAGGCAACAAGAGAACATAACACTCAAGGAATGTTGGTTTTCCCGGTTTGGGTTTCCAGGGTAAAATCTATGTGTACTGTGTGATTGCTATGTCATTTACGTTCTGGATTAAATTCTTCTTCTCTTCTGCTATGTTTAGTGTGAAAGTGCATCTCATTTCCTGACAAGTGGTATAAAATCATTGTTATTCTTTGACATGTGTATCAAATCTTGATTTACCAATCTTGAATCTGAGAACTAAACCCTAGGTATAGTAAGAGTTGTAAGTCATAAACTATGTTAAAGATCGTGGTAAAGAATGGCGAGCAGTTCCAGAATAGAGATAGAAATATTCAATGGAAAAAATTTTGAGCTTTAGAAGCTTAAAATGGAAGATATTCTTGTATATCAAGAACAATGGAAAACGGTCTATCCAAGTACCAAACCAATAGGCATGTCGACAGAAGAATGAGAGAAACTCAAAAGAAGAGCAAGAAGTACAATTCAACTTTGTTTTGTAGATTCAGAATTGTTGAATGTATAATGTGGAGATTCAGCCAAGAAACTGTGGGACAAGCTGGGAATATTATACCAGTCGAAATGTTTGGTAAATGAGTTGTTTCTCAAAAATAAATTGTATCTTCTGGGAATGAGTGATGACAGTTTTGTGACTGAGCATTTAAATTTTTTTAACACAATTTTAATCCAGTTATCATCTTTGGATATTAAAATCACTGAGAAGGATAAGTTTATAAGCCTATTATGTTATTTTCCAAACTCTTAGGATAACTTATTCGTGGCTATAAAGAGTAATACAAACACACTAGTGCTAGAAGATGTGGTTGATTCTATGTTTCTAGAAGAAATGAGAAGAAAGAACATGGAAGGATTGACCAAAGATTCTTTAGTGGTGAGAGGTCTACCAGTTGAAAGAGATAAAGGAAAATTCTTCGATAGAAATTCTAAGTCAAAGGGTATATCTAAATCCTCGGTTCATTCAACAAGAAGATGTTGGAAATGCGGTAAGGCCAAGCATTACAAAAAGGACTGTAAGTCGAGGGCAATGGAAGTCAGTACGAGATTCGACTGAGAGAAAAATGACCTTGGATAAGGGAGGTGATGTGTACCTAGCATCGACTAGTACACAATCAGATAAAGGTGTTTGGTTAATCAAATTAGGAGAATCCTATCATATGACACCAAATATAGAATGGTTATGCGAGTATGAATGATATTATAGAGGTGATGTGTTCTTGGGGGACGAATCGACAACCAAAATTGTCAGAAGAGGAAGAGTTCGACTGATACTGCAGGATGGGAGAAAAAGAACCCTTCCAGGTGTCCTAGACATTCAAGGTTTGGAAAGAAATATGATATCTGTCAGTAAGATGAGTGATGCTGGAGTACACACTTTGTTTTAGAAGGATTCGTGCAAGATGGTCAGAGATGTGATGGTATTAATGAAAGGATTTCAGATTGGAACCCTATACAATCTATTAGGGAATGTCAACTCAACTAGATGAAAAAACATCGTTGCTCCTGAAGTCAACTTGAATTTGACTCGAGACGAGTCAGTACAAACCGACTTGACAAGACATGATAAATCAATCAGAGAAGGATATGGAACGAGAGGATGGGACACATTGGATAAAAAGGACTTCGAGATATGCTCTACAAAGGTATGGTCAAAGGTTTTCCTAAATGGGGTTTAGAAGTCAACTTTTTTGAACATTGCATATATGGAAAAAAATCCAGGTGAGGTTCCCATTTGGAGCGACAAAGAAAAATGGGATTCTAAAACTGGTTCATAGTGATGTGTTTATCCTAGTTACAGAGCCTTCACTTGGAATATCCTTGTATTATGTCTCCTTCATAGATGATTTTTCCAGGAAGACATGGATCTATTTCTTGAGGAAGAAATCATAGGTTTTTGATAAATTTAAAGAGTTTAAAGCTCTTGTTGAAAACCAGATAGATAAGAATATTAAGGTGTTGATAACTGAAAATGGTGGTGAATTCCATGGAAAATAATTTGATCAGTTATGTAAGCAGTGTGTCATAGCATGCCAAAATACCCACCATATACCCCACAAAAAAATGGATTTGTCGAGAGAATGAACATAATGTTGATGGACAAGGAAAGGAGCATTCTTAGTGGTGCTGGGCTCACACAAGAATTATGGGTGGAGGCAGTTGACACTGCAAGATATATGGTGAATATGTCTCATTCATCGATGCTAGTAGATAGGACTCCATACAAGTTATGGTTGGGTAAGAAGCCTTTGGTTTCACATCTAAAAGTATTTGGATGTGATGCATTTGTGCATGTTCCCAAGGAAAAGAGGAGAAAGATGGAAAAGAAAGAATTCAAATGTATTTTCATTGGACATAAAGAAGGAATGAAAGGATATAAGCTCTAGATCCCGCATCAAGGAGAACAATGCACAGTCAATATGTGGTCTTTAGAGAAGTAAGAGGTAAGTCCAGGCATGAGGAAATTGTTTAGACCAAGAATAATCCTGAGATGGTGCACTTTGAACTGAGGAACAAAGAAGATGATTCAGGTGAGTCAACTGAATAAGAGGAAGAGGTGGAACAATAGACTCTCGTGGTAAGGAGGTTAGAAAGAATAAGAAAACCATTAGGAAGGTATAGTATTCATGAATTCATTTCCTCATTCATGTTAACTTTCATCGACAATGAGACCAAGTCGGTCGGTGAGGTAGTCGACTTGGAAGAGGGTAAACTCTGGAAGAAGGCCATGGTTGAAGAGATGGAACCCTTGAATAAGAATGAGACATGGGATTTAGTCAAGTTACACAGTGGAAGAAATCTTGTTGGTAGAAAGTGGGTATTCAAGAAGAAGATGAATGTTGTAAGACAAGTCGATAATTTGAAAGCTCGATTGGTAGAGAAAGGTTATTCCCAAGTCGAGGGAGTCGACTTAGGTGAAATTTTTTCCCCTATTGAAAATTTAACTTCCATTAGAGTACTAATGTTTTTGGCTGCAACATTTGATCTAGAAATAGAAAATATGGATGTGAAGACAATGTTCCCACATGGGGACCTGGAAGAAGAAATCTACATGAAAAAACATGAAGGATTTGTAGTAAAGGAAAAGAAAGAGTTGGTGTGAAAACTGAAAATATCCCTTTACGATCTAAATAAATCGCCAAGGATGTGGTACTATAAGTTTTACACATACATCCTTAGTTTGGGATTTGCGAGAAGTAAAGTTGATCACTACATATATTCCAAGGAAGAAGGTGGGTGTTTCATATATGTAGCTTTGTATGTTGATGACATGTTGTTAATCGGAAACAACATGGAGACAATAAAGGAGGTGAAGAAGTAGCTATCCTCCAAGTTCGACATGAAGGATATTGGCGTAGATAACTTCATTATGGGAATGGAGATTAAGAAAGATCGAGCCGAGAGAAATATCTAGTTGAATTAGATGAATTATATTGAAACAATTATGAAACAGTTCAACATACAAGATTGCAAACCAATGAAGGTGCCAATTCCTATGGGAGAAAGGCTAATTGTTGAATAGTGTCCAAAGACACAGGAAGGAATAAAGGACATGGCACGTGTTCCCTATGCAAGTGTTGTTGGTAGTCTAATGTATGCGATGGTATAGACTCGACCAGACATTACCCATGCAGTGGGAATGTTGAGCAGGTACATGTCGACACCTGGAAAGGAGCACTGGACAACTGTCAAGAGAGTATTTAGGTGTTTGTGTGGCATGAAATATTATGCTATATGATACCAAGGAAAACCTAGAAGTGATAGTGGTAAAGTAAATGTACATGGATTTGTCGATGCTGACTAGACTGGAGATCTGGATCGACAGAGGTCGATTAGTGGATATGTCTTCAAGATGTTCAGTGGAGAAATAAGTTGGATGAGTAAAGCAACAGACAGTCGTAGCCTTGTAAAAAATAGAAGATGAATACATGGTATCCACTCATGGAAGAAAACAAGCTGTATGGATGAAAAGGTTGTGTTTAGGAATAGGGTTTGAGCAGATAACTATGAAAGTAAGTTGTGACAACCAAAGAGAAATATTTATAGAAAATAACCATGCTTATCATTCGAAGAATAAGAACATTGATGTACAATATCATTTTGTAAGAGACATGGTGGAAAGAAACAAGGTGCTACTCGAGAAAGTAGACACGTTGGAAAACAAAGCAGATTTGTTGACCAAGTCTGTGAGTGCTGTGAAGTTATCTTGGTGTAGAGAGGCAATGGGAATTGTTGCCCTGGGTCTGTGAACAAAACTTCAGGGATCTCCTATTTCAACAAATAAGAAAAAAAGTGGGATAATGTTGGGTTGTTATATTATTTACAGTGAAATTATAGTCGAGGTGAATCGTCTGACGATCAAAGTTGAGTTGGATCGACAACAAGTCAAAGGTCGAGGTGAGTCTACCAGGTAAAGTTGAAGTTGAAGTTTGAGGCGGTTCAACATGGTAAATGCATAGAAAACAAGTCGAAGAGGTCAACCAACAAGAGTTCTACAGGTGGGCATGTGGTGACTGATTGAAGACCAAATGAAGGTTGACTGGTAATTCGACTTGAAGTTGATTGTAACAGAATCCCATGTTTTGCAGGATTTGTAGCCAATGATATGCATGGATCTTTAACCATTTTTGGGAACCAAGTATTTAGGGTTTTTCATGTTGTAAATCCTATAAAGATGCTTGTTGTAAGGGCATAAATATCACTAATAATGATAATCAATGAATCGTAGGATAACCATTCTTTAGAGAAATCTTAAGATGTAGGTTGTTGGTCATGCAGATGTAAGGAAGATTGACTACATGGTTGTTCTTGCACAAGTGAGAGGGTATGATGTTGATTGTTTCTTAGGTGTGTACCAAGGTTAGACATGTAACCTTTTATTCATATTGAATAATACAACAATAGATCATAACGCTCAAGGAATGTTGGTTTTCCTGGTTTGGGTTTCCAGGGTAAAACATCTGTGTACTATGTGATTGCTTTGTCATTTAAATTTTTGATTAAATTCTTCTTCTCTTCTACCTTGGCATTGTTACCCTAGGTCTATGAACAAAAGTTCATGGATCTCTTGTTTAATCAAAGAAGAAAACAAGTGGGAGAATGTTGGGTTGTTATATTCTTTGCAGTGATAGTCTAGTCGAGGTGAATCGTTTGATGGTCGAAGTTGAGGTGGATCAACAACAAGTCGAAGGTCGAGATGATTTGACCAAGTAAAGTCAAAGTCGAAGGTCAAGGAAGTTAGACATGATAAAGGAATAGAAAATAAGTTGAATAGGCCAACCAACAAGAGATCGACAGGCAGGCATATGGCGACTAACTAAAGACCAAATGAAGGTCGATTGGTAATCTGACTTAAAGTCGACTGTAACATAATCCTGCGTTTTGTGGGATTTGTAGCCAAATCTACATGGATCTATAACCATTTTTGGGAACCAAGTATTTAGGGTTTCTCATGTTGTAAATCCTATAAAGAGGCATTTTTTAAGGT
>JZKD02S2066492.1:27433-41094 GCA_000966675.3 Picea glauca
ACAAACAGTATTTACACATAACAACATTAACACATTGGTATCTTTAAATGAGAGGTATATAATTCAGGCTCTTAACATAAATGGTATGAAAGTGTAATGTGATAGCAGGTTATGGTATGTTAGAAAACATATCGGAAGCATTTAAAACTTAGAACACTCATGATGATTAGAATATTTACTTGGAAGATTTAAATCTTATTTATAACTAAAAATAAAAACATTATCATAAATTGAAATTTTGATTGAATATGTTGTAAATATAGAAGAGTGATGATAACTAGAGTATTTACTAAAAAGATTTCAAAACTTATACATAATTTTGATTCAACATATTAAAATTTTAAATTATCATAAATTGAAATTTTGATTCAATATGTTGTAAATATAGAAGAATGAAGAATGATGATAACTAGAGTATTTATTAAAAAAAATTCAAAACTTATACATAATTTTGATTCAACATATTAAAAATTTAAATTAATCATGATGATTATAGTATCTATTAGAAAGATTTCAAAACTTATATTTAATTTATTTAAAAAAATTATATTGATTATCATTTAAAATTATTTTAATTGAATATATTGTAAATATAGAAGAGTAATGATAATTGAAGTACTTATTGTTAGCACTGAGATTCACCCTCAGATTGCAAGAGGATAATCCTAGTACCCATCAGAATATTTGGTGGAGGTTGGTTTTATGAGTGGCGGTCAAATGGGCATAGCTCAGTACAAGAATGTTTTAACACAGGAACTGGACTAGCAATGCATAAAGAAATGAGGTTGTTATATGGATAATTGTTAAGTGCGGACACAAATCAATCCCCCTAGCTTCACTACGAAACTAGAACAAAACATGACAGTACACTACTCTTTCCTTAGATTTCAATTATCAAATGAGAAATGGATCTAGAACATACCTTTTAAATATTGAAGATCTGACTTCGTCAATGCAATCCAAGCTTAGTCATAAGGCTTATGGATAAATATCTGTAAAGGAAGACAAGCCAATGAAGACAATAATAACAAAGCCTACTTGATATGAAACTATGTATGTGATCAAGGAATCATATAATATGGACAAATAATAATCATATAGGAAAGAAAAGTGCATATGTATTAAATAATAGGAAGAGAGATTACAATCAAAACCTTGATGTCGTAAGGTCCCTTCCAACTATCCCTTGCTTCCCACACACTTCTGCTTCATGGATTCTAAGACTATAGATCTGAAAATTACTCACAATCTATCTTGACAAAGCAAAGCTCAAAGCCAATATACAAGCTCCAAAAACTCCAAGCTACAAAACCCAAGCTCAATCCAACTTTCTCCATGAGAGATCCTCTCCTTTTATAATATGAAGAGGATAAGGTGAGGAGGTTAGGATGATTCCACTAAATCTGAAAAGAGAGTAAGATCCAAACCAATCGGAGTCCACCTCACCATAGAAGCTTCTCCTTCTAGAAGCATAGAGAAGATGCTTGTTTTTCCCACGTACGAAAATCGTCGTACCCCCATAAATGAGTAGAGTGCAACAATGTCACAGGCCAATTTTAGTGCAGCATGCGACGATTTTGTATCGTCGCACCCCTAACATAAGGTAGGGTGCAATGATACTCCTTAATATGGTTTTTTACAAAGGAAAAGACAACTTCATCTCTCAGGAAAAGTTCATCTTCATTATTTCCTCAGGAATTCAGGCCATTGATCCCTTTGAAGACAACAAATATATTTACATCATTAATAGTCATAAGGGTGACGAAAATAATGTGTAACAAAGAGTCCCCCAAATTATGAAGTTAGAACAGAGTGATAGATGAAATACTTTGTCGAGTGTGTGTAGGGAACAACAAACACGTCGGTCGGAAACCTGCCAACAAATAAGGAAATACAGTACAATAATATATCATCACTAAGGTAGATTTTCCCATGCTCAAACTACAAATGACTCAAAGCATAAATGTCGACATGCAAAGATCCATGTCAAGTAATACAGGTCATGGCCACCAAACATACACTGTGGATCCATGCCATTATGACTCAAATCTAAACATAGCCACCAAAAATACACAGTGGATCTATGTGTTAAAGACTCAAATTTGAACATAGCGCACAATGGATCTATGCAACAGTACAATCTCAATATACTCCAAGGCAACTTGAATCTATCAGAAAAGATCTAGGGTCTTCATCTCCACCACTATATAGTATGAATCTAACCATGTGAATACATGTGCTAAAGTCGAACATGGTAGAAACCACTTGACTACCAGTCATTAGTGTATATCGTTAACAAGTGCAAGGAAATCACCATTAATTTCAATGACTCCCAAGGTACTCTAGTACAATCCAACGAATGTGAATTAATGAGATGAAGTCAAACACTCGACGGAATCTCTCGATCAAGGGTCAATAGAAAACCCATTGTTCAAAGCGAGGAAACCTGTCATTGAGGCATGCAAGTTCCAAAGCACTAATTAGTTTCTACATCTAATTCCTGGATAATGAGTTGAAGTCGACAAAAAAAGACTCGTCACAGGAGGGCCTCAATGTATCCCCCATCAATGACATGAAATGGGTAAAAATATTTGAGGTAGATCAAAGTAACAAGTGATTCAGGACTGACTCAGGGATGGCTGACGCAATAGAAGGCTTAAGGACAAGCATATTTTCTAACCTAGACACAAATCAAGTGAAAGGGTGTCATGTTCAAAAGTGACTCTTCCATAGAATACAGGTTTAGATACATTTCTTTCCCAATTTCCCCCCCACCATTTATGGCGAGTACCTCTTTATTTTTACACAAGCTTGAGGAGGATAACATATGCTTGAACTGTAAGCTCATCCTTTGGATGAGTCCTTCAGAGTATATTTAACGAACCCTATGAAGGAGTGGTTCGTTCCCATATGGGCCTTTCAATGTTTATTTTACGATTCCAAAGAAGGTAAACTCAGGGGTTTTTCATGTTTAGAGAGTCTGAAAATCACTTAAAGAGAACTCCAAAATGTCATTTTTCATAAAGTATTCCGATGAGACCGAAAAAGACATAAACTACCGCTCAACAAACATGCTTTCTAATACTTTAACGAGTGTGAAAAGAACAAGATCGCTTGGCAATCCTTTCATGTTTAGAGAGTCTGAAAAGAGCTTAAAGGGAACTCTAGGGGGTTCCTTTTTCGTATAACCTTTACGAGTCCAAAAAAGTTATAAAAGTCTACTCAGTTACATTCTCATGTTTTTTCGAGCGTGAGAAAGAACAAAGACTAAGCTCGGGACTGTTTTCATTTTTACGCAAGCTTAAAACAAAAAAAAACTATGCTTGGGATAGATTTTATTTTTTACACAAGCTTAAAAACTAGCCAAAATTATGCTTGGACCTGGTTTCATTTTTACACAAGCTCGAACCAGAGGAAACTATGCTTGAGGTAGGTGGTTTCATTTTAAACACAAGCTTGAACCAGAGAAAACTATGCTTGCGACTTCCCAACGCAGAATTCAAGTATGGTTGGTACTTAGCCCCTAGCTTAAGAAGCTAGTGGCTTAGCTTCAACATGAAGTCTAGAGGCTGTAAGAATTGCCCCCTAAGATTCATTTCATCCAATAGCACAGGAGGAGGAAATGAAGCTTCAAATACTATGCATAACGAAGTACTTGACTCAATCGAAGAAGGGGGGAAAAATCTATTTAATTTTTTAACGAGCTTGACACTGGAATAGGAACTATGCTCGAGAATCCAGGTTCAATCCCTAGACCTATGTTTCATTTTTTAACGAGATTGAAACGGAAACAAGAGCTATGCTCATAGTTGGTTTCATTTTTTAACGAGCTTGAAATTAGAAAACCATGCTCATAGTTGGTTTCATTTTTTAATGATCTTAAAACAAAAAAACCATGCTCAAGGCTGGTTTCATTTTTTAATGAGCTTGAAATCAGAAAAACATGCTCAAGGATGGTTTCATTTTTTAATGAGCTTGAAATTAGAAAACCATGCTCAAGGTTGGTTTCATTTTTTAATGAGCCTGAAATCAGAAAACCATGCTCAAACTCCTCTTCTTGATCATGGATTCCAAGAGGATAATGCTCTGGAAGGACACCATGTCAAGGGACAAAACTCGATCATGGCCTCCAAGAGATCTTCACTTGACGGAAGAAACATACTCTGGAAGGAACACATGTCGAGGGACGTGACGGGGGTAAAGAGATCAAGCTCTAAAGACCCTATCGAATATAGCACCATGTCAACTACCGGATCTAAGTCATAAGAGACTGAACTTATAGTGAGAGGCTCATCTCCATCGGCAGTCGAAGGCATGGGATACAATGCCACATAATTGACCTGTGGTGAGGGTGATACCATCTGCATATACGAACCATTTAGGGAGGTAAATGATTTGAAGCTCAATTCAGGGCCAACAAACGAAAGTTGATCAATAGTCACCACTCTTCCATCATGAGGGAAAGATATCACACAAAAAAGAGTGGACACAATAGCTTTCATGGCATAGACATAATCTCGCCCAAGGAGTAAATCGAAATCCAAGGGGTCTTGGACTACCATGACGTCAATAAAGACATTTTTCCCTCCCAAAGTTACAAGAAATTGAGGAAGGATCCCTAAAGGGTGACTGGTTCTTCTATTAAAAGCTAATAGATTCTGCATAACTGGCACAAGCTGAGGATAACCCAAAGCTTGCCAAGAAATAGAGGACAAAATACTAATGGACGAACCTTCGTCTATCAGCATCTGAGGAACGTCCCGACCAAAAACCTGTACTGTAATATTGAAATGAATGTGAGAGGGAAGATGACATCTAGTTAGAGCACCCCAATCAAAAAGGATGGCCTCATTACTTGGAGAAGGTTCCATGGGATAAGGAGGAGTGCCCCCCAACACGGTAGATTATGTATCAATGAGAAAAATATGGGCAGTATTGAATTTACTCTCTAGTGGGAGAGTAGGATCAAACGATGATGAGATCAGATCGATCATTGGGGTTGCATTCTCCAAGGGGAGAATGGGGTCGACGGGTGGAAAGGGATCGACCACTTAGGATTCACTCTCTAATGAGAGAGTGGAATTGACCAAGTATGGGATCGGATTGACCACTTTGTCAACTAGTTTAACTAAGGATGTGACCATATTGACTACTTGATCAATCGAACTAACCGACGAAGGGACTAGATTGATCATTCCATCAACTTCAAGTGGGTTGAGAGTAAGCCTATGGTAATAAGTTGGAAATTGAGGTTGGGAAATAGTCATGTCTTCCAGTAATTTCAAGGCTTCATCCATATGAGTTCAAAGGTGAGTTTGATGATTCCCTCCGCATAACCTACATGGGAACTTGACTCTACTTTTCTTATTCCCAACAGTTTCTTGACTAGTTGACAGGAGGTCATCAACATGTTGTTCAGAGGCTGACGACATGGGTTGGCGAGGGTGTGTAAACCATGCTTCTACAACCATTGGATAGACCAGGGAAATCCTTAAGAAGATGGATACCCTTACAAATCCTGCAAGGTTACTTGGGCTTATGGGTTGTTTGGGTGATCTTGGAATCATCAACACTCCCAGCATGATCAACAGCAATTGGTTTCTTTCCAACATGTCCTGCAGCGGTTGGAAGTTTGGACCCTTGTTTATTTTTCTTCTTCTTATTCTTCCTTTTCTTCTTCTTCTTATTCACCAAATTACTAGCTTCATAGATTTCACTTGACGAAGAAGATGAAATGGAAGAAGACCTTTCAAGTGAAGAAGGTGAAGGAGATCATACTGGTGAAGAAGGTGAAGGATCAACATGAGGTTGATTTTATTGGGGTAAGTTCTTACAACCGAAGCACTAGCTACATTCGGGATTACTTGAGTGGAAAACAACCATACTGGTAATCTAATTGTGAGACCTGGAAGGCTCAAAGTAGCAATGTGAGGAGGACCAATGTTTTCGTAAGAAGGAAAAACAAAAGGTTCCCCTGGAAAAGGGGTTCCTTCATTGGTCATTCCGAGAACTGATGCCATTAAATAAATATCCAACCTAGAGTCTTCTAGGGAAAACAAACAACACACGCTAAAAATCTAGGAAGCAAACAAGAAAAAAAAACTTTCTTACAATGAACACACTAGTTGGTGATTAAATCCAACATTTTAAGAACAATGTAAGAAGGGGCTGAGATAGAGCGGGTGGAAAAGTTACGTTCATGACCTGCTTAATGGACTTACACCCTGGTGCAAGCTCCCACACATAATCATGGGTATACCCTCCAAGGAATCCAAGTGCGTTTGGCCAACGTCGATTACAGGTACCATGAAGACTTGCCCCTCCATGGTCACCTCATGTAAAGAACCTAAAGAGAAAGGCCACTAAGTTTACAAACTACAATAATGATGTCTGGGGAACAATTGACAGTCTGATCCATGCGCAAAGGTAGGGTATCTAGCCCGAAATCAACTAAAGAGGCTCCCACACATAATTGTGGGTATACCTTCAAGTGACCCCCAATAATATGGGCAATCTCTACACTAAGACCAACAAATCAGGGTGAGTAACTCTACCAGTCTTAATGTGACCTCAGGTTTGACCCTTGTGTGAGAAGGGCTTCCCAGGACAAAATGTAGCCAGTGGATTGTACCGCTCCCTAATTCAAGATTCTATGTTTGTTTGGATCTTTGAAAATTTTTCTTTCACACCTATTCCAAATCCCTACAACTAATCTAATGTAGGTTTGCTACCAAAAAATATAAAAATGGATAATCAATTTTTATAAGTGCTTTGTTTTAAGGTTGTTGTTACTCAAGAGGAAAAAAGCGTGGACTAAATGATGTTTTGACCGACTCTAAACAATGCAAAGAAATGAGAATGAAAATATTTCACTTTGATGAAAGTTATATTACGAGAAGGAGAAAACGCTTATAATTCCCAGATGCACAATGTCCCAATTTTTTTATTAAACTCATCAATATGAAGAAAATTAAGAAATGAGCCTAAGAGACTGTACACCAATACATGATTCTTGGGCCCCCAACCATGAGGGGGAATTTTTTGTAAGAATTCAAGATCAAAAATGCCAAAAACCATGCAATTTTTCTACTTCAAATGCAAAGATGCCCCAAATCTAATGCAAAGCAAGAAATTAAAATTTTTTGTTTTAAAAGATAGCTAAAAGAAATAGAAAACAAATTCAAAACAAAAAAAACCCAAACAATTTCTCTTTTAACACGAGTTATTCAGAAAAAAGAAGTGGTCTTTTTACTAAACAATTCTAAAGAAAAACAAAGCTTTGTAACTGAAAGACACTCAAAGCAAGAGATAAAATATTTCAAAAGCAAACAAGCTAAAAAAAAACAAAGATGGCTAAAAGAAAATTGAAATATTGTCAAGCGGACTGTAAACAGACCATAATCAAACCCAAAAATTCACCCCAAAACCATATCTAAGATATGGGCAAGAAAAACCACTAAAAGTTAATTTTTCACACAATCATCGCAGTCTATCAGAATAGCACAGCGCGACAATCCCTGGTTGTCGTAAGCTAGAGAACAGTGCAATGTGACAACGTCGCATTGTGTCTAATAGGTAGAGTGCGTCGATCCTAGATCATCTCATTGTCCCTCAAAGCAGGGTGGGACGATCAAATGAAAAAATTGGAAAAAATTAAAATTAAGAAGGTTTTCTAGTGAATTTAAAAAGTCATAGAGTCAAGTTGGATCTCCCAGTGACTTAGAAAATAGAACCCAAGAAATCAAAGCAAGAAAGAAAGAAAAAATAGGAAAACAATTTGTTCCCCAATATGGTCGCTAATTTTGTTATCGAGCTAATTGTTAAGTGTGGAAACAAATCAATCCCCCTAGCTTCACTGCGAAACTAGAACAACACAAGACAATACACTACTCTTTCCTTATATTTCAATTATCAAATGAGAAATGGATCTAGAACATACCTTTTAAATATAGAATATCCAACTTCATCAATGCAATCCAAGCTTCGTTGTAAGGATTATGGAGAAATGTCTGCAAAGGAACACAAGCCAACGAAGACAAGAATAACAGAGCCTACTTGATATGAAACTATGTATGTGATTAAGGAATCATACAACATGGACAAATAAGATTTATATAGGAAAAAAAAGTGCATTTGTATTAAATAATAGGAAGAGAGATTACAACCAAAGCCTTGATGTCGTAAGGTCCCTTCCAATTGTCCCTTGCTTCCCAAACACTTATGCTTCATGATTCTGAGACTATAGATCTGAAAATCACTCACAGTATATCTTAACAAAGCAAAGCTCAAAGACAATATACAAGCTCCAAAAACTCCAAGCTACAAAACCCTAGCTCAATCCAACTTTCTCCATGAGAGCTCCTCTCCTTTTATAAGTTGAAGAGGATAAGGTGAGGAGGTTAGGATGATCCCACTAAATCATAAAATTGAGTAAGATCCAAACCGATCGGAGGACACCTCACCATAGAAGATTCTCCTTCTAGAAGAATCGAGAATATGCTCATTTTTCCCACGTATGAAAATCGTCGCACACCCATAACTGAGCAGAGTCCGATGACATCGCAGGCCAAGTTTAGTGTAGCATGTGAATATTTGGTATCGTGGCACCCCTAACATAACGTAGGGTGTGACGATCCTCCTTAATATGGTTTTTTACAAACGAAAATACAACTTCATCTCTCAAGAAAAGTTCATCTTCATTCTTTCCTCAGGAATTCAGGCCACTGATCCCTCTAAAGACAACAGATAGGTTTACATCATTAACGGCCATAAGGGTGACAAAAATAATGTGTAACAGAGGTCCTGATTAACCTCATTCAGTGGTATAAGGTTAAAGGTTAGCAAAGGAAAGACTTAGTGAGAAAGGTGAACAAGTCTTCCATGGGCATGCGGCTTTCAAGTAGCTTGGTTAAGAAAAACTGAGGCCCAAGAGCACTCTTTCAATTAAGTTTCAGACACTAAAATATATTATAATAGCATAATAATAAAACCTCCATTACTATGTGACTACAAAAACTTGTCTGGATCCTCCATGCATGAGCATTTCAACATAAGAAGAAACAAGATAACAATGAAACTGACTAAAATTGGTCACAACAATACTGTAATCAAACCTGCATTACAATAAAACTACAACCCTCATCTGGATCCTCCATGCACGAGTGTTTCAAGACACATTAAAAAAGATGATGAAATAAATTGACTTCTATTAATGCAAAAGTCTCAAGTCTCATACAAAACCAGAGAACGACTCTGTTATCAAAATATTACAAAATAGGGAGCTTTTCTCAACTGGTTGACGACCCTAACAAATTCTTACATTGATCTACTTATACTTAGATCTATTCACAACTGCTAGAAGTGATATCTGATCTAACCATCACGTCTAAATATTTCCACCCATGTACCTTCTCTGTCGGACTGTGCGTGTATCTTCCTCGGGCTGACAACTCTCTCTCCTCGGCCAAAGATTTCATGCCTTCTATTTATGGAGTAAGTTGAGGTTTCAACTATCGACCTATTTCCATTAACTGATATCTCCTTGGGATCGAGACAAGGCCTGATAACTAGGGGGTGGCCACTTGATGCGATTAGGTATGACGCTGAATGAGCATGTGAATTTGGAGATGTCGAAATAATTTTGGAACCATACCGCTTTTGAGCCTGAAATGCACCGCCTTCCGCCACGTCGCTCTCCCAAAAAATCGCGGTTTAGATTTCTGTCCGCTCAAAGATTTTAACATCCAAGCACGTTGTGGCCCTGAAACAGAGTGCGGTTGTTGGTCTAGTCATGATCTAAGATCTAGTAAGTCCCGCTATTTTAGCACCACCGTTAAATCTTTACCTGCCCACACACGCGAACCTTCGAAATTTTTTAATTATTCTTGGTGAAGGCACCAATTTTGGTGCTAGGTGGGATATTTGATGTTGAACAAGAATATTTCCTGGAGAATGGCCTCTCGAAGTTGACGTGGCAACCTGAATTTGTTGTGATGACATGTCATGGACAGAGTGGTGACATGTGTCACTCAAAAATAGGTTGAAGACATGTCCCAAAATGATTGAAATGAGTGCCATTTGTTAGCGCTATATGGATGCTACATGTCTCTAACATATGAGCGCCATGTGTCAGAACTTAAACCCATAGTAGAAACACTTTGGTAATTTGTAAACGAGGAGGGAGCAAGAACGTCGAAGCTCCAGAGTCTAGAGCAAATCTGAGTCATTGGATCTGGGAGGAAATGCGGCAGATATTCGTGCACTCCACAGGAATGTGTTCCGGAGGAAACCAAAAGAGAGGAGCCAAAACTCCCAAAACCCAAAATGGTAGAGAAAATCATGACCGTCCGTTGGAGATGAAAACGTGACAGAGATCTATGCACTCTGGAAAAATCACTTCGACGAAAATCGAGAGGAGAAGCACCAAAACTATCGAAACCTAAAGTCTGAAAGGAATTGTGCCCGTTCACTGGGGAAGGACACGCAGTGCTTGATCTTTCATTAGGAGGTTTCTGTCTGGAACTAAACCTCACTCAACTTTATAATTTTGAATACCTGAGGGACCCTAATATGAACTTCATAGGGGATCTGCAACGTTGAAAACTAAACCTTCCTTCTTGCTTGTTTCGAGTCCACAATGTACCTCTTTGAGTGTTGCTCTTTGTGCCCATGGTTGTTTCTTGTGTAAACAAATAATTAGATGACTTGTGGGCTCGAGAAAACAGAATGACCAGTAATTGAAACAAAAATGGTAATGAGTGTTCATCCTTAGAGAAAAACAGAAAATCTTCAGGCCAAGACGTATTCAGGTAAGATACCAAGGGAAACTGGGTAGTTAAACAAAGAGGGAAAAAAGAATTTACCAGTCGGAGGGAAATATTTTAGGACATGGTATGTGAAAGAGAGAGAGAGGGGGGGAAAGGATACAGACTTAGGTATTGACAACAAACACATACGGCCCTTGACAACTCCATGTGATAACATTGGCTCCACAGGGGATGGCATGCTCCATGTGAGTTGCCAAGAATGCGCATTTTCAATGCCTCAGCTTTTGGGTCATGTTGTCTCTTATTCAAAATAGAAATAAAAAAGAAGTGGTAATTACAATGGTGGAAAACCGATCAGGTCTTAAGTAAAATACTTTTTCAGAAAGTGCAAATTGACAGGTCCACTAAAACCTTCGGACTCCTCCAAGTTCTGCAACCTATAAGTGTTGTTTGAAAATACCTCAGAAATATTGAACAGACCAATCCATAAGGCTTCGAAATTACCATGTTTTCCTTTGTCTTGCTTGGGGACATCCCACTTGAGCACCAGATCCCCCAGCTAAAAGTCTTTCTTGCTTGCCCTCTTGTCAAAGGCTCATTTTATTTTCTGTTGATGATCCTGAGCTTTATCAAGCAGGTTCTCACTGGTATGTTCTACTTCTACCAGCTATTCTATCCTTATGAGCATATCATCAAGTTATCCTTGGTAGTCCTGGAGGAAATTTTCCACAGGAAAGGCGAGTTGAGTGTTGGTTGTGGATACTGATTATCTTCCTGATTCAGAGGTCTTGTGTTTTTCAACCATGTTTATACCCCATGAAGACTTTACACCCCATAAGTATGTACACTCTTCCATGTGGGGGAGTGCAGAAGGGGGGTACCCCCTCTACGGGGTCTGAGGGGGGGCATCCATTTAGCTGGGGGGTTTGGGGGAAAGCGGGTCCCCGACAGGGGTTTGGGGGCGAAGCCCCCGAAGGAAAAATTGCCTTATAAATGTATATTTTAATTTCATTGTAAATCTGAACCATTCATTACAAGGTCACAGATCTAACGGTAGAAATTATGTTAGGGTTGTTTCCCTAGAAGAAAACCCTCTGTTATGAGGGAAATGTATTGCGGCTATGCAACATAGCGAATATTGTATTCTGAGACGAGAAACTGTGAGAGAAAGAAGAGGAAGTTACAACAGGTTTGTTGTAGGTTGTATCCCTTCCTATGATGGATAATAATAAAGGAAGGACCTGGAAATTTCTCTAGTGGATGTATCCCACACTAGGTGAACCACGTAAATTTATGTCTCTATTGTATTGTGTATCTTCTGTGTTTTTTTTCCGCATTTGTTTTATTTTGTTTCTCCACGGTCCTGTTTTTCTAACAATTGGTATCAGAGTGAAAGGTAACTCACAGAAAAACAGGGTTCCTGGTTCGAGTGGGAGAAATGTCGAAAGATGGAAAGTTTAGGGTCAAGAAATTTAATGGACAAAACTATTCCTATCATTAGGAGGAGTAGCAAAGAAGTCGACTGCCATGAAGGACGAAGAATGGGAGATTCTTGATTGAAAGGCTCTAGGAACAATACGTCTAATCTTGGTAGCATCGGTGGCTTTCAATATTTCGAAAGAAAAGACAATGAGGGATCTGATGGATGCGTTGGCACAATTGTATGAAAAACCCTCGACGTCCAATAAGGTATTTCTAATAAAGAAATTATTTAATATGAATATATCAGAAGGTGGGTCTATTGCAGATCATTTAAATGAATTTAATACAGTTACTAATCAACTAAGTTCTATAAAAGTGGACTTTGATGATAAGGTTAGGGCTCTTCTAATCTTACACTCATTGCCAGAAAGATGGAATGGCTTGGTCATGGTTGTAAGTAACTATATCTCTGGTTCAAATACTTTAAAATTTGATGATATTGTTGGTGTTATCCTTGGTGAGGAAATGCGATGGAAAATCACAGGTGAGACATCAGGTAATGCGTTGGCCATGTAGAAAAGGGGAAGACAAAAAGATAGAGGAAAGGGCTCAGGGAACTGCAGGAATTCTAGGAAGGGTAGATCCAAATCCATACTTGCAAAGATAGAGTGTTATAATTGTGGGAAGAAAGGACATCTGAAGAAAGACTGCAGAGCTCCAAAGAAACAAAGAGATGGACAATAGGAGAGAAATCAGTAAGCAAATGTAACAGGTGATGTGTTACAAGATGCTTTGATTCTTTCTGTAGATAATATTTCTGAGTCTTAGGTAGTAGATTTAGGGGCTTCATTTCATGCCACACCCCACATTTTCTATATTATGTTCAAGGTGATTTTGGACAGGTTCATTTGGGTGATGATGCACCATGCAAAATTGTTGGAATGGGAAAGGTAAAAATAAAGCAACGCAATGGAAACCAATGGTTGTTGAAAAAGGTAAGACATGTTCCAAATTTAAGGAAAAATCTAATTTCAAAAGGGAAGTTGGAAAGTGAAGGTTGTAAATCCATATTTACAGATAAGATGTGGAAGGTCATCAAAGGATCATTGGTGATAGAAAAAGGAGAGAAGGTAGGTACATTTGTATTTATGTACTGGTAATACTGACTCTTCTATATATTTAGCTTCTACAGGAGTGGATACAGCATTGTGGAATCATAGGCTGGGACACGTGAGTGAGAAGGGAATGCAGATACTTCACAAAAGAAATTTGTTGCTAGATCTTAAACAAATTGATTTGGACTTCTGTGAGAATTGTGTTTATGGAAAACAAAAGAGAGTCAAATTTCTCAGAGTCGAAAAAGAAAAGAAGAATGAAAAGTTAGAGCTTGTGCATACAGATGTATGGGGACCAGCTCAAGTATCATCTCTTGGTGGCTCTCATTATTATGTTACTTTTATTGATGATGCAACT
>JZKD02S2066492.1:41104-51925 GCA_000966675.3 Picea glauca
CACATACCAACAAAAATGGAATGACATGTAATATCCATATAGAATAGTATTATCTGAAAATATATCATAACTCATACCGTTACCCATCAAACAAACTTGGGTCCATTAACCAAACCTGGGGTCTCCAACCTCTCATGGCCATAGCTCTCTAACAATGAGGAATTATGTGACGTTCCACATACCACCAGAAATGACATGAAAAGCATTATCCATCTAGGATAGTTTCCATGACAAATTAACTATCCTTTATCTCATTATTCCACAATTAAGCATGGGTTCTCTTACTCCGCAAAGCGTCTTCCCATGAGGGCTTTCACCATAAGGGGACCACTTTGGAGTTCATCCATATTTACTTCTTATAAACCATGAAAAAACAATAATGAGTCATATTTACATCAAATAATATTGGGTCCATTACCCAACCTTTGTGCTATGGGGCTTTCTTCAAGGGTTGACATCAATGACAACCAACCTTAATCAACAGAGGGAGAGGAAGAAGAAACTGATACTAAAATCCATTGTCTTGGTGACACCTCTTCATCTCCTCATCTAACCCAATCTGCATATGAAGACTCTCTCATAGATAACCAACTGAATGAGCTGAGAAAAGGGGAAAGGACCAGTGGAAATCCAAATATATACAACCTTAGGTCCAAGAAGAAGGAGGGAAAGACTGAAACTCCTGATCATCCTACTAGAGCAAAGGATCCTTCTAAGAGTGTGGCAATTGGCAGCAAAGAAAAAGAGGCACAAAACCCCCATACAGTGGTTAAGAGCCCTACCCCATAAGTTAAGGAGATTTTGAAGCCTCCCTCCCCTTTTAGCTTTGAGAATGAGATTCAAAAGATTAAAATTCATGTACCCTTCTTGGAGCTAGTTAAAAATGAGGATTTCAAAAGGTACCTTTCCAAAGTGCTGTAGCCTGAACCTTCATATTATTCCAGAGATTCATTCAGCCTCTAAGATGAAAATCCTACTGTCATATTGGGACCTTTGGTAGAGGATAGAGATGACTCCTCCCCTCCTTTCTATACATCATTGGACATTCATGATAAAGTGTTGCACAATTGTTTGGTGGATTTAGAGGCATCTCACAATCTCATGCCTAAGATTGTCATGGAGGAGATTGGGTTGGAGGTGACAAAAACTTACCATGACCTGTACTCATTTGATTTGAGGAAGGTGAAGTGCCTCAGGGTTATCAAAGACCTGGTTGTTTCTTTGTTCCAGTTTCCAATGAAGAGTGTGGTCATGGATATCATGGTGGTTGATGCCCCCCCTAAGTTTGGGATGCTCTTATCTAGATATTGGATTAAACGATTGGGGGGGAATTTGTAGATGGATATTTCATATGCCACTATTCCTATGTTTGGGGGAGAGCATAGAAGGATTTATAGGGAAGCAAAACTTGCTTACATTATCGTGATGAAGAAAAACCTACCAACCACCACATTTTTGCAGTTGATACTAATTTAGGAACTAGTATGTTACAACTCACTGATGCTCCTCAAACACCTATTGAAATTAGAAAGCATCCCATCACTTCTTGTGAAGACCTTCCTCCCAACACCTATGTTTGGAAGATGTTTTTTGATGGAGCCTCTTCTAGGGTAAGTGTTGGTTCTAGGGTAGTTTTCATTTCCCCTGCCCAAGAGACCATCTCTCTATCTTACAAGCTTGAATTTGAAGCAACAAACAATGTGGTAGAATATGAGGATCTTGTTTTGGGTTTGAGAGCTTCCAAAAACATGAAGATTGAAGAGCTAGCAGTATTTGGAGATGCTGAGTTGATTGTTCATCAAGTCAGAAATTGGTATCAGGCTAAGCACTCCAAGTTAAGGGCATACAGACATAAAGTCTGGAATCTTGTGGATACTTTCTTCTTGGATTTTAATATCTCATTTGTTCCAAGAGAGGAGAACAATGTGGTAGATTCCTTCTCTATTTCAGCAAGTAAGTTCAGGGTTCCTTTTCCCCCCAAACTCAAGTATGATGTGGAAGTAAAATATAGATCCTCTATACATAACAATGTCAAACATTGGAAGGTTTTTGAGGATGATATTGAGATAAAAATATTTCTTGAGACTATGGATGGATTTTCTGATTTTCATATTGATCAAGATCGAGATACTGAAGAAAACCCCCATGCTGATATTTTTCTGAATAAAATTTCTGACCATCATATTGTTCAGTTACCCAGTAACCATATTCCAAAGGGACTTGCCCCCTTGGAGAGATTGTTTGAAAGAAATGATGTTGCCGTGAAGGTTAAAGGTTCAACTGAAGATGTTTGTGTGACTGAATGCAATTTAGGAACAAAAGAAGATCCAAAATATGTCAAATTGTCTAGCAATTTGTCAAAGGAGAAAAGGGCTGAGTATATCATGATTTTAAAGGAGTTTGTTGATGTGTTTGCATGGAAATATGAATATTTGAGAACATATGACACCAACATCATTGAACATAAAATCCCTTTGAAAGAAGAGGCCAAACCTTTCAGGCAGAAACTCAAACAGATAAATCCCATGCTACTGCCTATTATGGAAAAAGAAGTGAAGAAGTTGTTGGATGCATAGATCATCATCCCCTTGAGATATTCAGAATGGGTGGCTAACTTGGTGCCTGTGAGGAAGAAAAATGTGGAAATCATATTATGTGTAGACTTCAGGAATTTCAACACGAGCTCCAAGAAAGATAACTACCCCATGCCAAAGATGGAGCACATTTTGCAGAGAGTGACTAGTTCATCCAGGATGTCCATGATTGATGAATTTTTTGGCTAAAATTAGATCTCTGTCCTACCTGAAGATAGAGAAAAGACAACCTTCACTACTCCTTGGGGTAAATTCATGTATGCAAAAATGCCCTTTGGATTGATGAATGCAATAGTAACCTTCTAGCGAGCCATGGAGATTGCCTTTGTTGGGGAAAAAGATAAATTTGTAGTCATCTATTTGGATGAAATTACAGTATTCTCAAGGTCTAATAAAGAACATTGCCATTATCTAAAGAAAGTCTTCCTGAAGTGCATAAGGTTTGGCCTCTCCCTCAATCCTAATAAATCTTTGTTTGCTATGGAAGAGGGTAAATTATTATTGTGTCAACAAAAGGAGTAGGGATTAATCCAAGAAGAGTAGAGGCCATCTAGGCCTTATCTTTTCCTAGATCTAAGAAATAAGTCCAATGTTTCTTGGGTAAAATCAATTTTCTGAGAATATTCATTTATAATTTTGCTAATTTGGTTAAGCACATTACAACCATGCTTAGAAAAGGAAACGAGGTGAAATGGATTTATGAAGCTCGAGATTCTTTTGACCAAATAAAAAAGGCTTTGAATGAAGCACCTATGCCCATCAGCCCTGACTATTCTAAGGAATTTCTGATATTTTCCTTTTCCTCTTTTGACACATTGGATGTTTTTTTTCTACAAAAAAATACAAAGGGGTTAGAGCAACCTATTTCCTTTTTTAGCAGAATGTTGAGGGATGCATAAATAAGATATGATATCATGGAGAAGAAGGAATATGCTTTGGTCAAAGCTCTCAAATCCTTCAGGATCTATGTCCCCTGAGCTTCAATGGATGAGATATTGATCCAACCTAACATAGATGGGAAGAGAAGCAAATAGATTGCTAAAATTTTGGAATTTGACCTTGAAGTAAAGCCCACTAAATTGGTAAAAGGCCAAGGTTTAGCCATGTTGTTCACTGAATCAAAATAAAAGGCTTTAGTGGTTAATTTTATGAACATAAAATCAGAAAATCGACACGCTGAGATTGCTGATAAAAGCTCTCATGTCAGCCCCAACTTAGCAGAATGCACTTGGTATAAATACATCATACATTTCTTACAAAAGTTGCAGCCTCCTGATGGCTTGGACAAGAACAAGGCAAAGGATTTGAAACTCAAAGAGATCAAATATTGCCTCATCGATGAGGTTTTCTATTGGAGCGATCCTCTGGGATTTCTATTGAGATGTCTAGATCCATAGGAGGGCCAAACAACCATGACTGATTTTCATGANTTTAAAATCTCTTAAACCACTATGACTACTTTGACCTTTTGGGGCTTCTAGATGACATATGAGGGTCCTCCAACTTCGTAAGGCCATAACTCTCAAACCGTGAGGATTTATGTGAAGTTCCACATACCAACAAAAATGGAATGACATGTAATATCCATATAGAATAGTATTATCTGAAAATATATCATAACTCATACCGTTACCCATCAAACAAACTTGGGTCCATTAACCAAACTTGGAGTCTCCAACCTCTCATGGCCATAGCTCTCTAACAATGAGGAATTATGTGACGTTCCACATACCACCAGAAATGACATGCAAAGCATTATCCATCTAGGATAGTTTCCATGACAAATTAACTATCCTTTATCTCATTATTCCACAATTAAGCATGGGTTCTATTACTCCGCAAAGCGTCTTCCCATGAGGGATTTCACCATAAGGGGACCACTTTGGAGTTCATCCATATTTACTTCTTATCAACCATGAAAAAACAATAATGAGTCATATTTACATCAAATAATATTGGGTCCATTACCCAACCTTTGTGCTATGGGGCTTTCTTCAAGGGTTGACATCAATGACAACCAAACTTAATCAACAGAGGGAGAGGAAGAAGAAACTGATACTAAAATCCATTGTCTTGGTGACACCTCTTCATCTCCTCATCTAACCCAATCTGCATATGAAGAGTCTCTCATAGATAACCAACTGAATGAGCTGAGAAAAGGGGAAAGGACCAGTGGAAATCCAAATATATACAACCTCAGGTCCAAGAAGAAGGAGGGAAAGACTGACACTCCTGATCATCCTACTAGAGCAGAGGATCCTTCTAAGAGTGTGGCAACTGGCAGCAAAGAAAAAGAGGCACAAAAACCCCATACAGTGGTTAAGATCCCTACCCCATAAGTTAAGGATATTTTGAAGCTTCCCTCCCCTTTTAGCTTTGAGAATGAGATTCAAAAGATTAAAATTCATGTACCCTTATTGGAGCTAGTTGAAAATGAGGATTTCAAAAGGTACCTTTCCAAAGTGTTGTAGCCTAAACCTTCATATTATTCCAGAGATTCATTCAGCCTCCAAGATGAAAATCCTACTGTCATATTGGGACCTTTGGTAGAGGATAGAGATGACTCCTCCCCTCCTTTCTATACATCATTGGACATTCATGATAAAGTGTTGCACAATTGTTTGGTGGATTTAGAGGCATCTCACAATCTCATGCCTAAGATTGTCATGGAGGAGATTGGGTTGGAGGTGACAAAAACTTACCATGACCTGTACTCATTTGATTTGAGGAAGGTGAAGTGCCTCAGGGTTATCAAAGACCTGGTTGTTTCTTTGTTCCAGTTTCCAATGAAGAGTGTGGTCATGGATATCATGGTGGTTGATGCCCCCCCTAAGTTTGGGATGCTCTTATCTAGATATTGGATTAAACGATTGGGGGGGAATTTGTAGATGGATATTTCATATGCCACTATTCCTATGTTTGGGGGAGAGCATAGAAGGATTTATAGGGAAGCAAAACTTGCTTACATTATCGTGATGAAGAAAAACCTACCAACCACCACATTTTTGCAGTTGATACTAATTTAGGAACTAGTATGTTACAACTCACTGATGCTCCTCAAACACCTATTGAAATTAGAAAGCATCCCATCACTTCTTGTGAAGACCTTCCTCCCAACACCTATGTTTGGAAGATGTTTTTTGATGGAGCCTCTTCTAGGGTAAGTGTTGGTTCTAGGGTAGTTTTCATTTCCCCTGCCCAAGAGACCATCTCTCTATCTTACAAGCTTGAATTTGAAGCAACAAACAATGTGGTAGAATATGAGGATCTTGTTTTGGGTTTGAGAGCTTCCAAAAACATGAAGATTGAAGAGCTAGCAGTATTTGGAGATGCTGAGTTGATTGTTCATCAAGTCAGAAATTGGTATCAGGCTAAGCACTCCAAGTTAAGGGCATACAGACATAAAGTCTGGAATCTTGTGGATACTTTCTTCTTGGATTTTAATATCTCATTTGTTCCAAGAGAGGAGAACAATGTGGTAGATTCCTTCTCTATTTCAGCAAGTAAGTTCAGGGTTCCTTTTCCCCCCAAACTCAAGTATGATGTGGAAGTAAAATATAGATCCTCTATACATAACAATGTCAAACATTGGAAGGTTTTTGAGGATGATATTGAGATAAAAATATTTCTTGAGACTATGGATGGATTTTCTGATTTTCATATTGATCAAGATCGAGATACTGAAGAAAACCCCCATGCTGATATTTTTCTGAATAAAATTTCTGACCATCATATTGTTCAGTTACCCAGTAACCATATTCCAAAGGGACTTGCCCCCTTGGAGAGATTGTTTGAAAGAAATGATGTTGCCGTGAAGGTTAAAGGTTCAACTGAAGATGTTTGTGTGACTGAATGCAATTTAGGAACAAAAGAAGATCCAAAATATGTCAAATTGTCTAGCAATTTGTCAAAGGAGAAAAGGGCTGAGTATATCATGATTTTAAAGGAGTTTGTTGATGTGTTTGCATGGAAATATGAATATTTGAGAACATATGACACCAACATCATTGAACATAAAATCCCTTTGAAAGAAGAGGCCAAACCTTTCAGGCAGAAACTCAAACAGATAAATCCCATGCTACTGCCTATTATGGAAAAAGAAGTGAAGAAGTTGTTGGATGCATAGATCATCATCCCCTTGAGATATTCAGAATGGGTGGCTAACTTGGTGCCTGTGAGGAAGAAAAATGTGGAAATCATATTATGTGTAGACTTCAGGAATTTCAACACGAGCTCCAAGAAAGATAACTACCCCATGCCAAAGATGGAGCACATTTTGCAGAGAGTGACTAGTTCATCCAGGATGTCCATGATTGATGAATTTTTTGGCTAAAATTAGATCTCTGTCCTACCTGAAGATAGAGAAAAGACAACCTTCACTACTCCTTGGGGTAAATTCATGTATGCAAAAATGCCCTTTGGATTGATGAATGCAATAGTAACCTTCTAGCGAGCCATGGAGATTGCCTTTGTTGGGGAAAAAGATAAATTTGTAGTCATCTATTTGGATGAAATTACAGTATTCTCAAGGTCTAATAAAGAACATTGCCATTATCTAAAGAAAGTCTTCCTGAAGTGCATAAGGTTTGGCCTCTCCCTCAATCCTAATAAATCTTTGTTTGCTATGGAAGAGGGTAAATTATTATTGTGTCAACAAAAGGAGTAGGGATTAATCCAAGAAGAGTAGAGGCCATCTAGGCCTTATCTTTTCCTAGATCTAAGAAATAAGTCCAATGTTTCTTGGGTAAAATCAATTTTCTGAGAATATTCATTTATAATTTTGCTAATTTGGTTAAGCACATTACAACCATGCTTAGAAAAGGAAACGAGGTGAAATGGATTTATGAAGCTCGAGATTCTTTTGACCAAATAAAAAAGGCTTTGAATGAAGCACCTATGCCCATCAGCCCTGACTATTCTAAGGAATTTCTGATATTTTCCTTTTCCTCTTTTGACACATTGGATGTTTTTTTTCTACAAAAAAATACAAAGGGGTTAGAGCAACCTATTTCCTTTTTTAGCAGAATGTTGAGGGATGCATAAATAAGATATGATATCATGGAGAAGAAGGAATATGCTTTGGTCAAAGCTCTCAAATCCTTCAGGATCTATGTCCCCTGAGCTTCAATGGATGAGATATTGATCCAACCTAACATAGATGGGAAGAGAAGCAAATAGATTGCTAAAATTTTGGAATTTGACCTTGAAGTAAAGCCCACTAAATTGGTAAAAGGCCAAGGTTTAGCCATGTTGTTCACTGAATCAAAATAAAAGGCTTTAGTGGTTAATTTTATGAACATAAAATCAGAAAATCGACACGCTGAGATTGCTGATAAAAGCTCTCATGTCAGCCCCAACTTAGCAGAATGCACTTGGTATAAATACATCATACATTTCTTACAAAAGTTGCAGCCTCCTGATGGCTTGGACAAGAACAAGGCAAAGGATTTGAAACTCAAAGAGATCAAATATTGCCTCATCGATGAGGTTTTCTATTGGAGCGATCCTCTGGGATTTCTATTGAGATGTCTAGATCCATAGGAGGGCCAAACAACCATGACTGATTTTCATGACAGCTTGTGTGGGGGCCATCATTTTTGGAGGACCACAAATTATATATACTCAGAGCTAGGTATTTCTGGCCCAACCTTTTTATTGATGTTTACTCAAAGATTAGGGCTTGTGTCAAATGCCAAACATTTTCTAGAAAGAAACAAATCAAATCTTTTCCTTTGAAACCTATAGTGGTTTCTGGACATTTTCTATAGTGGGGTATTGACTTCATTGATCCACCCAGCATCAAGTGGCCAACGCAAGTGTAATTTAATTGCCATGGATTATTTCACCAAGTGGATAGAAGCCATTCCTACAAGGAGTGCCTCCCACAAGGTAATCATTAGCTTCCTTGAAGATATCATGGCCAAATTTGGTTGTCCTAGTAGGATTGTTACCGACAATGTTGCCTCCTTCAAAGTTGAACCATTAATCAAGTTCTGTGTACATTATGGAATTACATTAATCCATTCCACTCCTTACTACCCCAAAGGAAATGGTTTAGCAGAGTCCTCTAACAAGATCCTCATAAATATTATCAAGAAATTGTTAGAAGGCAATAAGAAAGCATGGGACTCAAAGATGAAATTTTCATTATGGGCCGACAGGATTACAACCAAAAGGTCACTTGGCATTTCCCCTTTTCATCTTGTGTATGGGGTTGAGGTTGTTTTTCCTACTCAATGTTAGAAAAACAGGACCATGGAGAAACAAAATAAAACAAATGCAGAAACAAAACATAGAATATACACAATACAATAAAGACACAGATTTACGTGGTTCACCCAGTGTGGGCTATGTCCACCAGAGAAATTGCCAGGTCCTTCCTTTATTATTATCCAACATATGAAGGGAGACAACCTACAACAAACCCATTGTAACTTCCTCTTATTTCTCTCATAGTCTCTCATCTCTGAATACAATATTCTCTATGTTGCATAGCCATAATACATTTCCCTCATAACAAAGGGTTGCCTTCTAGGGAAAAAAATCCTAGCATAATTTCTATCGTTAGACCTGCGACCTTATAATGAACGGTCTAGATTTACAATGAAATTACAATATACATTTACAAGAAAATTTTTCCTTCCGGGGCTTCTCCCTCGAACCCCCATCGAGGGACGCTGCCCTCGAACCCCCGCCAGGGGCCCGCTTGCCCCCAAGCCCCCCAGTTGGGGGATAGCCCCCCCAGACCCCGCAGAGGGGGTTCCCCCCCTATGCACTCCCCCGTGTGGAAGAGTGTACATACTTTTCTAGTTTAAAGTTTTCATGGGGTATAAACACGGCTGAAAAACACAAGACTTCTGAATCAGGAAGATAATCAGGCTCCACAACCAACAATCTCCCACTTGGAGATTGATCTCAACAACTCCACCGCTGCTGTATATGATGGACTTTGAACCTTCTTGGACCTGGAAAATTTCTCATCTTCATCTTCATTCTTGAAGACCAACTGAAACTGAGCAGGAACTCAATTTCTCTCTGGTTACTTCCTTTGTTAACATGTCTGCAGGATTCTGGCTAGTGTGTATCTTTTCCAACTTCAAATGTCCATATTCCAAGGTGGATCATATGAAGTGGTACCTCAACTATATATGATTAGTCTGTGAATGGAAGGATGAGTTCTTTTCAAGATGAATTGCACTCTCACTGTCACAGTACAACCTATTATTCTCCTGTTTCTTTCCCAATTCCTCCATAAACCTTTGTAACCAAATCATCTCTTTACTAGCCTCTGTAGCATCAACATACTCTGCCTGTATTGTTGAAAGTGCAACAACCTTTTGCAGTTTCAAAATCCAACTTACTATTGTTCCACCTATAGTAAAAACATACCCTCTGGTGCTCCTCCTGCTGTCTTTATCACCTGCCATATCTGAACCAACATATCCCTTTAGATAAGTGTCTGAACCTCCAAAACATAATGCATGAGTAGCAGTACCTATCAAATACCTGAGAATCCACTTTAATGCCTCCCAATGTTCTATACCTGGATTGTTCATATACCTTCTCACAACTCCTACTGCATGTGCAATATCTGGTCTTGTGCAAACCATTGCATACATCAAGTTTCCAACTGCTGATGAATAAGGGACCTTGGATATGTATTCTATCTCCTCTTGTGTCTTGGGACACATTTCCTTAGTTAATTTGAAATGGCTGGCCAAAGGTGTACTAACTGGTTTTTCATTCTGCATTCTAAACCTCTCAAACACCTTCTCTGTGTACTCACCCTGAGACAATGTCAATTTGCGATTTTGTTTGTCTCTTGTTATTCTCATGCCAAGGATTTTCTTTGCAACACCCAAATCCTTCATCGCAAATGAATTGGTTAATTTCTTCTCGAGCACATTTATATCCTGCATATTAGACCTTGCAACAAACATGTCATCTACATACAATATCAAGATAATATAACTTCCATTTTCTAGCCTTTTAAAATAAACACAGTGATCAGAATGACATCTACTATAACCTTATTATGTCATAAACCTATCAAAATTCAAATATCACTGCCTTGGAGCTTTCTTTAGGCCATACAAGCTCTTCTTCAACATGCATACCAAATTCTCCTTCCCTTTGACCTCATACCCCTATGGATGCTGCATATAAATCTCTTCCTCCAAATCCCCATGGAGAAAAGATGTTTTTACATCTAACTGTTCAAGATGCA
>JZKD02S2066514.1:15982-27987 GCA_000966675.3 Picea glauca
TTAATTGTGCTTAAATGCATGTGGTTATATTGGCCTGTGTTTATTATTAAAAGAGTGTACGGAATATTACAAGAGCGCGTTAAACCTCTTGATTCTTTAAATTGGTACACTACAACTCCAAGCATATCTATCTCTGAATTTTCTGCCTAAGATCTCTCTCAAAATTCTCTCTAAAAATATTTTCTTCAGAAAATTTCCTCCTCCCTTGCTTGTTGGGCACTACTTTATTTTATCTCCATTGGTGGACCATTCCTTCAGTTAGTAGTTTCATAACCGAACTCAAACTATCCATAACATATTACTTAAACAAAACTAATTTGTTTTTATCATTCCCGTGTCATTTGTTTGTGTTTTCCTTAACAGTGTTTATAATTATTATTTTCCATCTGATATTTTGTATGTATTATTCCTGCTTATTCCAACTGTATTCTCTGGATTGGACTATACAAGAGTGAAATTGTTTATAAACTTTCCACTGGAAAAGTTACCAGATGTAGATCTTGATACAATTACTACACGCTCTATGTCTTTACGTTGCCCACGTTTTGAATCGTTGTATGAAAGTGAGTCTGTATCTCTTTCAACCATAGATTGTCCTGGAGTAGTACCTAAAAAGGAAGCAAAGGTTTCCATGACAGGAATGGAAATTGGTGATGTAAATCTAGTGAGCATTCCAAGTGTTTCTCCAGCCCCTACGCCAGCTCCCACAGGTGCTCCCAAAAATGAGTTATGATCATATTCAACCACTAGTCTTCATTCATTGGAACTTCTGGAACATCCCACCTATCTTCTTCTATTGTTTTATTAATAACAAAAACTGGAGAAACAATATACATGAGAACATCGCCTTCTTTCTCGCCTCGATTTCGACTATTCCTCAATTCTCTCAGGATTTCAGGTGTCACCAAGTAATGCTTTTGATGTCGAACCAAGTTTTCCAAATCATCCTTCTGATGCTTCATCAATTCATTCTTGTACCTTTTCACAAATGTAAGAAGGGATCGGTGCCATATCACAGGCATGATACATGTTCCATTCAAAAATCTCTTAAAGTGTTCAAAAACAACGTCCAACACTCGATATGGTAAAGCATACTTTTTTTCCAAAAGAAGCTTTATAAAGTAATTGTTTGTGCCACAGTACTCCATCTTTGCTATTTTCATTAGAACAACACTAGAATGAAGTGAAGGAATTGAGACTTTCGGAATGACACTTCCAATAATGACAGCTTCTCGTAGATTGCAAGTACATGATTGACAGAGAGATAAGAGAATGCCTTTGAAGAAGGTTGGTGGCTTATACAATGACTTTTTCAAGGCTTGGTACAATGCGAAATGAAGTCGCTTATTTTTAATGATGTCTTTCCTAGGTCCTAGAAGTAGGACAAGGATGCAGAAGCGTTGGGCCATCTTTGCATTTAGATTAGATACAAAAATAAGAGTTACTTGGTGCATTGCATTCAGTGACCATTTCTCTGGTTATGTGAGATATAACACCTCCTCCCAGAGAGACAATGATGGTACAACCTTCAAATATTTTGGAAGTTTACCAGTAATGTATCGACTAAGTAGCTTACCCACTCCTTTATAAACATCAATAATTCCATTATCCAGTGGGGGAAGGGGTCAATCTTCTTAAGCAACTGCAACATTTTTTTCTCGGATACTCTCTATGATAAGATCAGCTAAAGTACATTGAGGGCCAATATTGTTAGACATAAATGCAGCCAATACCTTTTCATCCTCCTCGAGTACCTCTTCATACTCTTCATATTGGTTTTGAGTTTCAGAAAACCCATCAAATTCATCCTTGTCACTGTGAGATTTGGTCTCCTCTACAACCAACGAAAACGCTTTTTTGGCAGATGCTAAACCAGCTTCTTCATCCCTCTCATTATCAATTTCCTTTTTCTGCCCGTGAGTCTCTCCCAATATCTTATTGTTGATCATTTGTCTTACGTACTCTTCTCTTTCTTGTTGCTTTCGAACTTTTCCATGGCTTTTCTTTCCAAGTCTATCAAACTGTGCACATAAATTCCTTTTTCATGACAAATACCAACAAGACAATAGTGCTTCGAAGTTTCTTTCAAAACAAAAAGGGATGATCTTGTAATCATTGATTCCCGAAAACCAGGAGTTCTTGAGTTATATATTCCTCTATATGAAGTGATAATATCTCAAGGAATTAACCCAATGCTTACATGGGTATCGTATCCTCTTTTAACCTCTTGCAACGTGTATTCATGGCAAAAATTTATTCCGTAAGGGACTTAAAATGACTTAAGTGAAAACCTTTATGGTAGAACTGTGTATCTATGTATGAAAAAGGTATGTATGTATTGTACATATAGAGTACCACCCAAGGGATTTGGAACATAAGGAAAATTAATCCATTCAAAAGGTAAAGTGAAGACCATGTTCTCTTTATTTAAATAATAAAGGTCACATGTGGAATATAGTATAATGATATAATTTTGCTCACGAAATGGAATGAAATAATGGAATGGGATGGAATAAGGTTAAATTCATAAAAATAATAGGCATGGTACCAAGACCATATATTTTTGAAAAGTGATTAATGTAATACAAAGGAAGTGAGTTGTCGGGCAAAATATGAAAAGATTACATAGTAATAATTAATTTTTCAAACACTTATTCACTTCTTTTTAATTATGTAGATAAGGTGAGGTATATACCAATATGGGGTGATATAAGGGTCTTTAAACATAGCACGAGTGATGTGAGGAGCGAGGAGGAAAAGAAGTCATGCTTAGAAATAAGTCAGTGTCACGATGAATCTGCCAAGAATCTTGCACCAATCTTTAACAAGAATAAATGAAACTTTGCGCAAGTAGTCTGATTTGAGGGGGAGCCTGGCAATGCTTTGTCAACTATGTATTGTTAACAAAAATCGTCATAAAAAATTTCCAACCAATTGATGTGTGTCACTTATAGTGGCGTGAAAGCTTTAAACAACAACTTACGAATCTTGATTCTCTGCAGGAAAAGGGAAGGGTAACGATAGGACTGAGGGTGACTCGATGTGGAACAAGAAGAGGTCGATAGGGTTGGGTGGATGAAGTTATACAATAGGGGGAGACACGATGGAGGTCAAGGCATTCATGGATCGGCACTTCATGGAATAACTCATGGAAAGTGGTAAGTATGAGGGGGTTTGGTCTTGTTGTATAACCCGAAGGGACGAATCTTTAGATCTTGACAAAAATGATTACAAAGGTAGAAAATTGGCATGGGTGTGCATTGAGGGAAAGACCCAATTTAAACATTGAACATCCACAACGTGTATGTTGGAGGCATCTCAAAATGAAGGGGACGGAAAAAGGAAAAGAAGGAATAGGGAATAGGACTGACGAACGTGACAAGCGAGGATGTCTCGTGTAGCAAGCACATGGTAGACAAGCAAGAAATTGTGACAAAGAAAGGCTACTTGGTCCACCTACAAGTCTTTTATCCACCAAAACACATTTGGTTAATCAGTTAAAAATATACAGATATCCTGCCTTTTAATATCACTAATCATTGCTCCATCACTTCTAACCATCAAAAAGGGCAAAAAGAAAAAAAAAGTAAAAAAAACAAACTAAAAGCAAAAGCGAGAAAATAAAATCGAAATCAACCCAAAACTAATCTACCCCTTATCGAAAACTTTTATCATTATTATTATTATTTGATTATTTGTGTATAGAGAAAAAGAAACCATTAGCTTGGACTCGGGTCGGATGAAATTTAGCGTAAAGGAATGTGTCACCTGATTTGCATGTGGGTCTTATGAGTTTGACAAATTTGTGCATGAAGGGATTGCCAAAATGCTAACCAACAGATGTGTATTGTGCGGAGATACAATTAATCAATATCCAAAAGAAACGATCGTTAACCTCCAAGACATGCCAACCAACAAATGCCTTGCTATTAACAATGAAGGTATTGATTGAATTAGAATTAGGTTTTGGGGTTTGTACTTTAAAGAGATGATCCATGAATTCAACAAACAAATTAGTATCGCCCTTGTGGTTCTTTTTATCCAGAACAGGGTCGTCATGATGCAAGGAAGATTCATAACACAGATTAAAAAACATAGGAATATCCCTATAATAGTCATTATAAAAATAAAAAATACACCTAGGAGGGACATGCTCGATGGTGCCAAGTTCTTTAACCCTTTTTGATTGAAACAAAGGATTAGCAAAAATTTTATACAATTTAATAAGATCCCAATTGAATTCATGGATATCTTCGAAAGAGGATTCCTCACATGCATCATTAAATTCATGTTGGTCAACATCATTCGACCACTCATTAGAATCATCATCGAATACAAATGTATCATAAATTGGTTTGGCATAGTTAGAATTGATTTTTTCATTTGCGTAATCAAAATTTCCATCGTATACATGTGGATAAGAAGCTTGAGATGACAGATGATCTTTGGATTGAGATTTTCCATAAGGTTTAAGAAGGGTGATGTTTGGGATGTGAGAGTTGGATTGATCATTAAGCATCATGATATAATCATAATCCTATTCACATCCAAGCTCTTGACCACAAGTAGTATATTCATTATAATTAGGCCCTAAGAGAGAGGGCTCCCGAGATATATTCTGAGCATGATTTGAAGATTGAGACTCAAGAAAAAACATGCATTCTTGTAAACTCTTGATGACAGGGATTAAAGAAGACAAATCTTTTTTGTGAATCATAAATGCCAAAGGAGTAACCCGTTCTACGGACTTTCTCCTCGAAGTCGGGGCAAGTGGATAGGTCTAGCTCTAGGTTATGAACATTCTTTTCTTCCAACTGTCATCAGTAAAGAGGAAGAAGTTCGTAGTAATGCAATAGGGCATCCAAATTGGTAGGGTGAATGGGAGTAGGAATTAGATTGTATAACTTCATAAAATGAATGTTAAATGTAAGAATGCTCTCATTATCTTTCATAAGTAACTGGTTAAACCTCTTAAGATGCCCATAAGGATTATCTAAATGCCTAAAGGTAGAAGTAAACCAATAAGACAATTCAAACTCGGTAGAGATGCATCCGCCAGGGAGGCTAGAAAATAAGGAGGTGGCTTTGCCCTGAAGGGAATTCATAAAAAACAACATGCAACTATCATTATTATTTAATCTGAGAATAGTGCAAGAATTTGAAAATGCATGAAGATGTTCAACAACCGTAACGGTTTCATCGCCATTAAAGAAAGACAAATGATTCTTGAATTTGTGAGGTAAAGGGTTCACCGGGTGAGCGAACTTCAAGGGAGTAGACACAAACCAAGGGGAATTGTTTAGGTCTTCTTCAAACTCAAACATGCCATATTTGTGAATGACCTTCCCAAAGTTAGTAGCTAAAAACACAGGGTTACAACCACCAAACAGGCTTCCAATCGGTTGAGACATTGAGGTCTAGGAAAAATAAAAATTAAAAGAATTAACACAAAAACTATGAATGAACCATTGAACGGTTGTCCCTAGTATGGTCGTCAAAAATATGTTGATGTCGAGGGACTAGAGAGTCCCCAACACCAACATTTTCAACCTCCCGCGGGGCTAGGCGAGAAAAGATGATACTATCACCCTAGGCTTAAAGCCCCATACAAGAAAGTGCATTGAACTCCAGGCCAATTTTCCCGTAACCTACAGTCCAAGCATGAATTTCTTTGCCTTATAATTTTACTTTTAGTAATATTTGATTTTCATTTAATTTATAATTTTTATGCTATTTTACAATTTAATTACTTCTGTGTGGAGTTTTATACATTTGGAGTAACAAAATTAGAATTAATAAAAAAATGCAAATAATAAAAATAAAAAGGCAATGGTTTTGTTTTTATTTTAGCAAAAAGTAACTAAAGGAAAGTTAACTAAAAGCTAGAGAAAATTAATAAACTACGTTAGTTTTGAAAGTTAACTAAAAGCTAGAGAAAATTAATAAACTACGTTAGTTTTAATTAAAAGAAAAGTTAATTACATATCATTAGTTTGAAGAATATAATGAGTAACATTCTAATGATATAAAAAAAAAAGTATTTTCATTTACAAGATAGAGTGTAATTAAAAATAATAATAAAATTAAAATAGTAAAATAAACAAACAAACAAAAAGTTTATGCACACTAACAAGTTAATAAATAAAACTTTATATGCGTGATAATTTACAACATAAACATATTTTGTTTGTCTTTTTGTAATTTTATCTTTAATGTTGTATTAAAAGAAGATGAGAAAAGCTAAGGATTTTAAAGAAATAATCAAAGAGATAGTTCATAGTGAAAAATAAATTGATCTTCATTTCAATGTTTCCCATACAAACTCATAAATTTTCAAAATCTACAAGTCTCTGCGTAGACTAGGGCCATGTATATAGTCTTTATCCCCTCTAGACACAATGTACAATAGAAACACCAAGCACAAAAAAGAAAAGAATAAAGTTGAGCTAGAAGTGGAATGGAGCAATGGAGACGAATCACAACAAGAAAACCTTATGAAGGCCAACAAACTCATCCTTGCTTTATCCTTTTCGTTGCTTCGCAAGACCCCATGTTGTTGACGATTCTATCAATCCCTATTGAAGATATAAAATAAGAATGAATAGAAACAGTCCTTACAACACTCCAAGCATATTTATCTCTGAATTTTCTACCAAAGTTCTCTCTCAAAATTTTCTCTCTAAAAATATTTTCTTCAGAAAGATTGTGTTTAGAAAATTTCCTCCTCCCTTGCTTGTTGGGCGCTGCTTTATTTTATCTCCTTTGGTGGACCATTCCTTCAGTTAGTAGTTTCATAACCGAACTCAAACTATCCATAACATATTACTTACACAAAACTAATTTGTTTTTATCACTCCCATGTCATTTGTTTGTGTTTTCCTTAAGAGTGTTTATAATTATTATTTTCCATCTGATATTTTGTATGTAGCCTTCCTGCTTATTCCAACTGTATTCTTTGGATTGGACTATACAAGAGTGAAATTGTTTATAAACTTTCCACTGGAAAAGTTACCAGATGTAGAGCTTGATACAGTTACTACATGCTCTGTGTCTTTACGTTGCCCACGTTTTGAATCATTGTATGAAAGTGAGTTTGTATCTCTGTCAACCATAGATTGTCTTGGAGTAGTACCTAAAAGAGCAGCAAAGGTTTCCATGAGAGGAATGGAAATTGGTGTTGTAAATCCAGTGAGCATTCCAAGCGCTGCGCTAGCTCCTACGCCAACTCCCACAGATGCTCCCAAAAATGAGCTATGATCATATTCGGCCACTAGTCTTCATTCATTGGAACTTATGGAACATCCCACCTATCTTCTTCTATTGTTTTATTAATAACAAAAACCGGATAAACAATAGACATGAGAACGTCACCTTCTTTCTTGCCTCAATTTCGACTATTCCTCAATTCTCTCAGGATTTCAGGTGTCACCAAGTAATGCTTCTGATGTCAAACCAAGTTTTCCAAATCATCCTTTTGTTGTTTCATCAATTCATTATTGTAACTCTGGACAAATGTAAGAAGGGATCGGTGCCATATTACAGGGATGATACGTGTTCCATTCAAAAATATCTTAAAGTGTTCAAAAACAATGTCCAACACTAGATATGGTAAAGCATACTTTTTGTCCAAAAGAAGCTTTATAAAGTAATTGTTTGTGCCACAATACTCCATCTTTGTTATTTTCATTAGACCAGCACTAGAATGAAGTGAAGGAATTGGGACTTTCTGAATGACACTTCCAATAATGACAGCTTCTCGCAAATTGGCAGTATGTGACTAACAGAGAGGCAAGAGAATGCCTTTGAAGAAGGTTGGTGGCTTATACAATGACTTTTTCAAGGCTTGGTACAATGTGAAATGAAGTCGCTTATTTTTATTGATGTCTTTCCTAAGTCGTGGAAGTAGGACAAGGATGCAGAAGCGTTGGGCCATCCTTGAATTTAGATTAGATACAAAAATACGAGTTACTTAGTACATTGCACTTGATGACCATTTCTCTGGCTCTGTGAGATATAACACCTCCTCTTAGAGAGACAACGATGGCACAACCTTCAAAGCTTTTGGAAGTTTACCAGCAGTGTATCGACTAAGCAGCTTACCGACTCCTTTATAAACATCAATAATTCCATTATCCAGTGGAGGAAGGGGTCGATCTTCTGAATCAACTACTTCATTTTTTTCTCAGATTCTCTATGATAAGATCAACTAAAGTACACTGAGGGCCAACATTGTCAGACATAAATGCAGCCAATACCTTTTCATCCTCCTTGAGTACCTCTTCATACTCTTCATATTGGCTTTGAGTTTGAGAAAACCCATCAAAGTCATCCTCGTCACTGTCATATTTGGTCTCCTCTACAACCAAAGGAAACGCTTTTTTGGCAGATGCTAAACCAACTTCTTCATCCCTCTCATTAACAATTTCCTTTTTTTGCCTGAGATCCTCTCTCAATATCTTATTGCTGATCGTTTGACTTATGTACTCTTCTCTTTCTTGCTGTTTCCAAACTTTTCCATGGTGTTTCTTACTAGGTCTATCAAATTGTGCATATAAATTCGTTTTTCGTGACAAATACCAACAAGACGACAATGCTTTGAAGTTTCTTTCAAAACAAAATGGGATGATCTTGTAATCATTGATTCCCGAAAACCAAGAGTTCTTGAGTTATATCTTGCTCTATATGAAGTGATAATATCTCAAGGAATTAACCCAATACTTGCATGGGTATCATATCCTCTTTGAACCTCTTGCAACGTGTATTCATGACATACATTTATTTCATAAGGGACTTAAAATGACTTAAGTGAAAACCTTTATGGTAGGACTCTCTATCTATGTATGGAAAAGGTATGTATGTATTGTACATATAGAGTACCACCTAAAGGCTTTGGAACATAAGGCAAATTAACCCATTCAAAAGGTAAAGTGAAGACCATGTTCTCTTTATTTAAATAATAAAGGTTACATGTGGAATATAGTATAATGATATAATTTTGCTCATGAAATGGCATGAAATAATGGAATGGGATGGAATAAGGTTAAATTCATAAAAATAATAGGCATGGTACCAATACCATATATCTTTGAAAAGTGATTAATGCCATACTAAGGAAGTGAGTTGTCGGGAAAAATATGAAAAGATGATATAGTCATAATTAATTTTTCAAACACTTATTTACTTCCTCTTAATTATGTAGATAAGGTGGGGTATATACCAACAGGGGGGTGATATAAGGATCTTTAAACATAGCACGAGTGATGCAAGGAGCGAGGAGGAAAATAAGTCATGCTTAAAAATAAGTCAGTGTCACAATGAATCTGCCAAGAATCTTGCGCCAAACTTTAACAAGAATAAGTGAAACTTTGCACAAGTAGTGTGATTTGAGGGAGAGCCTGACAATGCTTTGTCGGCTAAGTACTGTTGACAAAAATCGTCGTCAACACTAGGGTTTTAACCTAGCAATTTCATAATCTTAGTATAAATGCAAGATAAATATAACTATAACCATTCAATGAAGAAGAATTGCAGAAAATTTACTTGCATTCACCAAGAATCATCTAGCAAATAGCCTAGTTGAACACTTCCACCAAGAAAAATGCCAAAATAGTAAAAAATAAGCCTCCTTCAAGAAGTGTGCACTAAATTTCAGCCAAGTAACCCTAATTAAGGTGCAAATTTTATACCTCACTAAGTGTGAGTGAAAGATGATGAAAAATAAGAGTGATTTTCCCCTTATTTATACAGTTACAATGACCAAAATTAGGCCAAAAAGGTTGGCATCGCCAGTTACACATGATATCCAATTATAACATTAAATGTCATAATAAAACCCTAAATCAAGTTGTAAAGATGGCGTTGTGCCCTTTTAGGGTGACGTTAGGCCCTTTTAGGGAAACGTTGGCCTCCTGGAGCAAAACGTTAGGCCTCCTTGGGCCTCAAGATCCTGCCACACGTGACACTTGGCACACAACTACCTCCAGAGTATCCAAAACGTTGGGTGACGTCATGGGTGACCTTTGTGACGGCATGAGCCTTCCAAAGCCTACATCATGGTGAAAAGGGCAAGACCCCACTAGGTCTAGGCCTGCCAGACTATCCTTGGTGGAACATCCTCCTCTCTCTCTGGTGCAAACCCTCGATCTATCTATGCCCCTGGCTGGGGTCTTAGCATCCATCTAGTGGAATTTTAGCCCTATGGAGGTTCGAACTAATCATTTCCTCATATGTACCTGTCCATTGGGTGTGGCCCTGCAACATCAACAAGTACACCCTCCATAGGCTCATAAATCACATGGATCATGGCAATGTCAATCACATCTAATCATCAAGTTATTTAAACATGTGCATGAAACCCCCTTTACCCTGACAAGTTCTCAAAGACATTATGCTATTCTACAAGCCAAGTTTGGAGGGGACGCTAGGACATCCTATTGGGCTAATGCTCATTAGATGTGGAATGTTCCTAGGTGAAGTCAAATCTAGGCCATGTAAGTGGATGAGGTGGTAGGGGATGTCTGGGTAATCAATGCAGTGATAACAGGGAAATGTATGGCTTATCTACGGGTGCCTCTAAAGAGGGTGAGTTGCACCTTGTTATGGATGCAAATGTTTCCAAGCCCATTCATGCATTTTATATTTTATTCTTATTGTTTTTTCTTTCAAAAGGCTAGTTAGGGGACACTGCCCTGACGTGGTGACCAGTGGTGACAATGTTACCCACAAACATTTCAGAGAAATGAGAAGGTTGGTCCGTGATGAGACCCCCTTTCTCTTGGCTATGCCACCAAGAGCCACTACCCTAGCGTGGTGACCAGCTGAATGGTAGTGTCATACCGCTACATGCCCATGGACCTAATAGGTTGGCTCGTTATGAAACCCCCTATCCTCCAACTAGGTCTTGATTTATTATTTTTATGGGTCCCTTTGTTTCTTTCTGAAAAGCCTTTTATTCCTTTCTCAATGATCCCTAGGCGAAACATCTCAAGGTTTCATTCATTTGGATTTTATCTTTTGCCAGCTACTTTTACCCTCTAGACCTTTAGCCCCTTCTTCCCACAAGGTAAGGTACAACCCTTTGATAATTTGGCCAACCCAATGTCTGGACCAATGTATGGGATGGATTAGCAGGAAAAAGATGAAAAGTAGTTAATATGGTGGGAACAGAGGATGAGTTTTCATGAATCCCCCCAATGGCAACTCAAACCCTATGAGAACCAACTTACTAGGACATCTTGTCATTCCCCCTAGGTGTGGTCAAGTGGAAAGGCATAAGATCAAAGCACACGTTAGAAGTAAAAAGAATTAAACACACATATTCAAATGTTTTGAGAATCAGAGTGACACATACCATGATACCCAGACTCATTACCTCGTGGTGCAAGACCCATTTTGCTACAGAACCAGGCCGATTAATGGATGTTGTTGTTGTTGACAAAGTGGAGGCACTGAAGAAGAAAATGATGGACCCTCCAGGGCCATGCTCAAGTCGATTTGGCTCTCGGTACTCCATGTCTAAGACCTATGGACCTCGAGACATAATCTCCTTAGTTATCCCTAGGCTGGGGGATAACATAGTGCTTATTGCTCACCAATAAGTAGAAAAACAACTCAATAAGAATGAGAGCATGAGCAAAAAGGTAAAGGTAGGACTAAGGGACTATGATCTTGCAAAACTATTGAGTCCTAAAGTCTCAGACTAGAGGTGGGTGACATACACCATCATAGACTAAAACATGCTTATGGGGACGGACATCATGACAAGTAATAAAGGAAGTGAATTGTAAGGCTCTGATTACATTCAAAACTTGTTAGATCCATGTGGAGGTAGAATCATAACACTTCTAGAATAATTTTTCATATTGAATGTCAAACATTAGTATGACTTGACGACGGTGCCATTCTATATATATCTCACATAGCCTCGTAGTCTCTCTCTATGACATTTCTAAATAAAATCGGTTGCCTTAGTTCTTCTTTAATCTTGAATTCAAGGAAGTCAAAAT
>JZKD02S2066525.1:9675-31423 GCA_000966675.3 Picea glauca
GACCATAATGGGGAAGCCTCTAGGGTCTTTGGGGATATTTCTTTTTGGGTGCTTTGAATCAGTTTATTCATTGTTTTATGAGTTTCTGTAAGCTTCTGTGTCTTTAAGGGATTTTGGTCTTCCATACCAGTACTCCCTGCCTGTGCTGGACTGTTGGTTTTCAGTTTTTGAGGAGTTATAGAGGTGTACACGACCTGCAATGGGCCTGCACACATGTATACACACCCTGCCCTTAGACATCCCACGTACATACACTGGCTGTTGAAGTGTCAGTAGTGTGCCCGTTGAGAAATAATAAAAAAGGAAAAAAAAGAAGAGACAATTATCCTCTTCCCTGTCAGAAGTCACACTTCTTAGGGGTTTTCTTGATCTAGTCTTGGTCTCTGTTATAGTAGTTTTTCTCTTAGGTTTGACTTCAGCATAGATTTTTTTTCATCAAAATATTTCTTGTGTTTTCTTTAATAGGGTTTTTAGACAATCTTGTGAGTCTTCTTTGATCTGTCTGTTTAGTATTGTCAGTGACTCCCTGCGATCTGTGTTTGAATTCATTTCTTGGTCCTTTCTTGTCGTCATTTTTTCATTTTTTTCTTTAGAAGAAAAAAAAATAATTCATTTTCAAATTTCTTGTTTTGAAGCATAAAACAATAAAAACAAATCTTTCATTTCTTTGTTTGGTAAAGTAGTTTAGGTTAGTTGTTTCATTTACCAAGGAAAAATAAAGTTTTCTTAAGTTCTTTAATTGAATGCTTAGGACATTAAGTAGCTTGTAGTTGAGCAAATTTTTTTTTTAAGTCTTTCTTTTCAAAGATTTGAGAAACGTAGTTATGAAAAGTTTGGTTAAAAGAGTTTAAATTGGCAAATCTTTATTTGTGAAGAAAGAAATACTTTTGTTTCCAATATCATCTTATGCTCTTCTCTTTCGTCTCTTAAACAACATCACTGGTTTCACTTTTGTTCTTTTTGACTTAAGACAACCACTAAAATTAACGCTTAATTAAAAGTTATTGGACTTTGAGTTTGAAGGGTCCATCAATTTAGTCTAGGCTAGAGCCTTGATTTAGGATTTTTGGCATAGGGGCAGACCCAGGGTTCAATGCTACAACATTGCACCAAAAAAACCTTAACTACTGGCCCTTTCGACAACACCTGCGAAGCATATGAGGTCTCGCTCGAGGTAGAGGTAGGGGTGGTTGTAGGACTCAAGTGTTTGCAACCTTAGCTGGGATACAGATTTGTTATTCCTTACTTAATATAGAAATTGACACTACTAGATCTTTAATATGCAATCAATAATCACTTTGCAGATAAAACATAGCTTCGCATCATTCATAATGACTAGATTATTTGATCACTTATCATCCACAGAGAATTCAGATCTAACAGGTCAAGCACTTAGCATGTACATGTGAATCAAACCTAACATTCTACACATCATAAGCACTAAGCATAAACATATATAACAAATCTATCTACTCATCTCAAAGCACTTAGAAAATAATCACATCAATGCGTCAGAAAAAGGCACAAAGCGGACAACACAGGATTTACGTGGTTCACCCCCACCCTGGGGCTACATCCACCAAATATTCTTCTTTATTATCGTCGGCCAATCGATTACAAGAACAGGGCCATAAAAACCCTTACTTCACACAGGACAAAGGATCTGCACAGCTCGCTAGATCCTTCTTCCTTGCCTTTTAGCACAAAGGCTTATATACCTTCACATAGGGACTTTCACTAAGCTCTGCAAGTCTATACAAAATGCAAAAAACTCTTGATCACACAGATTCCCCCTTGGCACTTAGCCTATATCACATAGAGACAATATTCCTCTCTTACATTTTCCTATCCTTCAATTTATACATACAAAATGGGCCTAAGCATGGGTAAACCCATGGGCCAACATCCATTTCCCATTACATATTCCCAAAACCCAAAAAGGGACCCAAAAGTGGGCTGGGATTCTGTAATCTCCTCTTTGTCTGGCGCTCCATATTCGAAAGGCTGTCAAAGTCCCAAAAATGGTCAAATATCACCAAGTGTTCCCAAAACTTGGTCAAGGGCCAACAGGATCCTAACAATCACCTGTGACTCATCCCGAGTCACTCTGGTCTGAGCAATTCTGCCTTGAACACCTCAAGCTTGGCTCGAGCTGCTTCAACTTGTTGCAATGCTACCGCCTCTTTCTTAGTGAACTCTTGTATGAGTGCACATTGACTGGCCCTTCTAGGCGTTGTTCTGCTGTGATGACGACCTATTCAAGATCTTCTCCTTGGATTTCAACTTCGGTGAATAGTTGGCATGCCTTCTCTTGCACTGGTTGAAGTCATTGAGAGAATTCCATCACTTTTCTCTAGATCATGTGGATCTGTTGCTGGGCCATGCGCTGCTCTGGAAACCTCTTCATTCTTTCAACTGGTTTTAAGGCCTTCAACTACGCCTGTAGCATATCTACATGCTTCTTTTCTTCCTAGAGCTATGACTCCAACACCCATGAATCTGGATTTTCTATAGGGTTTTCATATGTCTAAGCGCTCCTGGATCTTAGCTGATGACACTCCAAGGCAAGGGCTTTCATTTTTCCAACTGCGCTGTGAGAAATTGCCTCCCTTAGGTCTCTGATTTCTTGAGGAGTCTTGAGCATGGTATGAAGTTCCAGATCTGTGATGCACTGCTAAAGCTGCTGGATTACTTCTTTGAGTTGCACCACCTGCTGTGGGACTCATTCCTCAATTTTCACTTCTATAACTGTCATAGAGCAAAGTGCACTGTGAACCCTTTCCTGTACTTCGAGTTGCTCTGTGACCAAATAATCCTTTTTTTTATGTAGCACTTCTTTCTCTTCATCCCATTTTTCTTGTAGAGTGAGATTTTCCTTTTCCGCAGTACTTCTATGGTCCTCAAGGTCTTTCTGTACTTGTGCTAAAGCCTGGGTGGCTTGTGTTGTCTCTTCTTGAGCTCGTCGAAGGTGAGCTTCGACTGTATCAACAATCTGATGTAGTTGGGCTGGCTCATCACCTAATTCTGGTGTTCCTGATGGCAGGGGCGCAGTGAAAACTGCACGRCTAGACTATATTGCTTGTTGTACTCCTTGAAGCTCATCCCTGATGCGACTGAACACTTCCTCCTGCTTTTCTACTATCTCTAGTGAAGTATMTTTCAGTGCAACGACTATGAATTCAAAGTCATCCAGAGTGAGAACAGTCTCAAACTTGGTTCTGGTTGCCTTAKCTTTCTTCCTGGATGAAGGCTTTGGTGGGGTAACCTTCCTTTTCTTGGAGGGATCCTCCTCCTCTCTAGGTGGTGTAACTTCACCTTTATTTTGCTCGACTTCTGTTCTACTTGGMTCTMCAACATCACCTCCCTGCTCATGTGAGATCAAAGTGGTCTTCATAGAAGTAATGTTGACATCTTGAACTTATTCATCTTCCTTGGTCTTKCTTGGTCCAGGGGTATCATGCATAGTTTCTGGACTATCAATGTCAAAAATCTCYGCGGGGTCTGCTGAGATGAGGAGGTCTGCTGACCACTCCTTGGTGATTTCTTCCAAGTCTTCTTCTRTTAACTTATAATAGTACTGTAACTGTTGCTTGTKCTCATCAASATGTGCTRTGATGTATATAAAGTTCCTGTCTATGTTGAACTTCATCAGGGGCCGAAACCTGTAGAGGGTGTTCGRAGTGATGCACAATGTAGAYTAGATTGCAATATTCAATTGATTGTAGTAGGCATGGAAGATGGCATTGGATTTCCACTGCTTGTTCATATCAATYGAGTACCACAAGGTACTGAACTTCRCAGCTAAAGGCTCAAAGGGCTCGATGTCCAGGAAGGTCGCACCTTCCAGCATCTCCCATGCAATGAAAGCTATCAATATGAGAAGCCAGCTGAAGTGGAACTCATATCCTTGGTCCTGTGATACTCTACAATCAAGCTCTATCTGGTTCACAAAGTACTATGCCCAATTCATCTGTAGTCCTTCTACGCACTTCCCTACGAGGTCAACAATGAATCTAGTTACTTGGGTGGGCCGATTCTTGTGATCTAGCTTGCCTGCGATTAGCTAACATGAGAGGTGCACTGCGTTGCTCTGGATAGAGGCTACCTTGCAACCTCATGTACCCTTCTCTACATCTACATACGTCTCTTTGATTCACTGGGATAATGCTTGGTTTGAGGTCTTTCCAGGGTAAAACTCCTATGGGCCAGGGCCCTGCATGCTCAGCCCTGTGATCTGATTGATCAAGGTCAGATCCACAGTGATGCGACAATTCAACCATAAGTAACCTCCATGGTAGCAGGATAACAACAATTTCACGCATGCATTTACTTCCTGGTGTCGGTCAAAGTGCGATATATTCATCACATTAAGCAGTGTGGACTACGTGAGGTTCTGGGTCCATGGCTACGGGATAATATTTGAATTATTTCTTTTGGTCCTGGTCAAGTACTTATGCGGGGCAAGCATGCTGTAAGATTTCTGGTCTCCAAGGTTGAAGTCACTAAATTTCAGTGCTGTGAGCTTATCCCAGTCGACGCAAACTATGCACACCTCTTTCGAAAGGTACGTAGTGATCATATCATATTTGAACTCTTGGGGTACATTGTCATGGTTGATGGTGCCACTTAGAGGGGGTAGATAGGCAGGTAGAATGATTGGAATCAATTTGGCATTGGTGAGGTCATTTTTGTGCTTAGTATGTTTCTCATTGGTTGGTCAGGATGGACCAGTGTGAGCAGTGGATGGAGAGGTTGCAAATCCTCTCGTGGATGATGCCTATAATCCTGTGGATAACCCTCACTTTGACATGACTCTCTCAATTCTTAGCTTAAGGATAACTTCTGTTATGAATTCTTCGGTAGCGGTAAAATCGTCAGAAAAACATGCTCAGGATAAAATAATCGGGTTCATGACGGTCTTAGACACTACACTAGAGTGAAAAACAAGAGCATAATGAGCACTGTATGCAATTTCTAGTTTGCGGGCTTCAAATTATCGGTTGGAAAAAGTGTTCCTCGTTCATGGCGTGATGAGATAAATAGGCAATCTTGGTAACGATTTACTTGCAATGGTTATGAGCCTCATTAACTCTTATTCTATCTGTTATGGTGTGGTCCAAAAGTCTTGTGGTGAACCATAAATTCTTTTCCATCCATTTAGAACAACAGTCGAATGGATGTATCGGCTTCCAACGACTACATTGCTTCGCCATAGCGAAGTGGCATATTTCGTTGTTCTGATATCCCGACAAAGCTCCAATTCTGCAAAGTTTCTTTCTACGAGGTACCCTTTGGAACCTGTTGTAACTTCTCAATCCTGGCCTTCTTCTTACTTAGTTTCTTAACCTTTTTCCCCATGAGCTTCGTCTCAGTGGTTCTTTTCCCATCCTAATTCTTATTTTCCTTGGTCATAGTCACTTCGCACTGCTGAGATCCTCTCCTAGGATTCAGGTGTATCACTTCTTTTGGGGTAGAAATTTCAACCTTCGGTATGTCTTCTGTTGTTCCTGTAGCTTCGATATCTGGGCTTCTAGTGTCAGGTAGCTTCGATCTGTTCTCCTGTTCTTCAATCAACTGTGCAATCTTTCGGGTCATGAAATATTTTAACTCTCATCTCTTCTGTTCTAAGACTTATTCTTCTTCCTTCATTCTAGCTTGATCTCTATCAATCCAATATTTTCCTAGTAACATCGTAAACAGGGCACTATCTTCAATGAATTTAATAATCTCAAAGTCTTCCTTTGTCGAAGTTCCATTGATTGTCATAGTTATCTGAGCGAGCTTTCCACACAACATCATCAGTTTTCCTCTGAATAGTCCTATGCCTCCCAATGAAGGGATCATAGCAGGCTTCCCTATAGCTTCCAAAGTTCTTTCTGGCATAATGTTCACTTGTGTCTCTTCATCAAGGACAGAGTCAATGTCGAAGTCTCCTATTCTTGATTCAATGCACTCTTTTTCTTTGAAAATCTCTGATAGCCTAACATATCGATGGTCATTCAGGGTCTCTTTCATTTGTATCAATACCTTCTCTAATTCTTTCTAGGGTTCTGCCTCTTCTAGATTTGCCTTAGGGTTTTCCTAATTCAGATTCATTTCTTCCAGCCTAGCGATCATTCTAGGGCAATCCAATACCTCATGGTCCATAGATTTGCAAAAAAGACAACTAGATCCTCTATTAGGGCAGTCCTTAGCAAGATGTCTAGGTCTTCTGCAGCTGTAATAGAGGGTCACTCCTCTCTTTCTTTTAAATGATCCCCAACTTCTTCTATACTGCGCACTAGGATCATGGTAGCTAATCTGAAAAAAAATGTTTCTAGGATCCTGCATCCATTTGTTAGTCCAAACATTTTTTCTATGCAGAGGTATAACATATCTATCACTATTCTTATCAAATCTACTCATATAAAACCTTCTTTCATCTATCAGTGCCCCATTTTTCAAACTAGGATAAACTCTATTAAATATACCTAGATCCATACCTTAGAAACACAAATTTTCACTTATCTTACTTCTACAAAGCACAAATCCTCTAGATCTAAACCTTTTAACTAGTCTTACCTTTATCAGAGCACAAAGATTTACAGATCTTACCTCTTTTAGTCAAGGATCCCCACTTTTACCTTTTTCGGAGCACAAAGCACTCAAATCTTGTTCCTTTTCTTCAGATCCAACATCTTTTCTTTCATATTGGGCCTATTTTTTTCAGATCGAGCCTCTTTCTTTCAGATTGATTAGAATACTGCACACTAGGGTATAGATCGTCCCACAAGACTTTCAGGTTAACCTTTTTGCACCAAACTTCTTGTTCTCAGTTCCCAGCAATCACAGCTTCAGGTCCCGACCACGGAACCATTTTTTGGCACAGGGCAGACCCAGGGTTCAACGCTACAACAACGCACCAAGAAAACCCTAAATACCAGCCCTTTCAGCAACACTTGCGAAGTAGATGGAGTCTCACCCGAGGTAGAGGTAGGGGTGGTTGCATGACTCAAGTGTCTATAACCTTAGCTGGGACACAGATATGTGATTCCTTACTTAATATAACACTCAACAATATTGGATATTTAACATGCAATCAATAACCACTTCTCATATACAACAGAGCTTCACATCATTCATAATGACTATATTGTTTGATCACTTATCATCCACAGAGAATTCAGATCTAATAGGTCAAGCACTTAGCATATACATGTGAATTAGACCTAACATTATACACATCATAAGCACTAAGCATAAACATATATAATAGATCTATCTACTCATCTAAAAGCACTTAGCAAATAATCACATCAATGCATCAAAACAAGGCACAAAGCGGACAACACAAGATTTACATGGTTCACCCCCACCCTGGGGCTACATCCACTAACTCTTCTTCTTTATTATCATTGTCCAATTGATTACAAGCATAGAGCCATAGAAATCCTTACTTCACACAGGACAAAAGATCTACGCAGCTCGCTAGATCCTTCTTCCTTGCCTTTCAACACAAAGCCTTCTATACCTTCACACAGGGACTTGCACTAAGCTCTTCAAGTCTATACAAAATGCACAAAAATCTTGATCACAAAGATCCCCCTTTGACACTTAGCCTATATCACATAGATACAATATTCCTCTCTATTACTCCTCTCTTAAATTTGCCTATCCTTCTATTTATACATACAAAATGTGCCTAAGCATGGGTAAACCCACGAGCCTACATCCCTTTCCCATTACATATTCCCAAAACCCAAAAAGGGACCCAAAAGTGGGCCGAGATTATGTAATCTCCATTTTTTCTAGCGCTCCATCTTCAACAGGCTGCCAAAGTCCCAAAAATGGTCAAATATGACCAAGTGTTCCCAAAACTTGGTCAAGGGCCAACAAGGATTGGAGAGGAAACTCTTCAAGGCTACAAAAACAAAAATAAGAGTATGTGATAGGGAGTTCTTGAAAGTCCAGTAACCAAGAAAGTTATTCGGGACCCCTCTCTAACACAGGGGCTAAAAATGAGGTCGTGTGCGGAAAGGTAGAAGAGATAATCCCTCCAAAGTCAGACCAAGCGTAGTGGGGAACACATATAGAGGGCTTATCTTGGGATTCCATTGATCGCATTTTCCACAGAGATTTGTGGGTCTCGAATCCATTCAAGGTCCTCAGTCATCTTTTGGAACACTTGATTTTGATACCCTTGATAGGTTTCGGGCTTGATACACTTCTCATTGTGGTCCACCCGATTGTCGACTGTACCCGCCTAGTGACTGTTTGCGCCCTGGAAACCTAGTTTCCTTTATCTTAGTGACTTACATAGGTGACTGCGGGGGTATACTATAGTACCTAGGGCAGACATCGGGCAATGATTTGCAGAGTATACCCAGATGGTGCTTCTATATTCGAGTTGCACTTGCACCGGTAAGTTTCTCTAGTGTTGGTTATTGTAACTGTTCTTCCAACTAGCTAGTGATCTGCTTGTCTTATCTCATAGGAAGTTTTTCTAGTGTGTGCTGGTTTTTAAAATGATTATAGAAATACCTAGTGTGTCATTGATCTTCTTACACAGTGGAGGATCAGGAGCTCCACCGGTTGCGAAGGATTTTGGGCCTGACGTCGGTTGATCTTGAGCCACCCCCTCCACCGCTAAGGAAAAAACTAGACCAAAAAGGGTCTTTTGAGGCGATTGGGTTACAAGAAACTATGCTCAACTCATCTCTAAGAGGAGAACATTTGATTCTGGAGCAACCAACCATTTCCAACCTCAGAGAGGAATATCTTGGTCAGTATAACCCTCCAATCATTGATCTATTGATGCCCATCGTCATACATGTTCGACCTTATGAGTGTCAGATAGTGTCACAAGTAGTGATGGAAACAAATGCTGCTACTTCTTTAGGGAATACTCACATTTCCTCTACATCTGCCACTACAGGGGGTGTTTCGCCTCCTAACCAACCATTGCTGGTCTAGGCCACTATGGTATCGACTGCCTCTACCTTAGGCAATCTTCTGATTAGATCTATGATGACGATTGTTAGCGATAAAAAATGCATTGGTATTTATTGAGTATCTCCTCAAGTTTTATTCAATATGCCCATTTCTAAATATGTTTGGCCAGTGTTTTGTCTCCAAATCTCTATAGACCAAGCTCCCATTGATTATGTTTACTTGGGAATCTTTTCATCCTGTCTTCAATGCCTGTATTCCAAAACATGGTTAGTATTGTTTAGACACCTTAGTCTTTACCTTTTTAGATGTCTAATTATAAACTTTTGATAAATAAATGAGCTGTGCTTAAGTATCAAACTCTTATTCTAATCCTAAGTCATCACACTACTTATCTAGTGCATAAGATAAAGTCCATAAGTCAATATCAAGTCATACACGCAGGCTCAAGCTAATCCATGAGTGTTTTAAGACGATCCTAAGTCTGTCAAGCATATTACACATGCCAAAGCTAAATTCCAGTCTACTTGTCAAAGTAAAAAATCGATATACACATGTCTAATTCTCATATTAAGACACAAAGTAGTTACAAGTCTACACACAAGCACCGAGTCTACATGCCTGATTTTGCAGGAAAAGAATGCGTGCGCAACAGATTTGGTAATGATAGTTGTGCTCTGTATTTTTTACAGGTCAAAAGGTATCAGGTTGTATGAAAATTGAGCAAGGAGGAACCATGAACAAAGGAATTTGTATATTCATATGATACGCAAAGACAGATCTGGAAGATTTGATGGTGATGGATAGAAAATGATCTCGTGCAGGTATGGAATATGGAAGATCGTTGTGGTAGCTTGGAGTAAGGGTCACAACTCTTGGGTCATGATGTTGTATTTGATTCATGCTGGATATATCAACCGCGTGGACTATAAAAAGACACTGACACTTGTGCATATACCGTCACCTCAACTACCATGATTGTGGGGTATGCTTTTCATGGGCAGGACAAAGAGGTTTTGGTTCTCTTCTATCAGATGTGATAGAACATCGTGAACCCTGATCATTATGTAGTTGCTAATGTTCCAAGGGCATGTGCAGGCATAACTTCTCTAGAACTGGACAAGCAAGTGCATGGAAATATCGTTAAGAGTGGATTCCAGTGGGATTTAGTTCTTTTCAGTACTGCTGTAGAAATATATTCCAATGATATACACAGCTGGGAAATGCTGAAGAGAACTTGATATTTCACTAAGCAAATTCAGCTCAAATACCAAAACATGATGTGATGGAATGGACTTCTATGAGAGGATAGTTGAATACGCCTTTGGATTTGTCAATAGAGTAAAATTTTCCAGATGCAACCATAATTGGAAAACAAATGACAAAGCATGAAGACCTAGGTTCACCAACACTTAATGAAAATCAAGAACTACATATTGATGAAGTATCAATCAACAAGGATTTTAATTTTGCCAACTCAGATCTTTCATCGGCATAGGAGGCGTGGTTATAACTAGTTAGCCATTGAAAAGCAGAGCTTTCATAGGCTAACTAGCATATCTTAAGGCAGAATAGACAACGAAACAACATAGAAGAAATTTTGAATATTTTGAGCCCATGCAAAGCAATTTTTGGGTGGTTTGAAGGATAAGCAGGCATCTAGGAATTAATTACCAATTACCAAATTTTTAGTTTCAAGTTTTGGTAGAGATATATGAGTTAGATGCTCATAAGATCAACTAAGTTTTGTTCCCAGATGGTGAAAGCTTTCTACCATGGAAGACATGTGTCTTTCTCATCCTTTGACATGTTAGCATTGGAACTCACTCCTGGATTTCTTACAGGAGCAGAGCCCGACACCCATCAGTTTAATGCCACGATTTGTTTAATGGGGTGATCAAATGGAGGTTAACTCAAATGATGTGGTTCCAACTCTGAAACTAAGCTAGGCATGCATGGGCAAGTGAGGTCTTAGATAACTCCAGACAGTGAGTTGTAGTAAGGGTGAGTAGGGGGAAGAATTGTATCAGAGAGATGCAAGGGTCTATTATAAACATCAGGTTCCTAACAGACTGTGGAAGAAAACATCTAAATGCAAGATCTTCTTATGCTCAAACACAGAAAACCAGAGAGAACAATAATGCCACAATAAACCCTTTATCATAACATAAATGCCACAATTCGTGCGAATCATTCGATCACGAACTCTCTTAGTGTAAGATGAAAACTTAGACGGGAAAAGAAAGACTGTCTGTAATTAAACAAGAAATCTTACATACAGATGCATAACCAGAGCTAAGATATTTGTTAAAACTTTACAATCGAGAGCTTTTCTCTCCCATCAATCTTTTGCAAAATACAAAGACTGAGTTTATATACTCAGAGAAAAAAACCTAACAGAGGCATGCCCAGTCGCCCAAGGCTTGGTGTCTTTACAGTCAAACTCATATTGATATTCTTTGTTAGACACCATCTTAACTGCGCATGGCTCCCGCAGGGGGAGTAGTTGAATCAGTAACTGTCGAGTTAGCGTGTGCAGGCCTCCTCCGGCTAGTCGAGGACTTGGCATGGATTTTCTGAAAGAAAGGGTACATAGGACCCCCTCGAACGGACCTCTTACCAGACCCTCCATACTTCACACTTAATGAATGAAGAGAGGTCTCAACCACCCCTCCTTGCCTTCATTTACTCCAAGCGAAGACCAGGATCGAGGTCGGGTCCGATGGCAACTGGAGGTTGTGACGGGCCTCTCTGTGACCGAAACTCGCCTCCTTTGGCCCCCTTTCGCGCAACTCTTTTCTTTCTTCAGTGACCGCGGGTTGTGACCCTATGCTTACTTTCAAAAATGCTTTCGGCGTTCGTGAATAGGAAGGGGCTGTTCCCTACTTCTTGAAAATGCAATGAGAGAAACGCCGAGGCGACTTAATTTGGGGCCACGCATCCCTCTAGATCTGACGATCCAAAATTCACCCGACACTGTTGTGGGCCTCAGGTCTTGGACGCTCTCATCACTTCGCACATCGGGGATATGAGGGAGCTGTTTCTTGAGCTTCGAAATCGCGATGGGCGAGAAGGCGGGGAGCCTAATCACGTGCCAGGTGTCCTCTTTAGATGGACGGCTGAGACTGATCCTTAAATAATGCGGGCCCACCTTTGGGCACCTTTCATTTTGTGACTCGCGGGTTGGAGACCCTTGGTTCCTCTTCTTCAACTCCTGCTTCTCGAGATGGCGAGACGGGAATAGCTCCCTCTTTGGTCAGCGCTCTCCACATGTAGTCGTTGGCTAGGGCCCAAGTACTCGCGCCTTTCGCTACTCGTGACCTCGCGAGTTGGAGTATCAGACTTTGGCATTCTCCCTTTGTGAAGTCCCGAGACACGATGGTCAACGATGGTTGACCTTCTCCGGTCGCTTTTCGTAACTCAAAAACTTGCGCAACCAAAGGGATATGGTCTGCCCTTTAAAATCACAAACCCCAAGCTCGCGAAACAACTTTTGCGCCTATACTGATCATGATTGATGCCCCTTGAAAACATTTTTGTGCTATACTTGGCATGACTCGGTCAATCTGCGATTTCCCATCAACTGATCTTCTGCTCTGTCGCTGGATTCTTTCCGCTGAAGAATGAACTGCCCGCTCGCTTGATTTTAAGTTCGAAAAGGACATCCTTTATGCGCTGCGCTTGGGCGCTCCTCGGGCAACCTGAAGACCTGTGTATCTCGATACCAAAGACAAGAAATGTTGCTAACATTAGGCTCCATGGGGGATAGAGTTGTCCCTGTGATGCTCTAAGGACTCATTTTGCAGTTCCAGTGCCTTGCTGTTGGGATATGGAGTCATTTACTAAGCTGAAACAATAAAAGTAAAAACGAAGAATAGAAAAGACAATATTTACAGAATACAGGAGCCATCGAAGGCTCAGACAAAACATTTTTTAAGAAAATGCCTATTTACTGGGCTGTTGAAAACTTCTTCGCCTTCCAAATCTCGTAGCCGATATGTGTTATTTAAGAAGACTTCAAAGATTCTGAAAGGCCCGATCCATAGGGCTTCAAATTTTCCATGCTTGCCCTTGTCTTGCTTAGGAGCATCCCACTTCAGTACCAGGTCTCCTACCTGGAACTCCTCCTTCTTGGCTTTCTTATTGAAAACCTACTTAATCCTTTGCTGCTGATCCTGAATTCTATCCACTACTTGCTCTCTGGCATGCTAGACTTCCACCGGTTGATGAATTCTTCTGATCATGTCATTGGGCTCTTCTTGATAGTCCTAGAAGAATTTCGCTACGAGAATGGCTAGTTGAGAAGGAAAGACAGCTTCTGCTTCGTACACCAACTGGAAAGGGGAGATGCCTATAGATCTCTTTGTAGTCACCTGATCAGCCCTAAGAGTGAATTTCAGCTTTGAGTTCCAAGCCCTTTTGTTGTCTTCCAACAGTCTTTTTATGATCCTTATTAGACTTTTGTTGGAGGACTCTGCTAAACCATTTCCCTGTGGGTAATATGGGGTGGAGTGAATCAGTTTGATCTCGAAATGCTCACAGAACTTGGCTAATGGCTCAGACCCGAAAGCGGCTGCGTTATCAGTGACAATCTTACTTAGGCAGCCGAACCTTGTGATGAGGTCCTCCAGGAACCCAATGATTACCTTATGGGAAGAGCTCCTGGTAGGGATGGATTCTATCCATTTAGTAAAGAAATCCATGGCCGTTAGGATCCATCTGTGCTGCCCACTGGAAGAGGGGTGAATTTCTCCAATAAAATCCAGGCCCCATTGCTGGAAAGGTCCCGAAACAACCACAGGCTGCAAAGGCAGAGACTTGAGCTGCTGCTTTCCTGAAAATCTTTGGCACGTGATACAAGCTCTAACTCCTCTATGGACATCAGCGAACAAGGTGGGCCAGTAGTATCCGGCTCTGAGAATTTTGTGGGCTGTAGTCTTCCAGGAATAGTGCCCTCCACATAGGCCACTGTGAAACTCAACCCTGATTCTGTCGACCTCTTGTGGATCTATGCATTTTAAAAGCACCCCCAGGGGGTCTTTCCAGTATAAAATTTGATCAATAAGGCAGTACCTGATTGCCTTGAGCTTAAGATCTCTTGCTTTGTTTCTTTGCAGGCCATATGGGGGCCGCAATTCCTGCAGAAAATATATGACATCCTTATACCAAGGACATCAAGCCAAAGGGTGCTCTCTTTGAGGGTCAGTTTTAGACAACTGACCTTGCTGAATTCCTGAGCATTCATTCATGAAATTCATCCCCAAGGCTTGGCAATTGGCTTCAAGCAACAGCTTGGCCAAGCCTTGACCTTTGATCAGTTTGGTAGGCCTTATTTCCAGGTCAAATTCTAGGATCTTGGCTATCCATTTACTCCTCTTCCCATCAATTTTGGGTTGTACGAGGATGTCCTTCACAGAGGCTAAAGGAACGTATGCGATCACCTTTGAGTGCAGGACATAGACCCTGAAAGATTTGAGAGCTTTCACTAAGGCATAGGCCTGTTTCTCCATGATTTCATATCTGACCTCTGCATCTCTTAACGCCTTGCTAAAGAAGGCAATGGGCTGCTCTCGCCCCTCCTCATTTCTCTGCAACAAGACCGCCGCTACTGTATCAAAAGAAGTGAAGGAGAAAATTAGGAAATATTTCGAATAGTCAGGACTGATCAGCACTAGTGCCTCGGTCAATGCCTTTTTTATTTGGGCAAAAGATTCCCTGGGCTCAACGGTCCATTTCACTTCATTTCCCTTATTGAGCATGGCTGTGATGTGTTTCACCAGCTCAGCGAAATTTGAGACGAATCTCCTCAGTAAATTAATCCTCCCCAAAAAGGCTTGAATTTCCTTCTTCGACCTGGGAAACGACAAGGTTTGAATTGCCTCCACTCTGCTAGGGTCAATCCTCACTCCTTCTGCTAATACTATATGGCCTAGTAGTTTCCCCTCCTCCATAGCAAACAAGGATTTCTTGGGGTTTAGGGAAAGACCAAATTTTTGACATTTTGAGAAGACTTTCCTCAGGTGACTACAGTGCTCTTTGTCGGACCTTGAGAAGACTATGATGTCATCCATATATATCACCATGAACTGATATTTTTCTCCAATGAAGGCTATGTCCATGGCTTGCTGAAATGTTTCTCCTGCATTCATCAGTTCGAATGGCATTTTGGCATACATGAATGTGCCCCAAGGAGTGGTGAAGGCTGTCTTTTCTCTGTCTTCAGGCATGACCGATATCTGATTATAACCAGAGAAACCATCAATCATGGAGATCCTAGATGCTCCGGTTACCTTTGAAATATGTGTTCCATATTGGGTAGGGGGTAATTGTCTTTCTTTGAGCTCCTGTTCAGGTTCCTGAAGTCGACACAAAGCTTGATTTCTCCTCTTTTCTTCCTTACTAGAACCAAATTGGCTACCTAGTCGAAATATCTCAAGGGGACAATGATCTGGGCCTCCAACAACTTCCTTACTTCTTTCTCCATGACAGGCAACAACATGGGATTTATCTGTCTTAGCTTCTGCCTGAACGACTTAGCTCCTTCCTTTAATGGGATCTTGTGTTCAATGAAAGATGTGTCATACGTCTTGAGGTATTCGTAGGTCCATGAAAACACATCAACAAATTCTTTTAGCAACTCAGTATATTCAGCCCTCTGTTCTGTGGTCAAACTGCTTGACAACTTGACAAACTTAGGCTCCTCCGGTGTGCCAATGTTGCACTCGACTGTGTCAGCATCTTTATCTGAAACCCTGCCCTTTACAGCCACATCATTCCCATCAAACAATCTTTCTAAAGGAATTAGTTCCCTCGAAATATGATTGCTGGGTAGCTGAATAATCTGGTGGTTAGCAATTTTATTTAGAAACACCTCAGGGTGAGGGCTTTCCTCTGTATCAGGATCCTGATCAATGTGCAATGCAGAAAATTCATCAACAGATTGGAGAAATCTTTCGATTTCCAGATCATCTTCGAATACCTTCCAATGCTTGATATTGTCTGGTATTGAGGGACTATATTTTATCTCAACATCAGAGTTAACCATAGGCGGCAGAGGAACTTTGAGCAAACTGGCTGAGACAGCTAAAGAATCGGCCACCGCATTATCCTCCCTTGGAATAAAAGATATATTGAAGGCTGAGAAGAAATTGTCAATTAGGTCCCACGCTTCATTCCTGTAATTTCTAAGTCGAGGATGTTTAGCTTGATAAGTGCTTCTGATCTGTTGGACCACCAAATTTGCATCTCCGAACACTGCTACCTCTTGAATTCCCATTTCCCTTGCAGCTCTTAATCCTAGGACAAGGGATTCATATTCTGCCACATTGTTGGTGATTTCATATTCTAATTTGTATGACAGAGATACGGTTTCTTGAGCAGGTGACACAAAAAACACCCCAGCACCAGCGCCTTCCCTGGAACAGGCTCCATCAAAAAACATTTTCCAAACGGGGGTNCAGCTAAAGGCTCAAAGGGCTCGATGTCCAGGAAGGTCGCACCTTCCAGCATCTCCCATGCAATGAAAGCTATCAATATGAGAAGCCAGCTGAAGTGGAACTCATATCCTTGGTCCTGTGATACTCTACAATCAAGCTCTATCTGGTTCACAAAGTACTATGCCCAATTCATCTGTAGTCCTTCTACGCACTTCCCTACGAGGTCAACAATGAATCTAGTTACTTGGGTGGGCCGATTCTTGTGATCTAGCTTGCCTGCGATTAGCTAACATGAGAGGTGCACTGCGTTGCTCTGGATAGAGGCTACCTTGCAACCTCATGTACCCTTCTCTACATCTACATACGTCTCTTTGATTCACTGGGATAATGCTTGGTTTGAGGTCTTTCCAGGGTAAAACTCCTATGGGCCAGGGCCCTGCATGCTCAGCCCTGTGATCTGATTGATCAAGGTCAGATCCACAGTGATGCGACAATTCAACCATAAGTAACCTCCATGGTAGCAGGATAACAACAATTTCACGCATGCATTTACTTCCTGGTGTCGGTCAAAGTGCGATATATTCATCACATTAAGCAGTGTGGACTACGTGAGGTTCTGGGTCCATGGCTACGGGATAATATTTGAATTATTTCTTTTGGTCCTGGTCAAGTACTTATGCGGGGCAAGCATGCTGTAAGATTTCTGGTCTCCAAGGTTGAAGTCACTAAATTTCAGTGCTGTGAGCTTATCCCAGTCGACGCAAACTATGCACACCTCTTTCGAAAGGTACGTAGTGATCATATCATATTTGAACTCTTGGGGTACATTGTCATGGTTGATGGTGCCACTTAGAGGGGGTAGATAGGCAGGTAGAATGATTGGAATCAATTTGGCATTGGTGAGGTCATTTTTGTGCTTAGTATGTTTCTCATTGGTTGGTCAGGATGGACCAGTGTGAGCAGTGGATGGAGAGGTTGCAAATCCTCTCGTGGATGATGCCTATAATCCTGTGGATAACCCTCACTTTGACATGACTCTCTCAATTCTTAGCTTAAGGATAACTTCTGTTATGAATTCTTCGGTAGCGGTAAAATCGTCAGAAAAACATGCTCAGGATAAAATAATCGGGTTCATGACGGTCTTAGACACTACACTAGAGTGAAAAACAAGAGCATAATGAGCACTGTATGCAATTTCTAGTTTGCGGGCTTCAAATTATCGGTTGGAAAAAGTGTTCCTCGTTCATGGCGTGATGAGATAAATAGGCAATCTTGGTAACGATTTACTTGCAATGGTTATGAGCCTCATTAACTCTTATTCTATCTGTTATGGTGTGGTCCAAAAGTCTTGTGGTGAACCATAAATTCTTTTCCATCCATTTAGAACAACAGTCGAATGGATGTATCGGCTTCCAACGACTACATTGCTTCGCCATAGCGAAGTGGCATATTTCGTTGTTCTGATATCCCGACAAAGCTCCAATTCTGCAAAGTTTCTTTCTACGAGGTACCCTTTGGAACCTGTTGTAACTTCTCAATCCTGGCCTTCTTCTTACTTAGTTTCTTAACCTTTTTCCCCATGAGCTTCGTCTCAGTGGTTCTTTTCCCATCCTAATTCTTATTTTCCTTGGTCATAGTCACTTCGCACTGCTGAGATCCTCTCCTAGGATTCAGGTGTATCACTTCTTTTGGGGTAGAAATTTCAACCTTCGGTATGTCTTCTGTTGTTCCTGTAGCTTCGATATCTGGGCTTCTAGTGTCAGGTAGCTTCGATCTGTTCTCCTGTTCTTCAATCAACTGTGCAATCTTTCGGGTCATGAAATATTTTAACTCTCATCTCTTCTGTTCTAAGACTTATTCTTCTTCCTTCATTCTAGCTTGATCTCTATCAATCCAATATTTTCCTAGTAACATCGTAAACAGGGCACTATCTTCAATGAATTTAATAATCTCAAAGTCTTCCTTTGTCGAAGTTCCATTGATTGTCATAGTTATCTGAGCGAGCTTTCCACACAACATCATCAGTTTTCCTCTGAATAGTCCTATGCCTCCCAATGAAGGGATCATAGCAGGCTTCCCTATAGCTTCCAAAGTTCTTTCTGGCATAATGTTCACTTGTGTCTCTTCATCAAGGACAGAGTCAATGTCGAAGTCTCCTATTCTTGATTCAATGCACTCTTTTTCTTTGAAAATCTCTGATAGCCTAACATATCGATGGTCATTCAGGGTCTCTTTCATTTGTATCAATACCTTCTCTAATTCTTTCTAGGGTTCTGCCTCTTCTAGATTTGCCTTAGGGTTTTCCTAATTCAGATTCATTTCTTCCAGCCTAGCGATCATTCTAGGGCAATCCAATACCTCATGGTCCATAGATTTGCAAAAAAGACAACTAGATCCTCTATTAGGGCAGTCCTTAGCAAGATGTCTAGGTCTTCTGCAGCTGTAATAGAGGGTCACTCCTCTCTTTCTTTTAAATGATCCCCAACTTCTTCTATACTGCGCACTAGGATCATGGTAGCTAATCTGAAAAAAAATGTTTCTAGGATCCTGCATCCATTTGTTAGTCCAAACATTTTTTCTATGCAGAGGTATAACATATCTATCACTATTCTTATCAAATCTACTCATATAAAACCTTCTTTCATCTATCAGTGCCCCATTTTTCAAACTAGGATAAACTCTATTAAATATACCTAGATCCATACCTTAGAAACACAAATTTTCACTTATCTTACTTCTACAAAGCACAAATCCTCTAGATCTAAACCTTTTAACTAGTCTTACCTTTATCAGAGCACAAAGATTTACAGATCTTACCTCTTTTAGTCAAGGATCCCCACTTTTACCTTTTTCGGAGCACAAAGCACTCAAATCTTGTTCCTTTTCTTCAGATCCAACATCTTTTCTTTCATATTGGGCCTATTTTTTTCAGATCGAGCCTCTTTCTTTCAGATTGATTAGAATACTGCACACTAGGGTATAGATCGTCCCACAAGACTTTCAGGTTAACCTTTTTGCACCAAACTTCTTGTTCTCAGTTCCCAGCAATCACAGCTTCAGGTCCCGACCACGGAACCATTTTTTGGCACAGGGCAGACCCAGGGTTCAACGCTACAACAACGCACCAAGAAAACCCTAAATACCAGCCCTTTCAGCAACACTTGCGAAGTAGATGGAGTCTCACCCGAGGTAGAGGTAGGGGTGGTTGCATGACTCAAGTGTCTATAACCTTAGCTGGGACACAGATATGTGATTCCTTACTTAATATAACACTCAACAATATTGGATATTTAACATGCAATCAATAACCACTTCTCATATACAACAGAGCTTCACATCATTCATAATGACTATATTGTTTGATCACTTATCATCCACAGAGAATTCAGATCTAATAGGTCAAGCACTTAGCATATACATGTGAATTAGACCTAACATTATACACATCATAAGCACTAAGCATAAACATATATAATAGATCTATCTACTCATCTAAAAGCACTTAGCAAATAATCACATCAATGCATCAAAACAAGGCACAAAGCGGACAACACAAGATTTACATGGTTCACCCCCACCCTGGGGCTACATCCACTAACTCTTCTTCTTTATTATCATTGTCCAATTGATTACAAGCATAGAGCCATAGAAATCCTTACTTCACACAGGACAAAAGATCTACGCAGCTCGCTAGATCCTTCTTCCTTGCCTTTCAACACAAAGCCTTCTATACCTTCACACAGGGACTTGCACTAAGCTCTTCAAGTCTATACAAAATGCACAAAAATCTTGATCACAAAGATCCCCCTTTGACACTTAGCCTATATCACATAGATACAATATTCCTCTCTATTACTCCTCTCTTAAATTTGCCTATCCTTCTATTTATACATACAAAATGTGCCTAAGCATGGGTAAACCCACGAGCCTACATCCCTTTCCCATTACATATTCCCAAAACCCAAAAAGGGACCCAAAAGTGGGCCGAGATTATGTAATCTCCATTTTTTCTAGCGCTCCATCTTCAACAGGCTGCCAAAGTCCCAAAAATGGTCAAATATGACCAAGTGTTCCCAAAACTTGGTCAAGGGCCAACAAGGATTGGAGAGGAAACTCTTCAAGGCTACAAAAACAAAAATAAGAGTATGTGATAGGGAGTTCTTGAAAGTCCAGTAACCAAGAAAGTTATTCGGGACCCCTCTCTAACACAGGGGCTAAAAATGAGGTCGTGTGCGGAAAGGTAGAAGAGATAATCCCTCCAAAGTCAGACCAAGCGTAGTGGGGAACACATATAGAGGGCTTATCTTGGGATTCCATTGATCGCATTTTCCACAGAGATTTGTGGGTCTCGAATCCATTCAAGGTCCTCAGTCATCTTTTGGAACACTTGATTTTGATACCCTTGATAGGTTTCGGGCTTGATACACTTCTCATTGTGGTCCACCCGATTGTCGACTGTACCCGCCTAGTGACTGTTTGCGCCCTGGAAACCTAGTTTCCTTTATCTTAGTGACTTACATAGGTGACTGCGGGGGTATACTATAGTACCTAGGGCAGACATCGGGCAATGATTTGCAGAGTATACCCAGATGGTGCTTCTATATTCGAGTTGCACTTGCACCGGTAAGTTTCTCTAGTGTTGGTTATTGTAACTGTTCTTCCAACTAGCTAGTGATCTGCTTGTCTTATCTCATAGGAAGTTTTTCTAGTGTGTGCTGGTTTTTAAAATGATTATAGAAATACCTAGTGTGTCATTGATCTTCTTACACAGTGGAGGATCAGGAGCTCCACCGGTTGCGAAGGATTTTGGGCCTGACGTCGGTTGATCTTGAGCCACCCCCTCCACCGCTAAGGAAAAAACTAGACCAAAAAGGGTCTTTTGAGGCGATTGGGTTACAAGAAACTATGCTCAACTCATCTCTAAGAGGAGAACATTTGATTCTGGAGCAACCAACCATTTCCAACCTCAGAGAGGAATATCTTGGTCAGTATAACCCTCCAATCATTGATCTATTGATGCCCATCGTCATACATGTTCGACCTTATGAGTGTCAGATAGTGTCACAAGTAGTGATGGAAACAAATGCTGCTACTTCTTTAGGGAATACTCACATTTCCTCTACATCTGCCACTACAGGGGGTGTTTCGCCTCCTAACCAACCATTGCTGGTCTAGGCCACTATGGTATCGACTGCCTCTACCTTAGGCAATCTTCTGATTAGATCTATGATGACGATTGTTAGCGATAAAAAATGCATTGGTATTTATTGAGTATCTCCTCAAGTTTTATTCAATATGCCCATTTCTAAATATGTTTGGCCAGTGTTTTGTCTCCAAATCTCTATAGACCAAGCTCCCATTGATTATGTTTACTTGGGAATCTT
>JZKD02S2066525.1:37833-48859 GCA_000966675.3 Picea glauca
AATTTGTATGACAGAGATACGGTTTCTTGAGCAGGTGACACAAAAAACACCCCAGCACCAGCGCCTTCCCTGGAACAGGCTCCATCAAAAAACATTTTCCAAACGGGGGTGATGGGAGGAGGAAGCTCGTGAGGAAAGGTGGGCTGCTTCCTGAATTAAAGAGGGGGTTTGAGAGCATGAGTGAGTTGGATTAAACTGGAACCTAAATCAATGTCTAAGGCGAAAATAGGATGGTTGGTGGGATTGGCTTCATCACTGATTATATAGGCCAACTGGGCTTCCCTATATAGCCTTCTATGTTCTCCCCCAAACACTAGGATGGTAGCATAGGTTAGGTCCATTTGTAAGGTTCCTCCCAATATTTTTATCCAAGATCTTGATAACAACATACCGAACTTGGGGGGGAGATTGGCTACTACAATATCCATGACTACACTTTTCATGGGCAGCTGAAACAAGGTCACGACTAGGTCTTTGATAACTCCGAGACACTGAACTTTTCTGGAGTCGAAGGAATAGAGGTCATGATAGGCTCGGGTGACTTCTAGTCCTAGATTTTCCATGACATTTTTGGGCATGAGGTTGTGGGAAGCCCCTGAGTCCATCAAGCAGTTGTGCAGCACTTTATCATGTATGTTCAGGGATGTGTAGAAGGGAGGGGATGAATCATCTCTATCTTCTACCATGGGTCCTAGGACAACTGCTAGCTTTTCGTCTTGGAGGTTTATGGATTCTGTGGGAAGGCATGAGGCTTCAGACTGTAAAAGCTCAGAGAAGCGTTTTTTAAATTCTCCGTGTTTAATTAGCTCGATGAGGGGCACAGGGATTCTGATCTTTTGAATCTCATGTCCGAAATTAAAAGAAGATGCAAGCTTTGGGACTTCTCTTACTTCGGGAGCATGGTTCTGAATAATAGGAGAGAGGGGTCGGGTCTTCTTACCTCTGTGACTGTCTGCTACTTCATTAGTAGGTTTCTCAGTTCTAGTAGACTGCTCGGGGACATCAGGTGTTTCTTCCTTTTTTTCAGACCTCAAGTTATACCTACCTCGGTCGCCGCTAACCTTGTCTCCCTTGCTTAGCTCATTTAGTTGACTGTCCATGAGAGACTCCTAGTTTTCTGATTGAGTGAGATGAGGAAAAGGAGGAGTGTCTTCGAAGCAATGGATTTTAGGATCAATCTCATATGTTTCCCCTTCTTGCCCCTCGGCCACAAAATTGTTTTGGAAAGGGGCCTGAATTTTTTGATCTTCTCTGTCTCTTCCCCTCCCTCTTTGCACATTCGGGGGAGTAAAATTGTTCGGCCTCCTGAATCCTCCTTTGTTTTCATCGTTCTGAGGGACCTTGTATGCTTGCCTCCCATCCACCTTCATTCTCTCCATCTCTACAGATAGGGACTTCACCATCTTGGTCAGTTCGTCTACTTGAGGGTGAGGCACCAATGGTCCAGAAGTTGAGGCTTCCGTCCTTCCTTTTCTCCTGTCCACATCGGCCTTGTTTCTCAGTCTGTCAGCTGCTAATATGTTAGATTCCACTTCTATGGATGCATCTTGAATTTGGGCTAAGGAGGTGTTTCTTCTTTCTCTCAACAAAAGGCAGAAATCAGGGTCAAATGCACCAGCATAGGAAATTTGGGCAGAGGCTTCTGAGGGATTTATCTCTGCAGGAATCTTATTATACATTTTATTGAATCTTTTGGAGAAGTCAGAGACAGACTCTCCTTCCATTTTCTTCAGAGACCCAAACTCTGTCATGTAATACATGAAATCCTTCCTATCTCCCCATTGCCTCAGGAAAACACTATCCAGGGCTTCAATTCCAACAATAGATCCGGGGGTCAATCCTCTAAACCATTTCCTCACCTCACCATCTAGGCTTTGGACGAAGACTCTCATCCAGACATCTTCATTTTCAATATTGAGGTTGTCTGCATAACTGTAGAAAGCAGCCAGGTGCTCTTCTGCAGTTATGTCTTCTTCGCCAGTGAACTTCGGCATATACTTCAAGTAATCTCCAGCGGGAAGAGGATGCATAGGTTGAGGCAGGATCAAGGGAGCGTATCGAGCGACAACTATGGCATCCATTCTATTCAAAGGGGGATTAGCACCAACCATAGGAATATTAGGTGGAGGAGAGCTTGGAGGAGAAGGAGTTCGTGAAGGGGTTAATGAGAGTAAGTCTCGAAGTGGAGTGGGAAACAAGAGGTGATTTAAGGAGAAGGCTATCGAGCTCAAGTCAGTGGGTGCTCCTCTTTGCACATGAGTGGTTAAGCTAGGCGTAGGGAAATTGTTTGCGGTCTTGGGTCTATGCCAGGGTTTATCTTCAGGGGAGAGGGGAGTGAAAAAGTCTTGTCCCTTCGGTTCCAGACCAGGAGAGGAAAAATCAACAGGAACACTCCCAAAATTTAGGAAACGAGAAATTGCAGAGACATGCCCGTCAAATAACTGAGGAGGAGAAAAAGGAGCTCCAACAGAAGGATATGGTGGATTACCTGGTTCGGTGATGGATGCTTCTTCTTCAGAGGCCTTTCCCTTTCTGAGCACCGCCTCTGGATCTGTTTCAGGCGTAGCTAGAGGCAGCTGTGGATGAGACCGCGTATGCCTGCCTCTGAAAGCCACAATTAACAGAGCAGGTTCTCCCCAATGGAGTCGTCACAATGGAGTCGCCAGGTGAAAATTAGCAATATTTAAAGGCTTCGATAATCCGATGCACCTTCAGATTCAGAGGCTCAATGTCGCTCTACCTAGGGAAAATCTTCAATTTTGTCCCTGGCAACGGCGCCAGAAATGTTAGCGTAGGAAGTCACTCCTGGATTGCTTGCAGGAGCAGAGCCCGAAACCCATCAGTTTAATGTCACAATTTGTTTAATGGGGTGATCAAATGGAGGTTAACTCAAACGATGTGGTTCCAACTCCGAAACTAAGCTAGGCATGCATGGGCAAGTGAGGTCTTAGATAACTCTAGACAATGAGTTGTAGTAAGGGTGAGTAGGGGGAAGACTTGTATCAGAGAGATGCAAGGGTCTGTTATAAACATCAGGTTCCTAACAGACTGTGGAAGAAAACATCTAAATGAAAGATCTTCTTACGCTCAAACACAGAAAACCAGAGAGAACAATAATGCCACAATAAACCCTTTGTCATAACATAAATGCCACAATTCGTGCGAATCATTCGATCACAAACTCTCTTAGTGTAAGATGAAAAATTAGACGGGAAAAGAAAGACTGTCTGCAATTAAACAAGAAATCTTACATACAGATGAATAACCAGAGCTAAGATATTTGTTAAAACTTTACAATCGGGAGCTTTGCTCTCCCATCGATCTTTTGAAAAATACAAAGACTAAGTTTATATACTTAGAGAAAAACACCTAACAAAGGCGTGCCCAGTCGCCCAAGGCTTGGTGTATTTTCAGTCAAACTCATACTGATATTATTTGTCAGACACCATCTTAACTGCGCATGGCTCCTGCAGGGGGAGTAGCTGAATCAGTAACTGTCGAGTTAGCGTGTGCAGACCTCCTCCGGCTAGTTGAGGACTCGGCATGGATTTTTTGAAAGAAAGGGTACACAGGACCCCCTCGAGTGGACCACTTACCAGACCCTCCATACTTCAGACTTAATGAATGAAGAGAGGTTTCAACCACCCCTCCTTGCCTTCATTTACTCCAAGAGAAGACCAGGATCAAGGTCGGGTCCTATTGCAACTGGAGGTTGTGACGGGCCTCTCTGTGACTGAAACTCGATGCCTTTGGCCCCATTTCGCGCAGCTCTTTTATTTCTTCAGTGACCGCGGGCTGTGACCCTGTGCTTACTTTCAAATGTGCTTTCGGCGTTCGTGAATAGGAAGGGGCTGATCCCTACTTCTTGAAAACGCGATGAGAGAAAAGCCAAGGAGACTTAATATGGGGCCACGCATCCCTCTAGATCTGATGGTCCAAATTTCACCCGACGCTATTGTGGGCCCCAGGTCTTGGACGCTCTCGTCACTTTGCGCATCGGGGATATGAGGGAGTTGTTTCTTGAGCTTCGAAATCGTGATGGGCGAGAAGGTGGGGAGCCTAATCACGTGCTAGGTGTCCTCTTTAGATGGACGGCTGAGACTGCTCGTTAAATAATGCGGGCCAGCCTTTGGGCACCTTTCATTTCACGACTCGCGGGTCGGAGACCCTTGGTTCTTCTTCTTCAACTCCTGCTTCCCGAGATGGCGAGACGGGCAGAGCTCCCTCTTTGGTTAGCGCTCTCCACATGTAGTCGTTGGCTAGGGCCCAAGTACTCGTGCCTTTCACTACTCGTGACCTCGCGAGTTGGAGTATCAGACTTTGGAATTCTCCCTTTGCGAAGTCCTGAGACGCGATGGTCAGTGATGGTTGACCTTCTCCGGTTGCTTTTCATAACTCGGAAACTCGCGCAACCGAAGGGATATGGTCCACCATTTAAACTCACAAACCCCGAGCTCGCGAAACAACTTTTGCGCCTATACTGATCATGATTGATGCCCCTTGAAAACATTTTTGTGCTATACTTGGCGTGACTCAGTCAATCTGCGATTTCCCATCAACCGATGTTCTGCTCTGTCGCTGGATTCGTTCCGCTGAAGAACGAACTGACCGCTCGCTTGATTTTAAGTCCGAAAAGGACTTCCTTTATGCGCTGCGCTTGGGCGCTCCTCGGGCAACCTGAAGACCTGTGTATCCCAATACCAAAGACAAGAAATGTTGCTAACATGACACATTAGAGAAACAACAAATGAAGGAGACTAGATGTCAGAGACAATCTTTGAAAACAATTCGATCTAAAGGAACTAGATTTAATTATCTTAGTGTATTGGTTTTGTGCTTTGTTTTCTATATTTAGAAATCTAGATCCATTTTTCTAGGATCTGAGATATGTTGTAAAATATATAAATACATATCATTTTGATAGAGGAAGGGTTTGATTCTGGATACAAAAATATACTATATTGTAAACAAGCTTTTTGATATGATAATACAAATCACCGTTTTCTCTCTCTATTGATATCAGATTCTCATATTTCCTTCTGTACTCTTTTTCAAGTTGTTTTAACTGCAGAATGAATTTCATCTCATTAGTCAATTCATAACTTGCTTAATAGTTTCTTATCATTGTTTATTAAACCCTACATTTTGTATCTGATTTAAAAACACTGCTTTCTCACCCACTTTAAAGCTATCATCTGATTATTGATCCTTGAGATCACTGGTTCATTTGATTCTCACTTTGACTGTCCGAATACCGTACTGTAATTGAGTTATCCCATTGATCCACACATACAAAATACAAAAACAAGTTTACCTTAAGTTACCAAGCATCTTTGATCCACAACCTCAAAGATTTTCTTGGAGTGATAACAACGATCACTTCTCCTTTCACCCAGAGTGTGACAGGCCCTCTGTTCTCATATAGGATGCCTGGCTTTGGTACAAGAACTGTACTTTCCTACTCCACTCTACAGAATTTAGGTCTCGATAAGGGAGCTCCAACTCTCCTCTGCAAGGATCTATGGGGGGAACTTCAGCTCCCTATAATTCTTTCCCTTACGGAGGGGGTCATATACCTCCTTTGTCCCCTTCACTCACTGGTGCTCACCAACATTCCATCGAGCTGAACGTAAGCTACAGTTTGTTTGGAGCAGGGAGTTAAGGACTACCTTCTTATAGCATACTGGTAGGTTCAACAATTTTCTCTTTGTTCGACGTGTTTGGTAAAAATGCTTTCTCTTCAGTTTTCGTCTCGGCCGGGGGCAACCCCGGTTATGGAAAAAAAAATCCTGTACAGGGTACTATTCTTGCACAGGGGGAAAACTTAGGAATTCCTTCCTCACAAGGACCTTGAAATCCATGGCAGGGATTAGTTCCCTTTTCAGGGATGCCTACTGGGGGAAACCCCTTCCATAGTCAATGGAACCCCGGGAAAGGCTCAACACCTATGCCCGTCGGATCGACAGGGGGAAATCCTTCCAAAAATCCTTGGAATGTGACACAAACCCAGCCCTTTACGTCCTATTATGGGAATCAACCAATGACATATCAAAAAGTGCAGAATCCGTACACTGGTCACCACCATGGTTATTACCAGAACCCTGGCCAACAACCTAACTTTTCCTGGAAACCTGGTGCCAACCAAACTCTAGGCTCCTTCTGTCCCTGGTTATAATCAACAACCCAAATTACCATTTCTGGCGAATATGCACTTGCTAGACTTGACAGGGTTATTAAACGACCCCATCTATCATGATCCACATTGTCCTCCTATGCCGACCAAGTTTCCTTCGGACATCCTAAAGTTTGAGGACAAGCCTAAGGAATATCCAGGCGATCATGTGACTACCTTCCATCTATGGTGCTTGTCCAACTCATTGAGAGCTGACTCCATCCAGTTGCATTTGTTTCAACGCACTCTCATTGGGAGTGCTGCGAAATGGTACATCGAGCTTGACCGCTCAAGATACTCTTCCTTCAATGAATTGGAAATGGATTTCTTAAACCATTTCCAATTACCTATGAGATACGATGCCAACACTGAATTGCTGGCCAACTTTGAGCAGAAAAAAGTGGACCATATCTCAGATCACATCCGAGAATGGAGATGCCGGAAGAGTTTGATAAAAGTGCCAATCCCACCAAAATTCTTGCTAGAGTGGTTCCTTAAGTCTTTGGTACCTCAGTTGTCTAAAGACGTCACAACTTCGGGGGTCTTTTAAAAAGAAGAAGTAATAATGAGAGCTCAATAGATAGAGATGATTTACTCTCAGTCTGGTTTACTTTATGAAGTTTTTCCAGATGCACCAAGGTCGATACTTGACAAGACTAGATAGAGGTCTGGGCCACATGCCGATGGTATTGTTGGTTCCATGCAAACAGAGCCCGCTGATCAATTGTCAAATCAATTGCAACAATTGTCGATACAATAGACAACAACTAGTCAAACCGCTGGTTCAATTGTTCCCCCTACCAAAAATTTAGATGTACACAGTGTTCAATCGATAAACCTGAAGGCTAGCCAAAAACCTGATGGAAATAAGAAACAACGAAAGAAGGATACGGGGGATAAGAAACCTACCGATAATGCTGGCGAGGGAAACACTGAAAAGAATAAGTCAAAGTATCCATGTAATATTTTCAAGGAAGACCATCCGACTCACCAATGCCCTCGGCTTGCGGAGGCCCAGAAGTTATTGGCACAGTAGTAGCCTGCCGTGTTAACAAACCCATTTCCACATGGGAAAAATCTAACTCAAGCCTCTTCGAGCATGGAAGGGGGCAGTCAGGGACCCCCTCCATCTTTGAGTAATCCTTCATCCGCGAATGTGTACATGATGAAAGGTAGCGTTGACATAACGACTAGGACATGCGACTACAGAATGCCAAACACCTATGAGAAGGGTAAGGAAGCGGAAAACCCATCTCTTCCTCTCCAAATTGAGAATATGTCGGGAAAAATAATGACATGCATTCCCAAATGTGCATTCAATAAAGATTCCCACAACCCAAATGCAAGGGCCGCATAGAACTACTCTGTGGTGGAGGATTTGTCACAAACCCCTTGTGCAATGTCGACTTTGGAAGTCCTCAAGAGCTTCCCTTCCCAGAGAAAGGATTTGTTAGCTTCCTTAGAATCTGTTGAGACTTGTAATCTGGGAACAATCATGCTTGATACGACCGACTTAAAACCTCATCTTCCGTACCACGTAACATTTCGGATAGTAGTGGCTTACACCACAAATTTTTTTACTCAGAACATTTTCTGCACAGTGGTTGATGAGGATGCCTCAACATGCATGATGTCTTTGGTGTGTTAGAAGGCCATTGGCCAACCCATTTTGTCTCTGTCACCTACTCTCCTTACCAATTTCAACGGTCATTCATTCTAACCACATGGAATCATCCCCTCTTTTCCCATCCAGTTAGGGGGGAAGACAATGTGCATCGAGGTTGAAGTGGTCGATGCATCTCTCGACTACAATCTCTTGTTAGGAAGGAGTTGGAACTACTCTATGTAAGAAGTGGTTGTGACAGTTTTCCCAGTCTTGTTGTTTCCACACGAAGGTCGAATAGTGTCCATTGATCAATTATCCTTCTCTCGTCCTGACCCTTCATCGGGGGTATCCACGGTCCTGATGATTGATAACCCTCAGCCGACATCGTCAATGTAGGGGTTGGTTTTTTCCCACCCTTGATGGGTACCTTTGATTACTCACCTCCGATCGGCATTGTCCACCACATATCGAGTCTCCCCGACTAGCCTAGGGTTGGAATATTTCAAATATCGTTGTTTCGCACGACTTACTTTAACGATCGGTGGACTCTTCCTTCCCCATCAACCACGATGGAAGGGACAGGGCACCATGGCAGAAGTTGCGTACTCTATAGTTCAACAAGGTTTCACCAACCTTGGTCTGACTCCCACATATAATTTGGATCCGGTTCTCGAGCCTACATGGGCTCAAGGTTCCCTTGCTGATACTGATTCTTTAGACTTAGTCTTGCCCTCAGACGAGGTGATTATTGAGGAAATGACTAGTCCAGACAGACCCTCGGATGATCTTCATCACAGATCTTACTTCCTCCTAGAGTTAAGAAGAATTGAAGCAGGTGAATTCACTCTGACTATGACTGGAGATAAGGATTTTCCTATCAACCCTTTGGCTACACACACTGTTTACACTGAAGGAAATATGGCAACCATTGCTCAAATGATACCTATTGATATCTACAGAATCCCTGGCTTTGTAGAGAATATCTTCGTCGGAGTGGACTTCTCCCTTGAAGAGATTCAAATCTACACATATTTTTTTAAAGAATTCTGTGACGTTTTTTCCTGGTCTTACGAGGAAATGCCAGGCATAGATCTAAGAATCGTCAAACATGAAATCAAAAGATATCCTGATGCTAAGCCGATCCGATAGAAGCTTCGTCTACTCAATCCTAGGAAAGCAACAACTATTAAGGCTGAAGTAGAGAAACTACTCTAAGCTGGTTTCATCTACCTTGTCAATTTGACTCAATGGGTGTCAAATCCCGTTTCAGTCAACAAAAAATAGGGTACGATTCATGTATGTATGGACTTCCGTGATTTGAACAAGGCCCATCCAAAGGATGATTTCCCCACACCATTTATTGACCAGATAATTGATGAATGCGCAGGCTGCGAGGCCTTTTCTTTCATGAATGTTTTTTCAGCATACAATCAGATACAGATCAAGCCCGAAGACCAACACAAAACCACTTTCATCTGTTCATGGGGTACATTCGCTTATCCAAAGATACCTTTTGGTCTGAAAAATGCTGGAGCTACGTTTCAGTGAGCCATGTCTTTTGATTTCCACGATCTCAAACACGTAGTCGAGACATATCTCGATGATTTAACATCATGATCTTGCAAGAGAGCTAACCTTCTCGCACACCTCTGACTTATCTTTGAGCGATGTCGCTACTACCAAATCCGCTTGAATCCAAAAAAATGCAGCTTTTGCATAACATCGAGTCGTCTGTTAGGTTTCATAGTTTCAACAACAGGGATCATGGTCGATCCTCTAAAGGTTGAGGCAATAGTTCAATTTCCTCCCTTGTGCACAATCCCTCGACTTTAGAGCCTACATGGAAAGGTAAAATTTTTACGACGTTTCATCACGAACTATGCTGAGATCACAAAGGGTTTTATGCTTTTACTGAAGAAGGACGTTCCTTTTCATTGGGATGAAGCCTCTCAGTGCTCTTTCAAAGCATTGAAACGCACCCTCACATCTACCCCTCTACTTCGGCCACCCAATTATAATAAATATTTTTTATTGTACTTGGTCGTTGTAGAGTCGACCATTGGTATGGTATTGGTTCATGGGGATGATTTTCTCTCAGAATATGTGATTTATTACCTGAGTCGAGGCTTGGTTGGACCAGAACTCAATTATTCCCACATTGAAAAACTTGTGTTGGCATCAGTTCATGCTGTCCAATGGTTCCATCATTACATCTTGTTTTGCAAGACCATTTTCATTGTCATTGTGAATCTGTTTCAATATGTGTTGACATGATGTGTGATAGGTGGAAATATCAGTAGATGGATAGTTATCCTCCAGGAATTCGACTTGGATTTTGTTTTTTTGAAGTCCAAAAAGTCGTTGGTCTTTGCGAAACTCATATCGGAACTTCTGGTCAAATCAGGAGATTTTATACCTGAGGAGTCACCTATCAAAGGAGACATGTTTTTTATCGCATCCTCGAACCCCTGGTACAAAGATATACTAGTCTATCTCCATAATTTGAAGTTCCCTACCTCTGCTTCTCATGATGAGCATCGTCGTATATGCTGTTAGGGTCCTATAATCATAGGTAACTCGATTCTTCGAATGTTGATTTGGTGTTTCTCTTGTGATGACGAAGTGTGGCTCGGTTGATTCCATTTCTCCCCTCCATTCATTTCACTCGATCCTCCATCACCCTGCTGCATCCTTCATCCATGCTGCGCCCTCACTCCCTTGTCCTTTTGTTCAGTCGACTACATCCCACTCGCCACCCATCCATGCGTAAACCAAACTTAGGCTAAAAATAATAATAGATTAATAAAGGTTAGCAATAAAACTAGTGCAGTTAAACTAGGCTAAACTAGTTAATAATTAATTAATTAATTAATTAATCAATTAATAATTAAGTTAGTTTAGTAACTAGGTTAGTTTTTTATTAATTAAATATTAAATAAAAATTAAAAAAATAAAATAAAACATAAAACAATAATAAAAAAACATATTAAAACATATAAATAATTAAAAAAACAAAATATAAAACTTTTAAAACAAAAACAAACATAAATAAAATATATTAAAATTAAAATAAAACAAAATAAGAATAAACAAAACTTAAAAAAAATTAAAAAAAAATTATAATAAAACAAAACAATAAAACAAAAACGTAATATATATATATAACCAAAACTAAAACACTACCCTAATTTTACCCACCCATAACTTCATTACATCACACCCCACATAAAAACAATCGTTTTAAATCA
>JZKD02S2066536.1:0-18188 GCA_000966675.3 Picea glauca
GGTTCCCATGATGTTTTCCCTCTTTCCTCACTTTATTTCAGTGTATATTTTGTATTTGGGTATCTAACATGGCCTTGTTGTCAGGACCCATTCATTATTTTCACCATAGTGATGTTCATGGGGGTGTTGGAGTTAATTCACACACACCCAGGATTTCATTTTCCTAAGGGTTTTCCTTGTTTATTAGTCATTATTCAGTCTTCTATATTTAAGGAAGAATATTCCTCTAGGGAGAATATTCTCTTCAGTTTTCACTTCAATTTGACTAGTTGAGTGGAGTCTAGATGTTGCATTGGTTTTGTCACCATGAAACATTGGGATCATCACCAGCTAATGTGCATTTTCCATGGGATCATCACAATACTAGCGCATTACCCATGATTCCTTGATCTCCTCCTCACGTCATTCTGTTTCATTCAGTTAACTAAATATTGGTAGACTACTTAACTCAGCTACGTGGTAGTTCACTCTCGTAACTATTCGAGAGACTAGACTAGGTGACAGTTCACTCCCGTAACTATTGGTGTGTGTCCAGATCAATCTAGACCACCACTATGGTGTATTGGCTTCACCTCCAGTGCACATTGGTTGAGTTATATAGAGTATATCATGTGTAAATTATTCATTATTCATTACATTTAATGAGAATTATTCCATTCTTTCTCTCTTTCTTCTTATTTCTCAATTTCTCTCTGCAAATGTGTGTGGTATTTTCTATCTAGATCTATTTTATGTAGGTTCAACACATTTACAACATAACCCTCTATTATTATTTTTTTGAATGTGACAATGTGACATACACTTTTGTCTCGTAGTCAACAATATAAGGGACAAAACCTAAGTAATATATTCAAATGTGACCAAACCCTCTTTTATTGGTCTTCAAAAACATCTTTTTTTTTCAAATCATAAGTCATTACGTTTCAAACTATTTGGAAATGAAATCATATTTATGAAAAAAAAAATCATCATTTATGTTAGATGATAACCCACTATTATTTTGTTACTACCTTGAAAATTAGATGACAACACCAAATCATGAGTGTCACTTGTGCATCATTGACAAAAAAAAATCTCTATTAGAAGATTTAGAATAAAATTGACCATTCATAGAAATTAGAGATAACTTACAACAAAAACAATGGCAATGGAAAATATCTTTAGAATACATAAAACATTTTCTTCATTTTTCTAAAAACTCCTATGAAAACACTGTATCCAACTTGGTATATTATCTACATGTTGAAATAAGTGAACAAACAAGTCAAGTAAAGAATTAAAAAATGTTGTCTCATCAAATATGTACATGATTTCAAATATAAGTTCATGGTATTCCCAAGAGTATCAATATCTACCTAAAACTTTAGCTATAGTGAATACTCCCTAAAATTTATGTGTGATCATGGATTTGGAGAAAATGCCAAGGAATAATATTATATATTTTTGGAAAGGTTTGGGAAAAAAGTATAAATATGTAGAGAGATATTATCATAAATCATGCCACACTTTTTTTATACTTAATGAAAATATGAAAAAAAATAGCCTAAATTTCTATAAAATTTAGCCAAATTGGAGAAATTTAGCTCAAAAAGAAAAAATTCTCTTTGAATGGTACAAAGTCAAACAATCACCCAAATTCAACTAATGTCAATAATTTGCAACCAACTCAACCATATTTAACCAGTGGCCTCTAGTTTGGATGGAACATGTGCAACTACAAGTCGATTCATAAGATGAGAGATAATTGCATTGGAATAATTTTTTCAAGAAGGTTTTGAGGCCACAACTTGAAATAGTTGTAAATTTCGTGATACTTTTCAGAATTACTATTATGAACTCAATTCGGAAATGTCACAACCATTTTTCTTTTCATGGCACTAATGTGACTGCAACTTGATTAATAAATATAGAGGTAATTGTGGCACAAGAATTTTTCATGAGGCTTTTAATGCTACAACTTGAAATAGTTGTAACTTTTGTGATCATTTTTAGAAATTATATTATAAACCAACCACTCTACTTCTAATTGCATTGGTTTCGCTACAATTTGATGAGTGAACAAGATAAAAATTCATTGTAAGGAAATTTGCAAAAAAATAGGAAAGCATTTGCTTCCCCTTGGCCCAAGAAAGTCCTTTGATACCACTTGTTATCATCCTTGGTGCTTAAGATGATTTAAAAAGGAGAACCTAACAAGGGTATTGAACCTTTTAATGATATTCCAAAAGGATATTCATGTTCATGTGCCTCTTCAATGGGGAAGCATCCAAATGAGAATTTCTCTAGTACAATGATAATCCTTGACCAACGAGTACATAGCTCTCTAGATGATCAAGGTGGATTTGAAAATGCTCAAAATTTGATCATCTCAAATTCTATCGAAAACCACTTCATTTATTAGAACTTGATGATGGATTTCTAATGGCATAAGAATCACCTCAAACAGAATTCATATCAAAAATTTATGGCTCTTCAAAGTTTTGATAAAACACGATCAAAAGGTCAAAATGGGGTGCAATGTGACTCCATTGGGAGGGTGATACATGGTTGGTGGCATGGAAACCATATAGGAACAAGTGGACCAATATGACAAGGACATGTGGCATTTGACTGTACCATGGTTGCACAAGTGGACCAATGGGAACCTGCCACATGGCAGTCTCCCATTGGCTGATTATGGTTAAGGTTGTTAAAATTACGGTTGTGAGCTTGGAGGATCAAACCTATATTTATCGCATGCAATTCCAATGAACTCACCAATACACCACACATATGGTTCCTAACCATATATGGCCCAAAATTTATTTGAGTTTATTTAAAGGTTTAATCGGCGAGAAAAGGGTTTAGGGATAAACCTCGGACCCATGGTATATATAACATGCAATGTAATTGTATCCTATGATCACAAGAGGATTATAAATATATACCATCGAAAATAAACAAACATCATGCAAAATATAGTGTATGGTTACAACAAAGCACCAATGGAGGAGAGGTTTGCGGGTTTGAACCTGTGACCTCCTCCCACACATACAAGTGTTCTAACCATTGTTCCAAAGGAACCTTTTGTTACAAGATATACAACAATATTAAATTTAAGTTTTCCTAAGACTTTGTATGGTGGTTAGGGCCTGCACCATATTTAATCCAACGCCTGGCCTGAGGTAGAGGACAAAGTATGATAAAGTACAACATGGAGTACGATAGAGTACAAAATATTGGTATGCATGCTAGAGTTAGCATATTTTTTCTCAACATTCATGCCATACTGTATATAGACTTTGATTTTTCATTGTAATGTGTGCCATATAGTTCCTTTAGGAAATTATAGAGTATTTATACTCATTTTCCTCTGTATTTGAAGAGGAATTCAATGGTGCACTCTACTTCTGAGTTTGAGAAACAAATAAAAAGGGCATTGTAAGAACACAAGCATTTGAGCCTCAATAAAGTGGTCTCTCAATTGGAAGCGGACTCAAAGATGTAGCCCAAAATGGGTGAACTCCGTTAACAAACTTGTGTTATGTGTTTTTTTATTATTGTTTTTATTTAACGTAGTTATCTTACAGGTTATTTATCATTTCAATGATTTTGGATAAGTAAGTGAATTCATATTATTTGCAAACAGTCAAAGCGATCATTTATATTTCGAATCAAGTTGGATGTTTATGTGTATTTAAGAATAAATTAACATCTTAGGATTTTCTAAACAAGTTGGTATCAGAGCAAGGTTTTTTTTGGGTTTTTATATTCTTTGTAGTGAAAGTCTAGTCGAGGTGGATCGATTGACATTCAAATTCGAAGTTGAAGTTTGAGGTGGTTCGACCGGGTAAAGTCAAAGTTGATAGTCAAGGTGGTTCAATCAGGTAAAGTCGAAGTCGGGGGTCGAAGAAATCGACAACAATTCGAATAGGTCAACCAACAAGAGGTTGAAAAGTGGGCGTGTGGAAACTGATTGAAGACCCAATGAAGGATGACTGGTAGTCGACTGGTAATTCGACTTGGTAGTCGACTGTAATAGGATCTAGATATTTGTGGAATTTCTAGCTAATGATCTACGTGGATCTACAACCATTTTTGGGTGCCCTTTTTATTTAGGGTTTTTCCTATTGTAAAGCCTATAAATAAGGTGTGTTGTAATGGTGTAAATATATGATGAATGGCCAATCACCAAGAATCAATAATCATAGAGGTAGTTGGTCATGTAAATGTAAGCCGAATTGGCTATAGGGTTGTTATTGTGTAAATCAAGAAGGTATGGTGTCAATTGTGTCTTAGGTGTGGACTGAGGTTAGATATGTAACCTTTTATTCTGAATGAATAAGAAAACGTGAGAGCATAATGCTCAAGGAATTTTATTTTTCCCAGTTTGGGTTTCCAAGGTAAAATCTTTGTGTACTGTGTGTTTTGTTTGTCATTTACTTTCTTGATTAAATATTTCTTCCTCTCTTCTGCTAGGTTTAGCATGGAAGTGTTCCTCATTTCCTAACATGTGGTATTAGAGCTTGGTTTAACAACCTTGGATCCCAGCTAAACCCTAGGTTTAGTAAGAGTCGTAAGCCAAAAATATTTAAAGATTGTGTTAAAGAAAGGCGAGCAACTCGAGAATAAAGATCGAAAAATTCAATGGCGATAATTTTGATCTTCGGAAGCTTAAACTTGAAGATCTCCTTGTAGATAGAGAACAATGGACAACAATATTTCTATGTACCATGTTGATAGGTGTGTCAACGGAATAATGGGAGAAACTCGAGAGAGGAGCAAGGAGTTCAATTTGACTTTGTCTTGAAGGTTCAGTACTGTTGAATGTATCAAGTGAAGATTCGACCAAGAAACTATTGGACAAGTTGGAGAGCTTGTACCAGTCAAAATCCCTGGTAAATAAGTTGTTTGTCATAAAGAAACTATATCTTCTGAGGATGAGTGAGGGAAGTTCAATGACTAAGCATTTAAATGGGTTTAATACCATTATAAGCCAATTATCTTCTATGGATAATAAAATCACTAAGGAGGATAATTGTATTATCCTATTATGTTTTTTTCCAGACTCCTGGGATAGCTTAGTCGTGGCTATATGTATTAATACAACCACATTAGCACTATAAACGTGGTTGCATCTATACTATCATAAGAAATGAGAAGGAAGAACAGAAAAGGATTGACCAAAGATGATTTAGTGGTGAGAGGTCGACTAGTTGACATAGATAAAGCAAAATTCTCTGGTAGAAGTTCTAAGTCAAAGGGTGGATCTAAATCCCCTATTCAGGAGAAAATAAGATGTTGGAAATGTAGTAAAGTTTGGAATTACAAAAGGGACTACAACTCGAAGGCAATGAAAGGCAGTACAGGATCTAATGAGAGAAAGATGACTCCAGATAAAGGAGGCAATGTGTACCTGGCATCGATGAGTACACCATCGGATCAAGATATTTGGTTGATAGAATAAGGAGCATCATATCATATGACACCATGTAGATAATGGTTATGAAAATATGAACAATATGAAGGAGGAGACATGTTCTTGGGGGACGTCTTGAAAACCAAAATTGTCGAACGAGGAAGAGTTCTATTGATACTGTAGGATGGGAGGAATAGAACCCTTCTAGGTGTGCTACACATTCAGGGTTTGGAAATAAAATTGATATATTTTAGCATGATGAGTGATGAAGGGGTGCACATTTTATTTCAGAAGGACTCATGCAATATGGTCAGAGGTTCGATGGTCTTAATGAAATGAGTTCGGATTGGAAACCTATAAAAGTTATTAGGGAGTGTCGACTTTAATGGATGCAACATCATTGTTGTTTCTTAATTAAAATCGGCTTCGAATCAACTCGACTTGGCCTAAGTCACTTCAAACTGAATCGATAAGTCATCATAAAATCGACTTGACCATGGTATGGAACAAGTGGATGGGACACATTGGACAAAAAGGACTTAGAGCTATGCATAACAAAGGTATGGTTGAATACTTTCCTAAATTTGATTTAGAAGTTGGTTTATGTGAACATTTTATATATGGAAAACAAAGTCGGGTGAGGTTCCCATCTGGAGCGACAAGGGAAAATGGGATTCTAGAGTTGGTTCATAGTGATGTGTTTGGCCTTGTTTCAGTTCCTTCATTTGGTGGATCCATGTATTATGTCTCCTTGATATATGATTTTTCCAAGAAGACATGGATATATTTCCTGAGGAAGAAATCAAAGTTTTTCTATAAATTGAAAGAGTTTAATTATCTTGTAGAAAACCAAATACATAAGAAGATTAAGGTGTTGATAACTGAAAATGGTGGTGAATTATGTGGAAATGAATTTGATTAGTTATGCAAGAAGTGTGGCATAGAATGCAAAAATACCACACCATATATACCACAAAAAAATGGAGTTGTTGAGAGAATGAACAGAACATTAATGGACAAGGAAAGAAGCATGCCCAGTCATGTTGGGCTCACACAAGAATTTTGGGTAGAGGCAGTCGACACTAAAAAAATATCTATTGAATATGTCTCCTTCATCAGTGCTAGTTGACACGACTCCACATGAGGTATGGTCAAGTAAGAATCCTTCGGTTCCACATCTCAAGCTATTTGGCTGTGATGCATTTGTGCATGTTTCCAAGGAAAAGAGGAGCAATCTGGACAAGAAGGAAGTCAAGTGTATTTTCATTGGATACAAAGAAGGAATGAAAGGATATAAGATCTATGAGCCTGCATCAAGGAAAACAATGTACAATCGATATGTGGTCTTCAGAGAAGTCAGAAGTAAGTCTCATCCTAAAGAAATTTTTCATACCGTCAATAAACCAGAGAAGGTGCATTTTGAACTGAGAAAGGAATAAGATGATTCAGATGAGTCGACTGAATCAGAAGAAGAGGTGGAACAACTAACCTCGGTCGTAAGGAGATTGGAACGAATAAGAAAACTAGTTGAAAGGAATATTGTTCTTGACTTCTATTTCGTATTTATGTTAAGCCCATGTCTGTCAGGGAGGTGGTTGAATCAGTAGTGGGAAAACTTTGGAAGGATTCCATGGTCAAAGAGATGGAATCCTTGCACAAGAATGAGACATGGGACTTATTCAAATCACCTAGTGGAAGAAATCATGTCAAGAGAAAATGGGTATTCAAAAAGAATATGAATGTAGCAGGTCAAGTCAAGAAATCCAATGCTCGATTGATAGCGAAAGGTTATTCCCAAGTCAAAGGAATTGAATTCAGTGGGATTTTTTCCCTTATCAAAAAATTAACTTCCATTAGAATACTAATTTCTCTGGCTGCAACATTTGATCTAGAAATAGAACATATGGATGTGAAGACAACGTTCATACTCGAGTACCTAGAAGAGGAAATCTACATGAAACATCCTAAAGGATTTGTAGTAAAGGGAAAGAAATGTTTGGTGTGAAAACTGAAAATTTCCCTTTATGGTCTAAAGAAATCACCAAGGATGTGGCACCAAAATTTCGACACATACATCCTTAGTTTGGATTTTGTGAGAAGCAAAGTTGATCACTACATATATTCCAAATAAGAAGGTGGTAATTTCATATATGTATCATTGTATGTCGATGACATGTTGCTGATTGGAAACAACATGAACATAATAAGGGAGGTGAAGAAGCATCTATCCTCCAAATTCGACATGAAGGATCTTGGTGCAGTGAACTTCATTCTGGGAATGGATATTAATAGAGATCAAGCAACTAGAAATATTTGGTTGAACAAGATATAGTATATTGAAACAATATTGAAACATTTCAACATGTAGGATTCCAAACCTATGAAGGTGTGAATTCCAATGGGAGCAAGGCTAATTGTTGAATGGTGTCCAAGGACATAGGAGGAAATAAAGGGCACGAAACGTGTTCCCTATGCAAGTGTTGTTGTTAGTCTAATGTATGTGATGGTTTGCACTCTACCAGAAATTGCCCATGCAATGGGAGTGTAGAGTATATACATGTCGACACATGGGAAGGTGCACTGAACAATTGTCAAAAGAGGATTCAGGTATTTGTGTGGCACAAAATATTATGCTATATGCTATCAAGGAAAACCTGGAGGTGACAGTGAATTAAATGTACATGTATTTGTTGACACTGATTGGGTTGGAGATCTATATCGATGGAGGTTGACCAATGAATATGTGTTCAAAATGTTTGGTGGAGAAATGCATTGGCTGAGTAAGTGACAAGTGCTTGTAGCCCTATCGACAACAAAAGTTGAATACATGGAAACTGCTTATGGAATAAAAGAAGAAGTATGGCTACAAATTTTGTGTTTAGGAATTAGGTTTGAGGAAAGAGTTATGAAGATATGTTGCAAAAATCAAAGAAAAATATTTCTAGCAAAGAACCCATCTTATCATTTTATGACTAAGCACATTGATGTACAATACCATTTCATGAGAGACATGATGGAAATAAACAAGGTGTTGTTGGACAAAGTAGACACATTGGAAAATATAACAGACTCTTTGACCAAGTATGTGAGTATTATGAAGTTCTCTTGGTGCAGAGAGGCAATGGGAATTACTTCCATGGGTATGTGGACGAGAGTTTATGGGTCTCCCTAATTCAGAAAAGAAAACAACAAGTGGGAGAATGTTGGGTTTTTATATTTTTTGCAGTGAAAGTCTTGTAACACCTCAAGTTTTGAGCCCCCATATTAAATAATGTATTGTTACATTATTGACAGGTCAGAGTTCCCAAACAATTATTAAAAGGCTAGTGTGCCTAATAAATGTAATGTGTGATCATTATTAATAATAAATACATCGTTGGTTTCTATACGGACAAGGACTAGAGTTATAGGGGGCTATGATTCCACAAGAGAGGGGCCTTGAGGGGCTAAGTGTTTATTTCATTTTTTTATTTACCCATTTTGTTTAATGGGGGGGCGGAATTGATTACATGAGCTCTTGTGGGGGAGGCCAAGAGGTTATTGATCCCCATGATTTACAAAAGCCTGTCCCTATTATGTGGAAGGGGTTCCCTAGTTGGCTAATTCTCTCATTTGTTTTGGTCATTTTCTCACTCTCATTCTCGCCCCCATTTTGGTGTTGTTGTTGGTCGTATCACACATTCATTAACCCTATTTGTTCACTAATCATCCTCTCTCGTGGAGTCTGCACTCCATTCATTCCTTCACTCACTCATCTTTCCTCATTCATGTTTGGCTTGGGAAAGAAAATTGGATAATTGAAGAAAAGCCAACAACCATGGTTTTTTTGGTTGTAGAGATTGTTGGTGTAATCCAGCCATGATTTGAGGCCTACATGTCTGAGATGGTTGGCCTGTGTTCAATCTTTCTCACTGTTGTGAGTTTTGAGAGTCCCATCATAGAGATTCTGGACCAGCTGCACTAGAGCCCTGGAAGGAGAAGGACTTCCTAAGGGAATCTGTGGCATAGAAGGGTGGAGGTCCATTATTTTGGGTGGTGCAGGCTGGGTAGAAGAGTGCTCGGTACTTGGATTGTTGTGAATGTTGGAGAAGCCTGTAGAGCTTGAGTGTTGACTAGTTTGGGAAGTTGAATAACACTCTGGAATCGTCCTTGTGAATTCATAGCCCTGGGTCGGGGGTGATATTGATTTTGAGACTTGGAACAACAGTTTCTATGGTTGGGTGGAACATCCTTGGTTTGCATCTAGTCGGTGGTTCTTTTCTATAAAAGATAAGTGCTCTTGGTTATGGTTTCCTTTTCTTGTGTATTTATTTCCACTGCGTATTAAATTATTATATTTGAGATTTGTACTTATAATATGCATGCTTTCTAGTTAATGTTATGCATGTCTTTTATGTTTTAGTATGAATCTTGATCATTGCATGTATGTATTTCATGCTTCTTTATTAATTAATTGTTATCATAAATTCGAAATCAGCCAAGAGATGGATTCTTGGTGTGGCATGCCTGGCCTGTGAAAGGTCAGGTATGTTACAAATTGGTATCAAATCTTTTGGTTCAAACACCAGACTGTTACGATCCAGAACAAGTGCGAATCAGGAAGATTCGTTGTCACAGATTTTATATATTTGTGTGAATTTGTGGAAAAGAGGTGGAAACATTTGAGTGAAATCCACCAAATTCATGAACGAATCTGAGTTTCAATGATTCCAGGATTGTCTAAGAAGTTAATGGATTTGATCTGCAGAGTTGTGGAGTTGAATTTAACTTAGAAGGTCAAAAAATTTGATTTTTAATGGTTGTTATAATGTTAGATAGAGTTTGGATAATTGACTGTTTAGATCATGTTTGATCGTGGATCAACGGTCCAGATTCGTCCTTGAAAATTTTTAAAAATTCAAATGTTTACGAAGTTTGGCGAAATTACCAAATATACGGCTAGGATTGATTCAACAATTTGAAAAATGAGGAAGATTGATGGTTCATATTCATTTCGGAAATTTTGGTGAAGGTTTGAAGATCGACCAAAGAAAATCTTCGATCATCGATGATCGATGGTCGGGGATCGACAGATTCTGGTAAGGTTTTTTCTTTTTTTTTCTGGACAAAGAAAATCGTCGATAAATAATGGTCGGGGATTGGTAGATTTTGGTGATGTTTGTTTTGTGGACCCTTCATATTTGGGGACACATGTCTGAATAATAACAAGGGTTCATAAATTTTGTGTTCGATAGTCTGGGGGTATGGTGGTGTTCAATAGCAAAAAAATTTGAAGTCCCGAAATCTGGAGTAAATCTGGACCATTTGTGTTTGAGGACACATGTCCGCAGATCAACCTATTCAGGAATTCGACAATCAGGGGATTTGTGGTGTAGTTTGAAGAAGTCTCCCAAAGTTCCACAATTTTGAAGTCCCAAAGTAGTGATGCACTGGAGTGACATGGATGGTTACACACTTGAAGCTTGCCATGTATCACCATGTCTCATGTTTTTCAAATATCCTTTGTGCTAGTTAGTATATAACATGTGTCACCCATCAGATAAGGCCACGTGTATGTTCCTTATTTTCTTCCTCGTAGCACTCCTTGGTGCTTAGTTACTGATGAAGACTCTGGGAGTTCACCAGTTTGACATTATGAAGGAATGAAGTGTGATGAAGGTGAAACCCTCGAAGCTTTGAAGAGTGGATTAAATCCTCACCATTGATCAGAAGAGGACATGTGGAAGTAGATCTCGTAGTCCTGAAACTTAGCACTATGGAGGATTCAAGGAATAATAAATTGGGGTCGAGGACTCTCTAAGGCCAGAAGGTTGGAGTCCATCTCATCCATTGATTACAGTAGACACATGGTACAAGATCCCAAGGTCTAGAGACTTGGTACTCTAGAGAAATTGAGTTGCAGGTTTATTTGAGTCGAGAACTCCCAAAGGTCAGAGTTAATCCTGACCATTGATCGAGAGATGATACATGGAGGAAGGAGAGGAACTATATTAATTCAGTACTCTAGGATATCTGTGGAGAGGTTCTTAGGAAATCCTCGAAGTTCGAAGTTGCGAAGAAATCCTCGTCATTGATCGGGAAAGGATACGCGGCAAAAGATTATGCAATCCAAAGACTTGGCACTCCGGAAGGGTTGAGAGTGTGGACAATCTGGAACTCTCGAAGCCCAGAGTCTCATAGCTCTTTTTTATCATCGATATCATCCCTCGATTGATTTTAAATGACAAGATCTCATATATAATAATTCTAGCACAGAAAAGTGTCAAGAAGGATTTGGCCCATGGTTTCGAGTCGTGGTCACTTGGGAAAGTGGTTTGAAGGAAGCGCATGTGCAGAATTTATTTCTGTATCGGCCTAGGGATAACATGGAAGTGTTATTTATATATATTATTCATGAGTTGAAAGGACCTGTAGCGTTATTGACAAATTTTGTTTATCATATGCTTAATTATGATAAAATGGTCACTTGCACATTTCGCGGAATTAAGGGATTTAAACATATCAGATTAGAATTTTTATTGAAGAAATGGAATAAGGTGAGGGAGCCTCCAACCATGATAAATAAGTTGAAGTCCAAAATACCATAATTGGAAATGGAGAGACAGAATCCAACGGATGCAAGGGCCAAGGGGAACAAGAAACATTGCTATAAACTGTGAAGAGCCTGGAAATAGAAGTGCATAGCAACAAGGCAAACAATGAGAGGATGATAAGAGAGAAAAGTCAAATAAATGTTTGAGTGCTTCAGAGCTTGAATCACTTGCAAAGACAAACAAGGAGTGTCTCAAAGAAAGAGGAGGAAGGTAGGTGTCATGAAAGAAGAGATGATCGTGGAAGAGTGGGTTATTCCAAAAGTACTAGCAGAGCTCATAGACACCACTCACCTCCTTACTCAACAATAAATTTTTATGCATCTGAATAGTCCTTAAGAAGTTGAAAGGTGTCTCCTATTAGGCACCAAATAAGGAGTCATGAGGTGAACAGTTTGCAAGGAGATCTGAGGAATCTCAAGCCACCAACCTTTGATGGTGAAAGAGAAAGGGAAGATGATGTTGAAGCATGGTTTCTTGGACTCGGGAGATATTTCCAATTGCACAAATATTTATCAAATCTAGAAGCCAGAATTTACACCTACCACTTACATGGGAAAGATGTTATGTGGTGGAATCAAATGAAGCAATTTGAGCATATTAATGAGAATAGGATCACTTGGAAACAATTCAAGAAGTATTTCCAAAAGGAGTACCTCTCAGAGTATTTTTATAATGATAAAATGCAAGAGTTCTTTGAACTTAGGCTGGGAAGCATGACTATTGCAGAGTATGAGAATAATTTCTTTGGGTTGTTAAAGTATGTTGGGTTTATAAATGATGAAAAGGTAAAAATACAGAGGGTTTTGAGTGGACTGTTATCCTTTTATAAAGAAAAGATCTGGTATGATGAGCCCAAGATATTGATTGAGGCCATTAGGAAGGATAAATACATGTATGATCAAGGAAAAAGAACATAGTCCATGTAGAAATCTTGGAAGGATAAGAAGAAGGAGAATTTTTATCAGAGGAAGAAGGGATTCAAACCTCCTTTCAATAGAAATGAGCCTAATAAAAATCAGCAAGACCAATATGATAAGGATGAATCCAAGAAAGAAGACTCCTTGGGAAAAAGGGGAAGACCACCAATCCAATGTTGGGGATGAAAAGAATATCACTTGTACAAGGATTTCCCACACAGAAAGGACAAAGTGAAGACCGTGCACAACATCCAAGAGGCTACAACAGTCGAAGACATGGGAAGAATTTATGCAGCCTTAGATGATCGACCAACAAAATACCAATCCAATATGATTGAGGTGGAAGGTAAGATCATCAATCAACCTGTTTCTATTCTAATTGATTGAGGAGCAAATCATTATTACATTGATCCTAAAATAGTGGATAATTTACATTTGGAGAAAAGTAAGCTTAGGAAATCAAGCTTGGTTCATCTAGCCACTGGAACCAAGAAGAGAATCCATGATATGGTCAGAAGTTGTTCCATAAGCCTTAATGGTGTGAATACCAATGTTGATCTAAATATCACACTATTGGGGTCTTATGATATTCTAATTAGAATGGATTGGTTGGACAAGCATCATGTTGTCCTAGATTGTCATAGCAATACATTTACATGTTTTGATGGAGATGGAAAATAGTGCACTATGAAAGGAGTTCCAAGACCCATCTCTATAAGAGAGATTCCAGCCTTACAACTGAAGATATGTTTTAGAAAAGGATTTCAATTGTATGCATCCCATGTGGAGGAGATAAAATATAAAAAGGGGCCAATCCTTGAAGATTTCTCTATACTACAAGAATTTGAGGATGCATTCCAAGAAATACCAGGGTTTCCACCAAAAAGGGAAATAGATTTTTGTATTGATCTAGTGCCAGGAGTTGCCCCGATGCCAAAAACACCTTACATAATGAGTACGCCTGAGTTAAAAGAACTACAAATGCAGTTGGAAGAATTTTTGAAGAAAGGGTACATATGTCCAAGTGTTTCACCTTGGGGAGCACCAATACTATTTATCAAAAAGAAAGATGGAAATTTGAGGTTGTGTATCGACTTTTGACAACTGAATAACTCTACTATAAAGAAAAAGTATCATCTACCTAGAATTGATGACCTCTTTGATTAGCTAAGAGGAGAAAAGATATTTTCAAAGATAGAATTGAGATCAGGATATAATCAGGTAAGAATCAAGGAAGATAACATCCATAAGACAAGTTTTAGAACCAAGTATGGGAATTATGAATTTGTAGTGGTGTCATTTGGATTGTCCAATGCACCAGTTGTCTTTATGTTCTTAATGAATGGAATATTCATAAATTACTTGGATATGTTTGTCATAGTATTCCTAGATGACATCCTTGTCTATTATAAGTCTGAAAAGGAGCATGAACATCACCTAAGATTGGTATTGAAAGTGTTGAGGTAACAACAGTTGTATGCCAAGCTGAGTAAGTTTTATTTTTATCAGGAACAAATCCATTACTAGGGGCACATTATTTCAGAATGGGGTATAGCAGTAGATCCTGAGAAGATTGAAGCCATTAGAGGATGGCCAGTGCCCAAGAATGTTTCAAAAGTCAGATCTTTTATGGGCTTATTCAGTTACTACATAAGGTTTATAGCAAGGTTATCTAATATATCTCATCCCATCACTTATTTGCAAAGGAAGGGAATTAAATTTGAATGCACATCAAAATGTGAAGAAAATTTTAATTCGTCGAAGGATTACTTACTAGTGCACCTATTTGAAGATTGCTAACCCAAATGAAAGTTTTGTGGTATCTACAGATGCGTGCAAGGAAGGACTTGGTGGAGTCCTCACTCAAAACATACATGTCATTTGTTATGAGTCCAAAAAGATTAAAGAGCATGAGAGGAACTATGCCACACATGGCTTGTAGCTTTCTGCCATTGTTCATGCATTTAATATGTGGAGGCATTATCTCATGGGAAAGATATTTGAATTAATAACATACCACAATGGTCTAAAGTATATTTTTGAACAACTAATTTTGAATGCTAGGAAAATAAGATGGTTGGAATTTTTAAGTGAATGTGACTTTGATATCAAGCATATCAAAGGAAAAGAAAATAAAGTTGTTGATGCACTTAATAGAAGAGTGCATCTCATGCATGCTACAGTTGTCAGTATGCATCAATCATACTTGAAGAGCATAATTTTAGATGATGTTGTTACAGATCAACATTACCTATAGGTAAAGGAAAGCTTACAACAAGGAGATGTACAACAGAAAATGAAAGAGTATGAGATAAAGGAATATGGACTACTTATGCATAAAAATAGAATTTATGTTCCTAGTTCCAGAGGACTTAGGAATTTTGTATTAAAGGAAATGCATAATGTTCCATATGCTAGACATCCCAGTTACCAAAAAACAATTACAACAGTAAGAAACCAATTCTTTTGGTTGGGTATGAAAAAGGATGTTGTTGATTACATTTTCAGATGTATGGAATGTCAGAGAGTAAAGGTTAAGCATAGACACCCAGCATGTTTGCTACAACCATTACCAATTCCAAAGAAGAAATGGGGAGTGATAACCATTGATTTTATAACAAAGTTGCCCAAGAAAGAAAGGAAACATGATTCAATCATGGTAGTGGTTGATAAATTGACCAAGGCTTCTCATTTTGTTCTTGTGAAAACAACTCATACAACAACTAATATTGCAAAAATTTACATGAGGGAAATTGCTAGGTTGCATGGGATACCTAGGAAAATTGTATCAGACAAAGACACAAAGTTTACGTCAAATTTATGGAAGGGATTATTTAAAGGATTTGGTACAAATATGAACTTTATCATAGCATACCATCCGTAGTCCGATGGGAATACATAGAGGGTCAACCAAGTAATTGAAGACATGTTAAGAATGTATGTGATGGATAATCCATATAAGTGGGAATATTACTTGCACTTGGTTGAGTTTGCCTATAATAATGGTTATCAAGCTTTGTTGAATATGAGCCCATTTGAAGCCTTGTATGGTATAAAATGCAGCACTCTAGTGAGCTGGGACAACCAAGCAAATAGAGTGGTATTTGGGCCATAGTTGCTCAAGGAGATGGAAGACCAGATGGTTAAGATTAAGCAAGATTTAAAGGTAGCTCAATATAGACAGAAGGTTTATGCCAACAAGAATATGATAGAAAGAAAATTTAAAGTAGGAGAGCATGTGCTTTTGAAATTAAACCCCAAGAAGAGCTCTTTGAGGTTGGGTAGTTGTACAAAACTGGAAGCCAGATTCTGTGGTCCATTTGAGATATTGGATAGAATAGGGTCAGTTGCATACATGCTTACATTGCATATTTCCATGAATGTGCATAATGTATTTCATGTCTCTTTCCTAAAGAAATATGTACATGATCCTAACCATGTTATTGATTGGAATATGATTCAGGTTCAGACAGAGGGAGACTTTCGGGTCCAGCCAATGCGAATATTGGAAAGAAAAGTCAAAATGCTCTGGAATCGAGTTATAGAGCTAGTAAAAGTTTAGTGGACCTGTTATGGTCCTAAATATGCTACCTCAAATCATGAAGATGCCATGCGAGAAGAGTACCTGCATATTTTTGAATAAATTTTGATATTTTGATCTCTATTTTGCATATGCACTGGGGACAGTGCCAAAATAAGGGGGTGGGGATGTAACACCCCAAGTTTTGAACCCCCATATTAAATAATGTATTATTACATTGTTGAGAGGCCAAAGTTCCAAAACAATTATTAAAAGGTGAATTTGGCCAAGAAATGTAATGTGTGATCATTATTAATAATAAATACATCGTTGGTTGCTAGATAGACAAGGAATAGAGTTATAGGGGGCTATGATTCCATAAGAGAGAGGGGCTTAAGGGGATAAGTGTTTATTTCATTTTTTACTGACCCATTTTGTTTAATANAAGTGCAGAGGACAGAAGCCTAATCTTCAGGAACGGACCTTATTTCATGGGCCCCCAAGGACTATATCTCAACAAATGGTCGCCAGACTTCGATCCAGCTCAGGATGTCCCAACTGCTGTTCCGGTATGGGTGCGGCTTCCCCACCTTCCCCTCCACTCTGGAACCAGAAGTCACTTCAGATCATCGGCAATGGATTAGGAAAATACATTGATCATGCAGCAAGAAAAGACCAATACTCATGCGCACACATCTGTGTTGAGGTTGATCTGGAAGAAGGCCTCCCGGAAGCCATTAAACTAACAGTTGCAGGATGGACGCACGTACAAGAGTTGGACTACGAACAAATCCCATTCAAATGTAGGCACTGTCACGGCTACGGGCATTTCACCAAGCAATGCAAGAAAAAGGTCGAAGAACAGCCAGACAATCAGAATGGAGAGCAATGGACATTAATACAAAAAATCAACAATAAAAAAAAAGCAAAGGGAAAGGCACTTCAAAAGAGGCACCAAGCAGCTCCAATCCCAACCAGGAAAAGGACTCAAACAACAAAGAAATAAGACAGGAAAATCCCATCACAACTGACCCGGAAAATTTGGACCAAAGGGATCCTCCTAACTCCAACAAAGAAGAGGAGGAAATGGCTTGCCCAGAAGTCCCCCAAGGAAGCCCTTCCAACCCCACTTACGCAGATGTTGCAAGGAAAAAACCAGTTGAAAGCTCCGATTCCTCGGAGGAGGAAAACTATGAGCAGCCCACAAGAAAAGAAGGCAGGAAATCCCGTAGAGAAGCAAGGGAAGAGGAGTATGAAAGGCTCAAAACCCAAGGAAGTCAGCCAACAATTGAGATGTCTATTGTGAGAAACTCCAGAAACAGGCCCCCCAAGGGAGGCTCTCACCCCACCCCTGGTAAATAATGCGTCTTGTCTCTTGGAATTGTAGAGGTCTGGGCAACCCCATGAAAGCAGAAGCGGTTAAGGATCTGCTGAAAATTGAACCATCAGACATCCTCATGATCCAAGAGACTAAGATAGAAGGGACAGCCCTTCTAGACATCAGCAAGAAGAAATGGAAGAAAAGCGCAGGAAGAGAAGTCAGCTCAAGAGGCTCATCCGGAGGGCTAGCAACTCTTTGGACAGAAGAGCTCTTCCAGCTGACCAAATTCCACGAAACTCAGCATTGGATCTTCACGGATCTAACGCATTGTCCAAGTAAGTTGATCATATCCCTCTTTAATCTTTATGTACCTGTTCTTTATTCTGAAAAGAGAGATTGCTGGAACACTCTTAAAGATTTCCTAGAGCAGCATTCCCCT
>JZKD02S2066536.1:18198-51920 GCA_000966675.3 Picea glauca
TGGTATTAAACACATTTAAATTCTCAGTCATCGAACTATCCTCACTCATCCTGAGAAGATACAATTTATTTATGAGAAACAAATTATTTACCAGGGAGTTCGACCGATACAAACTCCCCAACTTATCCCACAGTTTCTTCTCCGAATATTCACCTAAGACATTCAATAGTACCAAATCTGCAAGACAAAGTTGAATTGTACTCCTTTCTCTTCTCTCGAGTTTCTCCCAATATTCCATCGACATACCTATTAGCATGGTACTTAGACAAACTTCTATCCATTGTTCTCTATATACAAGGAGATATTTAATTTTAAGCTTCCAAAGCCCAAAATTATGCCCATTGAATTTTTCAACCTCTATTCTTGAGCTGCTCGCCATTCTTTAACACAATCTTTAAAGATTTCTCACTTATGACTCTTAGTAAAGATAGGGTTTATCTTAGATCCAAGGTTGTTAAACCAAGATCTAATACCACATGTTAGGAAATGAGGAACACTTCCACGCTAAACCTACCAGAAGAGAGGAAGAAAGATTTAATCAAGAAAGTAAAGGACAAATCAAACACACACAATACATAGATATTTTACCTTGGAAACCCAAACCGGGAAAACCAACATTCCTTGAGCATTTTGCTCCCTTGTTTTCTTATTCATTCAGAATAAAAGGTTACATGTATAACTTTGGTCCACACCTAAGAAAAAATCGAATTCATACCTTCTTTCTTTACACAAGAACAACCCTATAACCAATTCATCTTACATATACATGACCAACAACCTCTACGATTATTGATTCTTGGTGATTAGCCATTCATCATATTTTTACACCATTCCAACACACCTTCTTTATAGGATTTACAATAGGAAAACCCTAAATAAAAAAATGCACCAAAAAACAATTACAAATCCACATAGATCATTGGATACCAATCTTGCGAATCTCTGGATTATGTTATAGTCGACTACCAAGTCGAATTACAAGTCGAGTACTAGTCATCCTTCATTGGGTATTCAATCAGTTTCCACACACCCACATGTCTACCTCTTCGAAATTTTTTCAATGTATTTGAACTTCGACTTCGACTTTACCCAGTTGAACCACCTCAACCTTCAATTGTGAATTTACCCAGTCGAACCATATCAACCTTCAACTTCGAATTCGACTGTCAATCGATCCACCTCAACTAGAATTTCACATCAAAGAATATAACAACCCAACAAAAACCTTTCTTTGATAGCAACATGATCTGAAAATCCTTAGATGTTCATTTATTCTTAAATACACATAAACATCCAACTTGATTCGAAACATAAATTATTTCTTTGACTGCTTGCAAATAATATGAATTCACTTAGTTATCCAAAGTAACTTAATTGATAAATAACTTGCAATATAACTGAGTGAAATAGAAACAACAATAAAAAAAAGACACAACACAAGTTTGTTAATGGAGTTCACCCATTTTGGGCTACGTCTTCGAGTCTACTTCCAATTGAGATACTGCTTTATTGATGCTCAAATGCTTGTGTTCTTACAATGAACTTTTTATATGTTGCTCAAACTCAAAAATAGAGTGCACCATTGAATTCCTCTCAAAATTCAGAGGAAAATGAGTATAAACACTCTATAATTTCTTGAAGGAACTGTATGGAATACATTACAATGAAAAATAAAGTCTAGATACCCTATGGCATGAATGTTAAGGAAAAATATGCTATCTCTAGAATGCATACCAATATTTCATACTCTGTCGTACTCCATCTTGTACTTTTTCATACTTTGTCCTCTACCTCGGTCCAGGAGTTGGATTAAATATGGTATGGGACCTAACCACCATCCTTATCTATATGGACATCAGTGGTCACCCACCTATTCCACTGGCTCAGAACAAATTTTTCCACCTTGGTAGTTGTTTCTGTAGTTTTTCGGGTCCCAAACTTCTAGGGTCATCTTGAGGCCCTAAACAATGTTGTTTTGGGGATTTGGTGCCCAAAAGACTATCATAGGAACTGGACTAGGCTAGTCAAAAATCATTCTTCTTGGTTAGACCTTTCCAATGGTGTATAGAGTGCCCCAAATGGAGATCGTATGCAAAAGTTACGCTCGAGAAGTTGACGTATCAAATACCACCATCGGGGCCAACAAACCTTTTGGATTTTCATCTTTTGGGGTTAGGGTTTTGGATTTTCCTTATGTTAAAAATTCCTTTGGAGCCTCATTGTAACAATTATCTTCTTGCAAATGCGAGTAGCCATCACATATCTTCTCAGAGATAAGCTACCACCATTCTAGCGAGTCTTTCACTCTGTATTTCTACAGTTTTGTACATTTCGCTCATCAATATAAATTATGTATTATTGTATCTCTCTTTTTATGGTTATATCTCTGTTATATTATTGGATATTTGATATATATATGTACATTTGTTTATTACTTCTCTGCTCTCATTTCGTGCTGAAAATAATTTGGATTAGTGGTATCAGAGCAGGCTTCTCTTGATCGTTTTTCAGTGCATGTCCCCAATGAGGTCCAAGTATAGAAAGTTGGGTCTCTAGATTTTATCTCTTGAGGAAAATCGCTCTCGCACACCCAATAAACCATCCATGGTAGAAGAAAATAAGAATGACAGAGAAAAATAATCTATCAATCTTTTTCTCAAGCAAGATCTCACGCGACAGAGAGATGAAATGATGGGGAATTTTTCCCACATCCTTCAATGTCTGTCAATAAAAGTAATCATGTCTTCATCAAGTGACCACTTTGGAGGCACCTCACCTTTCAAGGTACAAGTTAATTTTGATATTCTTGTATTTGAAGGTCATATAGATGCAAATGCCCTATAAAAATGGTTAAATGTGCTAGAAGGGTATTTCTCTCTTCACAACTTTTTCGACAGGGAAAAGATCACCTTCATGCTCCTTAAGGCTCTCCCCCATGTAAAACATTGGTGGGAAACTTACTGGGAGAAAATTTCCATAAAGGAGTCCAGAATATATGGGGTCGATCCCACTTGGGATTTTTTTGTGGATGCGGTCAAGGAACAATATTACCCTATTAGTAATTATGACGACCAATACATGAGATGGACCACACTATGGAAAGATATGGGACAAACAATGCCGAAGTTCACAAATAATTTCCATACCTTTCTCACCAAGATGGGTATCAAAGACTCTGAGTGACATCTGGTTCTAAAATACCGCAGGGCTCTGCATATGTACATCCAAATGAAATGGATTTCCTAGACGTCTCATCACTAGGAGTTTCCTATTGATATGTTTTCAAAATCAAGTAGAAATTTAGGCACTATAAAAAATGGGAGTTTAGGTCTACAAATCCCCAACAATAGAAGTATGATAAAGATGACCCTAACAAACAGCCTCCTAAAAACTCGTCCAAGCCATAGGAAAAGAAGGGTAGCAGAAAGACGAAGAAGGACACTGGAAAGTGGTGTGATTTCCACAGAAACCCTTGGCACAATACTGATGAATGCCACTCAAAACAACCATTAATAGCTGAGATCAAAGAAAATGAGTTGAACCCAACTTCATAATTTGATTCAGAAAATAATGGCAGAAGATATATCATTGACGCAAACCACACTGCTATTGTCACGACCACAACAATTCAACTATAAGAACCAATAGATATTGAAGAGGGGGAGTGCCTCTTTCATTCACAGATGTGTGTGAAGGGGACCCCTTTGCATTTTGTTGTTGATAGTGGAAGCCAGAAGAGAATCATCTCAACAGAGGTCGTAAAATAGTTAGGATTGTCAAAAACACCACACCCGCAACCACACAACATTGGGTGGCTTCGCCAGGGAAGAGATCTTCATGTCAACCAATAGTGTTGATTGTCATACGACATCCATACCTTCATGGATGAGGTATTATGTGATGTTTCCTTGTTGGATGTCTCTGATGTTCTTTTGGGCCAGTCATATATGTGGAAGTGCCATGTTGTTTATGAGTCTCAACCCCATAGTTTCATTGTTACTCTGGGGTATCATCTCTACAGAATACTAGAGGTAGTTCCAACTACTTTCCCACCTAAACAGTGTCACAAGGTAGTATCTCATACTACAAAATTCAACTTCTTCATAATCTATTCAAAAGGAGCACAGAAGAACACTGCAAGCACTGCAACCTTGGTACAAGAACCTTCTATCCAACAAAATTAGATCGACAAGATTGAAGAAAAGAGCAATGATTCTTTCTGCACACAATCATATCATCTAGCTAGGATGGTTAAAAAGGTCCAACCCTTAAAACATCAGGTTTTTGACAACCTTCCACAAGTCAAGTTTAGGAAACGCTTCTGCCTCTCCCTCAAAAAATAAACATAATGGAGACCATTGATTCCTAAGGAGGGAGTATTGATCTAGATGGATATTGGTGGCCACCCACATATTCCACTGGCTCAAAAAATGTTTTTCCACCTTGGCAGTTTTTTCGGCAGTTTTTCGGGTCTCAAAATTCTAGGGTCGTTTTGAGGTCCTAAACGACATTTTTGGGGGATTTGGGGCCTACGAGATGGTGTATCAAGTGCCCCAAATGAAGATCATATGAAAAATTTACGCCTCAGGAAGTTGACGTATCAACTACCCCCATTGGGGCCCGCAAACCTTTTGGATTTTCATCTTTCGGGGTTAGGGTTTTCGATTTTCCTTATGTTAAAAAGGCCTTTGGAGCCTCATTGTAACAATCATCTTCTTGCAAATGCGAATAGCCATCACATCTCTTCTCAGAGATAAGATGCCACCATTCTAGCAAGTCTTTCACTCTCTATTTCTACAGTTTTGTACATTTCTCTCCTTAATAGAAATTGTGTATTATTGTATCTCTGTTTATATGGTTACATCTCTATTATATTATTGGATATCTGATATATCTCTTTACATTTTTTTATTATATCTCTACTCTCATTTCATGCCGAAAATAATCTGGATCACATCCAGAGTCTTAGGAAATCTTAAATGTATTATTGTTGGAAATCCCATAACAAAAGGTTTCTTTGGCGCAATGGTTAGAACACTTTTATGTGTGGGAGGAGGTCACGGGCTCAAACCCATGGACCTATCCTCCTTTGGAACTTTGTTTTAACAATAAATTATATTTGGAATGATGTTTGTTTGTTGTCAGGGGTATATATTTTTAATCCTTTTGTGATCATAGGATACAATTACATTCCATGTTATATATACCATGGGTCCGGGGATTATCCCTCAACCCTTTTCTTGCCGATTAAAACTTTAAACAAAATCAAATAATTTTGGGGCCATATATGGTTAAGAACCATATGTGTGGTGTATTGGTGACTTCATTGGTCTTGCATGCGAGAGACCTAGGTTTGATCCTCCGGTCTCACAACCGTAATTTTAACAACCTTAATCATAATCGACCAATGGGAGACTGCCACATGGAAGTTTCTCATTGGTCCACTTATGCAGCCATGGTACAGTCAAATGCCATGTGTCCTTTCTAGATTTTTCTACTTGTGCTTGTACAGTTTCCATTCCACCTTCCATGTGTCACATTGTACGACCTGTGTAGACGATCCATTCATGCAGACACAAGGAAAGTTACAAAATTACCGCCATGATAAGTGGTCCACGTACCTACAACAATTCCACTTGAATCTCAAGTACAAGAAGGGTAACTCCAACAATGTTGAAGATTTCCTTAGCCGACCCCCGGTGGCAACGATCAACACAATTCTCAACTTTTATGGACATGAGACATTTGGATGGCCATAATTATACAGTGGTGACTCTGAATTTTCTACTTCTTATCAGACATTAAGCGTATGAAAAAAATTTCCCAACTTTTATCTCCAAGATGGGTTATTATGCCATATTATCCACCTTTGTGTTCCTTCAAGAGAGTGTGCAATGATGATATGGGAAGCTCATTACAGTTTGACATCGAGACATTTTGGTCTAGAAACGACCATGGAAGTAGTGTAGAAGAATTTTTGTTGGCCAAATCTTCGATAAGATATTCGCAAGTACATCAGATCCTGCATCCTCTATGTTATTGCCAAGCCATTAATCAAGAAACATGGGCTAGACACCCCTCTGCCTACTCCAAATAGGCCTTGGGAGTCCATCTCCATGGAATGCATGTCCTTTCTGGCTTCAACCAAACATGGGAATGAACGTGTCTTCGTGGTTGTCGATTAATTCTCTAAGATTGAAATTTTGGCACCCTACAAGAAGATCATCACAGTCGAGGCCACCGCCAAGGTCTTCTTCACACATGTTTGGGTTAATTTTGGGCTACCACAAACTATTATTACTGATCAAGACAATAGGTTCCTCATCACCTTTTGGTCGAGCCTATGGTCAATTATGGACACCAATTTGACCAAATCGTTTTCCTTCCATCCATAGATTGATTGTCAAACATAGGTAGTAAACATGATGATTGTCCATATCCTGTGAATGTATAATTCCAAACATCCATGCACATGGGATGAAATCCTTCCTTATGTTCAACATAGCTACAACAGATCCCTCCATATCTCTATTGGTCACAACCCTTTTTAGGTGTGCTTGGGGTTTCAACCATTGGCCCCCATTGATGTAGCTCTACCCATTGCATCCACACATGAAGAGTGTTGGCCCTTGACCAAGTTTTGAGAGAAAATTGGTCATGTTTGACTACTTTTGGGACTTTGATAGGCTAGTTGAAGATGGAGCGCCCAGGAGGAGCAAAGATCACAAAATCTCATTTTTTTTGCAGGATTATGGACCCAACAAAGGGTTATAGGGTTTATGTAATGGGTTAAGGGATGTCCAACCATTGGTTCAATCATTATTAGGCCTTTTTGTAAATGTATAAATAAGTAGCTAAGCGATGTAAGAAGTAGCAGTGGGATATGTGCACCATATATTGTAAGTGTTAATTTTGGATCAATGCAAGAACTTGTAAGTGCTTTGTGCAGACAGACTGTGTAAGGATTTGTTGCATCAAGGAGTTGGCTCTGTGCCATGGCTTGATTTTGAGGAAGGTGGATCTAGTGCATTGTGCGTAGATCACCTGTCCATTGCGAAGTTGGGCTCTGTGGCTCTGTGCGGAGAAAAATAATGTAAGGAGCTTGAATACTAATAAAGAAGAAGAAGTTGGTGGACGTAGCCCCACACTGGGGTGAACCACGTAAATCCTATGTTGATGTGCTTTATGCGATGTTGTTGATGTTGTTTATCTATTAGTGTATTGATATTTATATATGTTGGATGGATGTATGGATTCTTAGTGCTATATTGATGGTAAATGAATGTTAGATATGATCTAATGCTATGTGCTAAGTGATGGGAAGTACTTGATCGTTATTGTTACTATGATGATCTATATTAAGGGTTTGATCTGCGATGTGAATGAGATTTAAGAACTAATGTTGTTTAAGTGTTTTTTTAAGTGTTGTAATCACAGATCTGTGTCCCATCCTGGTTGTGCAAATCTGAGTCATGCAACCCCCCTGCCTCTACCTCGGGTGAGACCTCATCTTCTTTGCAGGTGTTTCCGAAAGGGTCGATAGTTAGGGTTTTTTTGGTGCACTGTTGAAGCGTTGAAACCTGGGTCTGCCCCTGTGCCAACAAATGGTTCTGTTGTTGGGACATGAAACTGTGATTGCAGGGAACTGAAGAAAATAAAGCTCTGTGCGTAGATCTATTGTTGTAGTGAGCAGTATTATAATCAACTAGAGAAGCTCTGTGATAAGAAAGAAACCAGATATGAAGAAAAGAGGTAAGATCTTAAAGCTTTGTGCTCTGGAAAAGGTAAGATAAGTGGAAATTTTTTCTTCGAAAGTATGAATCTAGGTATGTTTAATAGACCCTTTCCCGGTCTGAAAACTAGGGCACAGGTAGAAGAAAGAGCTGATCTAAATAAATTTGATAGAAATAAAGAAATATATGTTATTCCTATACATACAAAGAATTTTTGGACTAATAAGTGGATGCAGGAACCTAGAAGGAATTTTTGCAGAATGCAGGTCCATCACTGTGATCACAGTGTGGAGTATAAGAAAGGTTGGGGATCATTTAAAAGAAAGAGAGGATTGACACTGTGTTATAATTGCAGAAGACCAAGACATCTTGCTAAAGAATTCCTTGGTATAGGCCCTCTTTGTATTTGTTGTAAAGCTCTTGGTCATGAGGTTGAGGATTTCCCAAGGATGATTGCAAAAGTTGAAAAGATGAACATGAGACAAGAAGACTATAAATAATGTCAGGAAACTAAGGATATGTTAAATAATCATACAGAAAAAGAGTCAGAGACTATGTTAAAATAGTTAAAAGAAGTAATGGATGATCACAAAGACGTCAATTTACCAGAGATCCTAAAAGAAAAATAGTGCATAGTTACAAGAATAGAAGACTTCGACATAGACTATGTATTAGATGAAGAGACACATATGAATATTATGCCAGAAAGAAATTGGGAAAATTTGGGAAATCCTTCTATGATACCTTCATTGGGAAGGATAGGCTTGTTTAAAGGAAAGATAATAACCTTATGTGGAATATTTACTAATATACCTATGATTGCTCACGGAAAATCAACTGAAGAAGAATTTGAAGTCATTAAATTCATTGAGAGAAGTGCCTCCTTTCCACTTTTGTTAGGAAAGACTTGGATTGAGAAAGATCAGATTAGAAGGAAAGAAGAGGAGGAAGCTATAGAATAGAAAAAGAAAGAATTAAGGGACTTCATAACCAGAAGAATAAAGTGACTAATAGAAGAACAAGAGCATAGGAAACAGAGGGTAAGAGAACTAGATATCAAAGTCTAAAGAAGACAAGAAGACTTGAAGAACCTGTGCATGAAAGAAGAAAGTATGTCCACCTAAGACAAGTAGGAAGCTCTAGAGAAGCAGTAAGTCAAGGCAACTCGAGCTAAGCTAGAGTCATTTGAAGCAGTGTTGCCCAGATCTGAGTGACTCGGGATGAGTCACAGGTGAGTGTTGGGGGCCTGTTGGCCCTTGACGAAGTTTTGAGAGAACATTGGTCATGTTCGACCACTTTTGGGACTTCGACATGCTGGTCAAAGATGGAGTGCCCAATCGAAGAAAATATCACAAAATCTCATTCATTTTGCAGGCTTGTGGACCCAACAAAGGGTTCTAGGGTTTATGTAATGGGTTAAGGGATGTCGACCCATGGGTTCAACCATGATTAGGCCTTTTTGTAAATGTATAAATAAGTAGCTAAGCGATGTAATAAGTAGAGGTGGGATATGTGAACCATATATTGTAAGTGTTAATGTTGGTTCAGTGCAATAAGTTGTAAGTGATTTGTGTAGACAGACTATGTAAGGCTTTGTGCCATCAAGGATTTGGCTCTGTGCCTTGAACTAATTTTGAGGAAGGTGGATCTAGTGCGCTGTGCACAGATCACCTCTGTAGTGCGAAGTTGGGATCTGTGGCTCTGTGCACAGGAGAAGAAGAATGTAAGGATCTTGAAGACTAATAAATAAGAAGAAGAAGTCAGTGGACGTATCCCCACACTATGGTGAACCACATATATCCTGCGTTGATGTGCTTTGTGCGATGTTGTTGATGTTTTTTATGTTGTTTATGTTGTTTATCTATTAGTGTATTGATATTTATATATGTTGGATGGATGTATGGATGCTTAGTGCTATATTGATGGTAAATGAATCATAGATCTGATCTAATTCTATGTGCTAAGTGATGGGAAGTACTTGATCATTATTGTTACTACGATGATCTATATTAAGGGTTTGATCTGCGATGTGAATGAGATTCAAGAACTAATGTTTGTTAAGTGTTCAGTTAAGTGTTGTACTCACATATCTATGTCCCAGCCTGGTTGTGGACATCTGAGTCCTGCAACCCCCCCTTCCTCTACCTCAAGTGAGACCTCATCTTCTTTGCAGGTGTTGCCAAAAGGTTCGATAGTTAGGGTTTTGTTGGTGTGTTGTTGAAGCGTTGAACCTTGGATCTTCCCTTGTGCCAACAAAGAGTCCTCCCATGCTCAGAAAAAGGATGATCGAGAATCCAAATTTGTTGAGTGCATCTAGGACATCCAACAACAAGCTCATGATATTGTATGAAAAGCCAATGCCAAGTACAAGCAGAGCCATGATCAACATCGAGTATTGCAAAAATTTTGGGTGGGGGATAAAGTCTGGTTGAATTTGTAGAAATAACGCTTCACAAGACCCCATCAAAAGATTCTCCCACTCCGATATGGGACTTATATAATCACCAATGCTATGGGTTAGAATGATTTTGAATTAATTATTCTTCCTTTCCTTGGATTGCACCCGGTATTTAATGTGGAACTTCTCCAACCATATTTTCCACCTCTCTTAGAAACTTCGGATGTGACTGAGCAGTTAGCCCTTACGAAAATAAATCCTTCTTGCATAGAACAAGAGAGAGTTGATTGGATCATGGATTGCAAGACAAAGGACACCCACCAACAAACTATTAAAATCTATTGGGGTAATCAAAGTAGGGCATTTTCTTCATTAGGGAAATTGGCTCACCAGGAGTCAGGCTCAACCAAAGTTTCCAAATCTGATGCAGGAACTTAACGCAATGGAGACCATTTCTTCCTAATGGGGGAGGAATGATCTAGGTGGATATTGGTGGTCACTCACCTATTCTACTGGCTCNAGTTAGGGTTTTGTTGGTGTGTTGTTGAAGCGTTGAACCTTGGATCTTCCCTTGTGCCAACAAAGAGTCCTCCCATGCTCAGAAAAAGGATGATCGAGAATCCAAATTTGTTGAGCGCATCTAGGACATCCAACAACAAGCTCATGATATTGTATGAAAATCCAATGCCAAGTACAAGCAGAGCCACGATCAGCATCAAGTATTGCACAAATTTTGGGTGGGGGATAAAGTCTGGTTGAATTTGTAGAAATAACGCTTCACAAGACCCCATCAAAATATTCTCCCACTCCGATATGGGCCTTATATAATCACCAATGCTATGGGTTAGAATTATTTTGAATTAATTATTCTTCCTTTCCTTGGATTGCACCCGATATTTAATGTGGAACTTCTCCAACCATATTTTCAACCTCTCTTAGAAACTTCGGATGTGACTGAGCAGTTAGCCCTTACGAAAATAAATTCTTCTTGCATCGAACAAGAGAGAGTTGATTGGATCATGGATTCCAAGACAAAGGACACCCACCAACAAACTATTAAAATCTATTGGGGTAATCAAAGTAGGGCATTTTCTTCATTAGGGAAATTGGCTCACCAGGAGTCAGGCTCAACAAAAGTTTCCAAATCTGATGCAAAAACTTAACGCAATGGAGACCATTTCTTCCTAATGGGGGAGGAATGATCTAGGTGGATATTGGTGGTCACTCACCTATTCTACTGGCTCAAAGCCCAATTTCTATTTCGAGAGTTTGTTTTCTATCTTTTTAGATCCTAAACTTCCAGGGTTGTTTTGAGGCCCTAAACAACATTTTTTGGGCTCACCATAGTCACACTATAGATGAAGTCAAATTGTGATGACAACATGTGTATTCCTCATTGTTGGCATAGGGGCATACCCAGGGTTCATCTCTAACATCGCACCAACAATCCCTTACTACTGGCCCTTTCAACAACACCTACGAATCAGATGCAGTCTCACTCGAAGTAACTATAGGGGGTTGTAGGACACAGGTGTCTACAAATAAAGGAAATGCATAGTGGATTCACAACAACAACACATAGTCACCTCGTTATTCTTTCTCTTCCCTAAACCTACTGCGCAAGCTATATTTCATATCTAACACAATATCACAATAGCAGCATATCAAATGACAGGGAACACAGTATCAATGATACATAACACAAGATATATGTGGTTCACCCTCTCCCTAGGGATACATCCACATAACTATGCTTTATGATATATTAATACAGAATCATACGATTCTTATCTATGCTCTTAGCTAGCAGATCTGCTCTTCTTCTCTCTCTTTCTCTCCCCTCCCTATGCACCTAGCTGTAGAGTTGATCTTCTCACCCAACTGAAGATCTTACAATACCATAAGGCTCTCTCACTCAACACTTCTCTCTCACAAAATAGTTATCACTGAATCACACAATAACAATGAACTCTCAACCAACTTAGGACCAACCCATCCCAGGTCCTTTATACCTTTATATATACATTACAATAGCTCACCGACAACCATAGGTCGAAACCTAGGTGTCCAAAACCCTAAATTCAAAAACCCTAGGTGTCTAAAACCCTAGGTCAACTTGACCCACGTTTTCAAGGCTTCACCAGCCTGTCTTTCCTTCCTTCATGCATGGTGCTCCAAAGAATCTATTGACATCTTCTTTTACTTGCTAAGTTTTCCACGATCCCTCTTCCTTTCTTATCTGTCATCCTCGATCTCATAGTCCAATGACTTGCTTTCTCTTACTTCACTTAATCTTTTCTTCTCTTTTGCTCACTTCGACCTAGTATCAGTCACTGTGTCTTCCACACAGTTCACATTCTATCTTTTCTCCCTTAATCTTCAATTGCTTCCATAACCAGGGGCCAACATGCCTCCAACACTCACCTATGACTCATCTAGAGGCACTTCAGGTCTGAAATTTTTGTTTCATTTCAACTTCAGACTACGCAGGGCATCTTGTTCTTTCTTCTCTGTCCCTCCCTTCCATGTGCAGACTATCTTTTCTATGTATGGTACCTAGTTTCAACTACACCTGGTACCTAGAACCTTTTCCTTATGCTTTTATTGAGAGATACGAGGCAACTGGTTGTCATAATACAATTTCAACCGGCTTCCTTTCACCAAACCTTCCTTCCATTCTCCCGTCAAAGTCTTCAACTGCACAACTCCTCCTTTTGTAATATAGACAACCTCACATGGCCCCAGCGAATGCATCTTGAACTTCCCTGGATGCCTCATGAACTTATTGTCATATACCAATACTAGATATCCTTTCTCGAATGCTTTCTTCTTGATGTGTCTATCATGGTAGGCCTTTTCTCTTTCTTTTTGAACCTGCTGGTGAAATCCTACAATAAATCTGTCTTCTTCCAATTCGACCAACTGTGCAAGCCTCTCTTGCATATCGCCAGTGTCATCCATATCTGTAAAGGCTACAATTCTCAGACTAGGAACCAACTATTCCATGGGTACAACTGCTTCTAGACCATAGACCAATTTAAAGGGGTTTGCATGGTCAGTTTCTTGCAAGTGATTCTATAGGCCCATAATACTATTGGTACTCTCAAATCCCAGTCATCCCTGTTCACATTGCATATCTTCTTCAACATTGTCTCCAAGATCTTATTGAAGGCTTCAACTATCCCATTTCCTTGTGGATGATAGGGCGTGCTCTTCTGATGGTGAAATTCAAATTATTGAGTCAAGGCTTCAATAGTCTTGTTGATAAAATGTGTGCCTTGATCGCTCATAATGATTTTTGGGCATCCAAACCTGGTTATGATATCATCAAATATGAAGTGCATAGTTGTAGTTGCACTATAGTCCTTAATTTCTCTTTCTTCTTCCCATATGGTCAAATACTTTGTCGCAGTGATGATGTATCTAGCCCCTGTGTGCTTTCCTGGTGGGTTGATAGGTCCCATGAAGTCAATGGCCCATTTCTAAAATGCCTGTAAGGTTAGCTCAAGCGCTAAAGGAATCTCATCTCTTCTAGATGGTTTCCCAACTCTTTGGCATACATCACAAGCCTTATAGTATTCCTTAGCATCTTTGTGTAGAGTAGGCCACCAAAGGCTATCCCTAAGAATCTTCCGTGTTGTTGCTTTCCCTACGTAGTGTCCTCCTACGATGCCTTCATGTGCTTCTGTGAGGATCAATGGTCTCTTTGCTTCCACAACACACCTCCTCAATATCTCATCAGGTCCCATCTTGTATAGTTGTCTAGCTATAAGAGAAAAATCTACAGGGCGTACTACCAACTATTTCTTCTAAATAATTGTATAGTCACTAGGTGCCATTACTGTTGATAGGAACTGCACTATCTCCGCGAAGTGATAATCAAACTTCCCGGTGGCCAACAACTGTGAATCTGGTAGTGTATCCTCCAAACTAGTAGGCTCATCTCCATGTTCCAACCTCGACAAGTGGTTGGGCCCTTTGTTCATTCTTCCTGGCTTAACCACGATCTTGAAATCATATTCCTGAAATAGAAGAATCCATATGCATAGTCTTCCCCCCAACATTGGCTTGTTTACTAGGTATTTAAGTGTAGAATGATTAGTGAACATCTTAAAATGTCCTCCCAAGAAGTAGTGGCGAAAATTCTGCAACGCATACACCATGGCTAATCCTTCTCGCTCAGTGGTGGTGTAATTAATCTCAACCGTTGATAGATTCCTGCTATCAAAGGCTAACGGGTGGTTAATGTATCCATCTATCAGTTGTGATAACACTGCTCCTAATGTGATAGAAGATGCATCGACATGCACGTGAAATTCCTAACTCCAATCTGGGAAAACTAGAATGGGCGCAGTAACCATTTTTTGTTTCAGTGTGTCGAAGCTCTGCTGGAATTCTTCTGTCCAATGAAACTGACAGTATTTCTTAAAAATATTCTCCATGGGTGTTGTGATATGTGCATATCCCTTAATGAACTTCCTATAGTATTCAGTATGTCCCAGCGCAGTGCGTAGCTGTTTGACTGAAGTAGGAGGGGGTAGATTGACTATAATGGAAATCTTGGATGGATCTACTAGGAATCCCTTCTTACAAACAATATGGCCCAACAACACTCCGAAGGGTGAAAAGAAGATGCGCTTCTTTAGGTTCAAGTAAATATGACACTGCCTACACTTATCCAACATTAGTCTTAAACATTCAATATAATTTTGCAAAATGCTGAAAACAATCCAATCATCAAAATATGCTTTCAGGAATTTATGTAAAAATTCCTTAAATGCCTCGACCACCACCTTGGAAAATATGGCTGGTGCATTCTTCAATCCAAATGGCATCACTGTATACTGGTAGGATCCCCATTCTATGGAAAATGTGGTCTTATGGCGATCTTCCTTGGCAATCCAGATCTGATGGCATCTTGAAATTCCATCTGCGAAAGAATATACCTCCTGTCCTCCTACATTGTCTAACACTTCGTCAGTGAATGGCGTAGGGAATGGGTCATGTGAACAAGCATCATTCAACTTCCTAAGATATACACAGATCCTAATTTCTCCTGTCTTATTATCTTGTGCCACCATAGGACTAATCCACTCTGACTCTTCAACAGGTTCTACGATTCCTCCTTCCATCATTCTGTCAAGTTCAATCTTCACTTTCTCCTTATATTTGGGGTTCAATATGTAGGGTCTCTATTTGAATGGCCTTGCATTTGGTTTCAAAGGCATCCTCATCTCTCCCATGGTCCCTTTAATGCCCTTCATATCAGTGAACTTGGCTGGAAACAAGTCCTGATACTCATGTAGTAACTCTGTGATCTTGTCAATGGTGGAAACATCCCAATAATCTCCAACATTAGCAATTTTTGGTGTTTCTTCTGTTCCAGTATTGATTTTTTTTTATTTTAGTTATCTTTCCAACAAAAGGTAGTTTAACTCCTACTCCTTCTACATCTCTTTGGCCTTTTGTTTCTGTGATGTTCACTTTCCTAGGATCATCGTCTTCAACAACATTGATATTGTAACAACCCTTCAACTTCTGAAGAGGCATAGTCCATTAATCATCTTCTTGCTCCAAAGGGAGGCTAGGTGCCTCCTCAAACACTTTATGTCTTACAACCTGTAATTCTTGATCTACTGTAGGGTATTAGATTTCAAACAAAAAGGTAGTTACAAAGTTCTGGGTCATACCTTCCCAATCTGCAGTGATGAGGCACAGTTCTGCTTGAAGATACCCATTGATGGGAGTTGTGTCCAGTGTGTTAATGAATTTGTGTACCCATTGTTATTGAAGAATGCTTCTCCAGGATTCCTCGCAACCTCGCACATGGTCCATCAGATAGCTTCGACCTATGTACCTAACTTCCCAGCCTTCTACTTGCTTTGAAAATAATGCTGTCATCAAGGTGTGACATTGTACCCAGTCTATAATATTGTTTTTGTGTGTCCCCCACCATCTCGCTGGAGTTAATTTCAGGGCCTCATCCATTGGCAACAATCTTTGTTGTGCTGGTACAATTTCTTAAAAGTTCACTAAGAATGATTCTAAGTGATTTAGACCATCAAAGGTGGGAAAGTTACTTACCGTTATGCTGATCCAGCAAACTTATCTAGTTAATCTAGCACATCTCCTTGTAGACACTTCATACATTTTGTTCTGATAGTTCTCCATCGATTCTTCTGGATGTGATGCACATGCATTGTCACTTCGCCAACTCAAATTCCCATCTGCTATAGGATTAATGTAGTCCTGTTGCCTGGCTATTAATTTGTATATGTTTCCTAGTTCATATGCACAGTCTTCTTCCCTGATGGGTTCTGTGTATCTTTGACTTTCATCGGGATCCAAAGGTGCAATGACCCTAAGTCAATCTCCTTCAAACACCATTATTCTTTTCTTTAAATCAACCACAGTGGAATTATTGAAAGCCTAATCAATTCCTAACAATGCAGGGTAAGGATAACTATCATCAACTATCTCAATCACCACGAAGTTTGCAAACGTCCTCACTCCGTCGATGTCCACAGGGACACGCTCCAATCTTCCAAAGGGGCTTACGGATTGTTGATTATCCATCCTAAGCCTGATAGGGGAATAGATCAAATTAGATTTTCCCATCAGTGCCCAGGTCTTCTTTGTCATGACATTGACCTCCAACCCTAAGTCGAGGACCACATAGTCTATATCGTACTCTCCTATCTGAGAATTAAGGTGTAGTTATTTATTTTTCCTTCTCTTCTTGGATAGTTGATGTACTGCTTTATTCAACAAGGGATATACCCTTCCTATCTCATACTGTCTGACAAAATTTTGTAGTTCTTTTATGGATTTTTCGTCTTTAATCAACTCAATAAATGTATACAAGAAACTAACAAGTTTACTCACCTCTTTTCCATCTCCAGGCAAAGAATACTGATAAAATTCCAGAGGCATTCCACATTTTCTTACTTCTAGTCGAACCTTTGATGAAGAACCTTGATCTATTCTAAATTCCTTTCTTGCTTCCTCAAATATCTGCTTCTCTTTCCTTGGATCAAACTCTTGTGTCTTCTCTGCATCTTTCCCGAATCTTGATTCTTCTGTCATCTTTCCTCAGGTCACTCTATCTTCTCCTGTAACAACGCTTCCTCTAGTGATAATAATGAATCTGGGATCTTCTCTGCGAGGTTATTCTTTGATTAATTGTATTTGTTGGTTTCCTCCTTGTTTCTCCTGAACCTTAGCCAACATTGTTGGACATTCCTCGATAACATGCGTGAATGCATTGTAGTAGCTACAAGTGGTACAAAGGCTCTAACAGTCCCTTGCCAAGTGTCCTAGTTGTGCGCAGTTATAATAGATGATCTTTCCTCGACCTTAACCCATACCTCCTCCTCTTCCTCTTCCTTAGAATCCACCATCAGGGTTGAAGTTTCCTCTCCTAGGGGAATTATACTATGAAATGCTTCCTTCTTGTTGTACTTCACCTTGAATTTTGTATATATCCCTTGAACTTTCATGCATGAGATCATAATCCCTACAATCCCTGTCATCGTTTCCTACTGACTTATAGAACGTGCAATACATATTTGTGGGTGTCTGGACATATTTTTGTAGATAGTAACATTCACCAGGGCGTTGTCGATTTCTACATACCTCTCACCAGGGTAGGGTAACTTGCTTCAAAGGGCTCAGAGCTCCAAAGGCCAAGTATTCATGAAATAGAGGGCAATGATCCTTGTCATGGCCTTCTGATTTGCATATGATACACTAGATGTCTTCTCTTTTATCTTTTCCCTTGTATTTCTTCATATCTTCAACCTGCAGTGATAAGCTAGTTAGATGACTCAAGATTTGACTCATACCTGAGCTAGATTCTCCCATCGAGGCTGATTCTAATTTCATGGCGATCTCCAATGCCTCAGCCTGCAATGCAATACTTTTTTCATCAGAGGAACTATGATGTGTGGCAATAGGAAAGCAATGAACCATTCCTTGTTTTGCTCATCTGGGATCTGAAAACTCAAATGGCCTGTCAAGGTCTTAAATCTCTGATCAAACTCCCACACAGGTTTGTATTTTCTCTGCTTGATTTCTTTTAGTTTTGTAATGCACTGCGACTCTAACTTAGGTTTCTTGAATTTGGAGTGCAGTCTTAATGGAATTCAATGGTTTAGGTGTATCTCCTTGGACAAATTTCATGTACCATCTCAATGCGTGATCTCTTAGGGTAGTGTTGAACTGAGCTCGTTTGATAGCTTCGTCAGTGATATTCTTAATACTCCATACAACTTCACATAGAAACCAATGCTAATCAGGATCTTCAGGTCCATCTCCTCTAAAGGTGGGTAACCTCATCTCATCTACCATATATCTTCCTAGGTTTCCTGACCGAGTATGTGGTGGACTGCTAGTGACAATGCTATGAGCATTCTGATGACTTAGGTTACTCTGGTTACTTAACACTACTGAAGAAACAGGAGGAATAATAGTACTTACTTCAACAATCGATGCAGTTCTTGAAGTTTCTATCTCTTCTCGGTGAGGTTCCTCTGTCCTAGCGGGTTCTGAATTCTCTTTGTCTGTCAGATCTGCCTCTTCTCCACTATAGAAACCTTTGTCTCCGTAGTTCTTCTTAAACAGGTTTGCAAGATGAAATTCTTTGAACGCTCTCCCACTGTGCGTATGTCCAGCCTCTATGTTGCTGTCACTGTCTGAATTTTTGAACATTATCTCTTTTGATCTGACCAATTACTGTATCTTCAAGATGTTCTTCTCGTGCAATAACATCTTGATCTTCAACCTCAAAAAATGTAAAATTTTTCCTCTAGGTCCCTTAAAGAAATATCTCTCTGCTTAGCTATACGATTCCACTTTGTCAACAACAAACTCAGTGATATACCCTTTGATGGTACTCTCAACCCAGTGATCTACTACTCTTGACATGGCATTGTCAACTCTCTTTACCTTCTTTATTAGCATCAATGTCCAAACCATAGGTGGTATGAGTTTGACTTCAAACTGGGTATCTACTAACCTAGCTAGCCACTCGTATAACTCTTGATGAATTGCTCCAAAGAAAATCTCATGTATATCATTAAAGATATATCTTCCCAACCAATCCTCTGTACTAATATTAGGGTTATTGTTCTGGGCTTCAGTGAAGTCCTTTTCTTGATCTTCTATCCACTTTTGAATCTCTATCTTCTATGGAAACCACCTTGACATTCCCTCAAGAAGATTCTAGTCCTGACAATGGAACCATTTGTTGGCACAGGGGAAAACCTAGGGTTCAGCTCTAACAGTGCATGAACAATCCCTTACTACTGGCCCTTTTGGCAACACCTGCGAAGCAGTTGCATTCTCACCCGAAGTAGCTATAGGGGGTTGCAGGACACAGGTGTCTACAACTAGAGGAAATGCAGAGTGGATTCATAGCAACAACACACAGTAACCTCATTATTTTTTCTCTTCCCTAAACCTACTACGCAAGTTATATTTCATATCTAACACAATATCACAATAGAAGCATATCAAATGACAGGGAACACATCATCAATCACACATAACACAAGATAAACGTGGTTCACCCTCTCCCTAGGGATACGTCCACATAATTGTTCTTTATGATATATTAATGTGGAAACATACAGTTCTTATCTACACTCTTAGCTAGCAGATCTTCTCTTCTTCTCTCTCTTTCTCTCCCCTCTCTATGCATCTAGCTACAGGGTTGATATTTTCACCCAGCTGAAGATCTTACAATACCAGAGGGTTCTCGCACTCAACACTTCTCTCTCACATAGTAGTACTCCCTCAATCAAACAATAACAATGAACTCTCAACTAACTTAGAACCAACCCATCCCAGGTCCTTTAGACCTTTATTTATACATTACGATAGTTCACTGACAACCTTAGGCCTAAACCTAGGTGTCCAAATCCCTAGGTGTCTAAAACTCTAGGTCAACTTGACCCTCATTTTTAGGGCTTCGCCAGCCTATTTTTCCTTCCTTCACGCGTGGTGATCCAAAGCATCTTTTGACATATTATTTCACTTGTTGAATTGTCCATGATCCCTCTTCCTTTCTTATCTTTCATCCTTGATCTCTTAGTCCAATGACTTGCTTTCTCTTACTTCGCTTCGTCTTTTATGCTCTTTTGCTCACTTCGACCCAATATCAGTCACTGTGTCTTCCGTGCAGTTCAAATTATGTATTTTATCCCTTAATCTTCACTTTCTTCCATAACCAAGGGACAACACTCATATAGACCTTTCCAACGGGCCATCATGTGCTTAAAATGAAGATTGTATGCAAAAGTTACGACCCTGGGAAGTTGATGTACCAACTTACCCCATCGGGGCCCACATGAATTTTGGTGCTTCATCTCCTAGGGATAGATTTTTGAATGTTTATGGTTTTCTCATTTATGATTTATGTTAAAAAGGATTTTGGAGACTCACTGCAACTAGCTTCTTGCGGACAAGCGTAAACAACACATCTCTTCTCAACGATAAGCTACCACCATTCTAGCTAGCTTGTGTGCTTTTGCGTTTTACAGTCTTTTGTATTTCAAACAGTTATTAATAGAATATGATCTTTACTATATTACTATGTTCCTTTCCACATCTCTGTGTAATTATTTGTTATGTCTTTGTTATTTCTCTTCCTTCATATCATTCCTAAAATAATCCAGATCAACGGGGTTACATTTCATTATAGTATTTAAGAAGGAATAAAAGAGATATATGTCACGTTATGACATTTCAAATATAATAATTTAATAGGTTTACATCACAATGTGATGTTTCATAAGAATACGTAGGATTCCAACAAAAAGAAGTTGGGAAGTTGGTTATGTCACATTGCAATGCTTGATATTGTTTCCCTATGTTTCAAACTTTGTATTTTGTTATAGAGTTCATATATGCTCACAATGGTCTATATTAGGGATACTTTTAAGGATGGAAATTTATCTAAAAATGTAGAAACCTTGTCGAATCTTACTAGTCCTCAATATGCAATCTATAAGATGTTTGGAATTTTTTTTGTAAAAATATTCAAATTTTCTATAAAATTTTGGCGATTTTTAAGGTAAAATAATTTTATCCTATAGAATTTGGGTGAATAATTTTTACAAAAAAAATGGAAATTGGCAAATCATTTTTGGGCAAAAAGTATGGAAAATTATCCCATGGGTGAAATTTAGCCCCTAAAATTTTCCTTGGTCCATATGGTTGACTTTACATGTTATATGTTTGATATGGATGGTGAGATAACCATAGATATGGTATGATTTATTGTTGACTATGCTTGATTTATTTTTATTTTTATTGCATTTAGGTGACTATGGTTGATTGTGGTTGAAGTATATCCTTTATGGTCTATATGGTTGGATTTAAGAGCTATATGGTTGATATGGTTGATATGGTTGACCATATAGATATAGATATAATAGAATTTATCATCAACTATGGTTGGTTTTGGTTGAACTGTAGCCTTTATGGTCTATATGGTTGGATTTATGGGCTATAAGTTAATGTGTTTGTCAAGATAGAAGTAGATATAATAGACTTTATCATTAGCTATCTTTGAAAATGGTTGAATTTGGTAGACTACTGTTGATTATAAATGATTGTGATTCACTATGGTTGACTAGTAATAGTTAGATCCCACCTAGTGATATATAAAAGCCTAAGGGTTCATTATCATTAATAATAGGATATTTAAGGTGGTCGTTTAATGTAATGTGGAATAGGCCCAATAGGAAGTTAGAATTAAATCAATGTAATATAGCCCAATGATTAATTTAGGGGCCACCAATGGTTGGGATTTGGAGTAGATAAAAACTTTTAATAGAGCTAGTGATCCAAAAATCCTTCAATGTTGTTTTATTCTTAATACACATAAATATCCAACTTGATTCTAAATATAAATGATCACTTTGACTATTTGCAAATAATATGAATTCACTTACTTATCCAAAATCACTTAAATGATAAATAACTTGCAAGATAACTGAGTGAAATAGAAATAACAATGATTAAACACATATCACAAGTTTGTTAACGGAGTTCACCCATTTTGGGCTATGTCTCTAGGTCTGCTTCCAATTGAGAGACTGCTTTATCAATGCTCAAATTCTTGTGTTCTTAAAATGATCTTGTTATATGTTTGTCAAACTCAGAAACATAGTGCACCATTGAATTCCTCTTGAAATTTTGAGAAAAATGAGTATAAACACTCTATACTTTCCTCCAGGAATCCTATGGCACACATTATAATGCAAACTCAAACTCTATATACCCTATGGCATAAACTTTGAGGAAAAATATGCTAGCTCTGACACACATAACAATATTTCGTACGTGGTTGTGCTATGCCATACTTTGTCCTCTACCTCACTCAAGGGTACCAGATTAAATAGGGCGCGGGCCCTAATCACCATCCAAAGTCTTAGGAAAAATCAAATGTAATATTGTTGGAGGTCATGTAACAAAAGGTTCCTTTGGTGCAATGGTTAGAACACTTGTATGTGTGGGAGGAGGTCATGGGTTCAAACATGCATACCTCTCCTCCTTTGGCACTTTGTTGTAACCATATGTTATATTTGGCATGGTTTTTGTTTGTTGTTAGTGGTATATATTTATAATCCCCCCACGATGATAAGATATGATTACATTACATGTTATATATACCATGGGTTGGGGGCTTATCCCTCAGTCCTTCTCACGCCTATTAAACCTTTAAACAAACTCAAATCAATTTTGGGCCATATATGGTTAAGAACCATATGTGTGGTGTTTTGGTGAGGTCATTGATATTGTATGTGAGAGACGTAGGTTTTATCCTCCGGTCTCACAACCATAATTTTAACAACCTTAACCATAATCGACCAATGGAAGTCTGCCACGTGATCTTTTCTCATTGGTCCACTTGTGCAACAATGGTACAATAAGATGCCATGTGTCCTTACTGAATTGGTCCACTTGTTCCTATATGGTTTCCATTCCATCTTCCTTGTTTCACGCTACATGACATGCATGGAAATTCCACGTGTCACCCTTCTACTGGTTCCATGTGGCACCCCCTTTTGATCTTGTTTTACCAAAATTTTGAAAAGACATAACTTTTTCATATGAAGTTTTTTTGAGGTGATTTTGATGCTGTTGGAAATATATCACCGAGCTCTACGCAATGATGTCATTTTCAAGAGCATTTTAGACGATCAAATTTTAAGCATTTTCAGATCCACCGGGATCATTCCTCCCCATTGGAAGCCTTTTGGACCACCAAAAGTATTGATTACTCAACAACTAAGTGAAGGTTAAATATCCCTCACCTTTTCGATCTCTATCCACTTTTCTTTTCTTGGTTTTACCCCTTTAAGATGAATTCAAAGATATTCTACATCACCCCATTGTAAAGTCCTAATTCTTCTTTCAAGGATAACATCTTCCTGTAACTCATCTAAATACTCTGGAGTGATATCATCAACTTTCAGAACTTGAACACCTTCATCTTCATCCATAACCATAAGAGGCTCATAAATCTTCAAATTCTCAACGTTCACCACTGAATACATTTTCATATAAGATGGAATATCTAAACGAAAGGTATTTGTACCAATCTTCTTCAAAATATTCAATGGATGATACTAGATTGGCTTGAGATTTTTACCTTCACCCTTCATTTTGTACTTTCTTATATGTAACCATACTTGATCACTGAATTAAAACTAATGATCCACTCAATGTTTATCATGCCTCACCTTGTACTTGGCTTGGATTTTCTCCAATTGTTCCTGTACTTCCTGATTTACTTGCTAGATCCTTTGTATGAACCTTTTAACTTTATCTGTATCATTTTATTCATCCTATTTGTTTGCTTATCTGAAAGAAAACTCCATAGGTGATTTAGGAAAGTATCACAAACATACTTCAAAAGAGTTCTATGAGTAGAAGAATGGATGGCACGATTGTAGGCATGTTGTACATAGTGCAATTGTTCATCCTATAGCTTATGATATTTACTGCAGTATCCTCGTAACAAATGTATCATTGTCTTGTTCACCACATATATCTATCCATTTGTCCACGGATAAAAATATGTATTTTTATTTAACTTAGTTTCCATCAGCTGCCATCAATTAGACCAAAAATTTCCTAAGAACCAAGAGTCTCAATAAGATATAATATATGTAGGAAGCCAAAATGAACCCAAACATTTACAAAGAACAACTGTGTTGTCTATTCAGTTTTGATTTGTTTCTTGCAAGGCATTGAGATACACATCTTACTGAACCTATCCACGATGACATGTAAATAATCATGACCTGTTCTGGACACCACCAAACCCCCTACAAAATCCATGGATACACTTTCCCATGGTTGAGAAGGTACTGGAAGTGGCGTATATAACCCCAACTTTCTATTGCTAGGATTACTTGTGGCACACATAATAGACCCTTTTACATACTTGCAAACTATCTCGTTCATTTGAGGCGAACAACAATATATTTACAACTATGCTACTCTCTTACCTACTTCAAAATGACCAAAAATGAGATATGTATGATATTCTACGATTACACTTTCTCTTTCATCCCCGAGTATACAAATATTTCCAAGATGATATAATAAATTATCATGCACATGATAATCCAATTATTCCTGTTGATTTCCATAAGTTATAGATTTATATACATCTTTAAAATCATCATCTCTATCATATTGTTCAACATAACTTTCATGAGCTAAATAATTATGCTTCAATATTGTAGATGCATTGACTACCGGCCTTGATAACTTATCTACAACCTTATTATGAATACCCTTCTTATATTTAATAACCAAATGAAATTTTTGTAATAAAACCATCCACCTGAAGCGCCATGACTATTGTATATTTTTTTGTGATTGCAAATAAAGTAATGGTTGAGGATTTGTATGAATTATTGTCTCCTTCACCATTAAGTAATTCTTCTATTTTTCCAAAATTTGTACCAAAGTATATAATTCCTTATCNTGAAAGCCTAATCAATTCCTAACAATGCAGGGTAAGGATAACTATCATCAACTATCTCAATCACCACGAAGTTTGCAAACGTCCTTACTCCGTCGATGTCCACAGGGACACGCTCCAATCTTCCAAAGGGGATTACGGATTGTTGATTAGCCATCCTAAGCCTGATAGGGGAATAGATCAAATTAGGTTTTCCCATCAGTGCCCAGGTCTTCTTTGTCATGACATTGACCTCCAACCCTAAGTCGAGGACCACATAGTCTATATCGTACTCTCCTATCTGAGCATTAAGGTGTAGTTATTTATTTTTCCTTCTCTTCTTGGATAGTTGATGTACTGCTTTATTCAACAAGGGATATACCCTTCCTATCTCATATTGTCTGACAAAATTTTGTAGTTCTTTTATGGATTTTTCGTCTTTAGTCAACTCAATAAATGTATACAAGAAACTAACAAGTTTACTCACCTCTTTTCCATCTCTAGGCAAAGAATACTGATCAAATTCCAGAGGCATTCCACATTTTCTTACTTCTAGTCGAACCTTTGATGAAGAACCCTTATCTATTCTAAATTCCTTTCTTGCTTCCTCAAATATCTGCTTCTCTTTCCTTGGATCAAACTCTTGTGTCTTCTCTGCATCTTTCCCGAATCCTGATTCTTCTGTCATCTTTCCTCAGGTCACTCTATCTTCTCCTGTAACAACGCTTCCTCTAGTGATAATAATGAATCTGGGATCTTCTCTGCGAGGTTATTCTTTGATTAATTGTATTTGTTGGTTTCCTCCTTGTTTCTCCTGAACCTTAGCCAACATTGTTGGACATTCCTCGATAACATGCGTGAATGCATTGTAGTAGCTACAAGTGGTACAAAGGCTCTAACAGTCCCTTGCCAAGTGTCCTAGTTGTGCGCAGTTATAATAGATGATCTTTCCTCGACCTTAACCCATACCTCCTCCTCTTCCTCTTCCTTAGAATCCACCATCAGGGTTGAAGTTTCCTCTCCTAGGGGAATTATACTATGAAATGCTTCCTTCTTGTTGTACTTCACCTTGAATTTTGTATATATCCCTTGAACTTTCATGCATGAGATCATAATCCCTACAATCCCTGTCATCGTTTCCTACTGACTTATAGAACGTGCAATACATATTTGTGGGTGTCTGGACATATTTTTGTAGATAGTAACATTCACCAGGGCGTTGTCGATTTCTACATACCTCTCACCAGGGTAGGGTAACTTGCTTCAAAGGGCTCAGAGCTCCAAAGGCCAAGTATTCATGAAATAGAGGGCAATGATCCTTGTCATGGCCTTCTGATTTGCATATGATACACTAGATGTCTTCTCTTTTATCTTTTCCCTTGTATTTCTTCATATCTTCAACCTGCAGTGATAAGCTAGTTAGATGACTCAAGATTTGACTCATACCTGAGCTAGATTCTCCCATCGAGGCTGATTCTAATTTCATGGCGATCTCCAATGCCTCAGCCTGCAATGCAATACTTTTTTCATCAGAGGAACTATGATGTGTGGCAATAGGAAAGCAATGAACCATTCCTTGTTTTGCTCATCTGGGATCTGAAAACTCAAATGGCCTGTCAAGGTCTTAAATCTCTGATCAAACTCCCACACAGGTTTGTATTTTCTCTGCTTGATTTCTTTTAGTTTTGTAATGCACTGCGACTCTAACTTAGGTTTCTTGAATTTGGAGTGCAGTCTTAATGGAATTCAATGGTTTAGGTGTATCTCCTTGGACAAATTTCATGTACCATCTCAATGCGTGATCTCTTAGGGTAGTGTTGAACTGAGCTCGTTTGATAGCTTCGTCAGTGATATTCTTAATACTCCATACAACTTCACATAGAAACCAATGCTAATCAGGATCTTCAGGTCCATCTCCTCTAAAGGTGGGTAACCTCATCTCATCTACCATATATCTTCCTAGGTTTCCTGACCGAGTATGTGGTGGACTGCTAGTGACAATGCTATGAGCATTCTGATGACTTAGGTTACTCTGGTTACTTAACACTACTGAAGAAACAGGAGGAATAATAGTACTTACTTCAACAATCGATGCAGTTCTTGAAGTTTCTATCTCTTCTCGGTGAGGTTCCTCTGTCCTAGCGGGTTCTGAATTCTCTTTGTCTGTCAGATCTGCCTCTTCTCCACTATAGAAACCTTTGTCTCCGTAGTTCTTCTTAAACAGGTTTGCAAGATGAAATTCTTTGAACGCTCTCCCACTGTGCGTATGTCCAGCCTCTATGTTGCTGTCACTGTCTGAATTTTTGAACATTATCTCTTTTGATCTGACCAATTACTGTATCTTCAAGATGTTCTTCTCGTGCAATAACATCTTGATCTTCAACCTCAAAAAATGTAAAATTTTTCCTCTAGGTCCCTTAAAGAAATATCTCTCTGCTTAGCTATACGATTCCACTTTGTCAACAACAAACTCAGTGATATACCCTTTGATGGTACTCTCAACCCAGTGATCTACTACTCTTGACATGGCATTGTCAACTCTCTTTACCTTCTTTATTAGCATCAATGTCCAAACCATAGGTGGTATGAGTTTGACTTCAAACTGGGTATCTACTAACCTAGCTAGCCACTCGTATAACTCTTGATGAATTGCTCCAAAGAAAATCTCATGTATATCATTAAAGATATATCTTCCCAACCAATCCTCTGTACTAATATTAGGGTTATTGTTCTGGGCTTCAGTGAAGTCCTTTTCTTGATCTTCTATCCACTTTTGAATCTCTATCTTCTATGGAAACCACCTTGACATTCCCTCAAGAAGATTCTAGTCCTGACAATGGAACCATTTGTTGGCACAGGGGAAAACCTAGGGTTCAGCTCTAACAGTGCATGAACAATCCCTTACTACTGGCCCTTTTGGCAACACCTGCGAAGCAGTTGCATTCTCACCCGAAGTAGCTATAGGGGGTTGCAGGACACAGGTGTCTACAACTAGAGGAAATGCAGAGTGGATTCATAGCAACAACACACAGTAACCTCATTATTTTTTCTCTTCCCTAAACCTACTACGCAAGTTATATTTCATATCTAACACAATATCACAATAGAAGCATATCAAATGACAGGGAACACATCATCAATCACACATAACACAAGATAAACGTGGTTCACCCTCTCCCTAGGGATACGTCCACATAATTGTTCTTTATGATATATTAATGTGGAAACATACAGTTCTTATCTACACTCTTAGCTAGCAGATCTTCTCTTCTTCTCTCTCTTTCTCTCCCCTCTCTATGCATCTAGCTACAGGGTTGATATTTTCACCCAGCTGAAGATCTTACAATACCAGAGGGTTCTCGCACTCAACACTTCTCTCTCACATAGTAGTACTCCCTCAATCAAACAATAACAATGAACTCTCAACTAACTTAGAACCAACCCATCCCAGGTCCTTTAGACCTTTATTTATACATTACGATAGTTCACTGACAACCTTAGGCCTAAACCTAGGTGTCCAAATCCCTAGGTGTCTAAAACTCTAGGTCAACTTGACCCTCATTTTTAGGGCTTCGCCAGCCTATTTTTCCTTCCTTCACGCGTGGTGATCCAAAGCATCTTTTGACATATTATTTCACTTGTTGAATTGTCCATGATCCCTCTTCCTTTCTTATCTTTCATCCTTGATCTCTTAGTCCAATGACTTGCTTTCTCTTACTTCGCTTCGTCTTTTATGCTCTTTTGCTCACTTCGACCCAATATCAGTCACTGTGTCTTCCGTGCAGTTCAAATTATGTATTTTATCCCTTAATCTTCACTTTCTTCCATAACCAAGGGACAACACTCATATAGACCTTTCCAACGGGCCATCATGTGCTTAAAATGAAGATTGTATGCAAAAGTTACGACCCTGGGAAGTTGATGTACCAACTTACCCCATCGGGGCCCACATGAATTTTGGTGCTTCATCTCCTAGGGATAGATTTTTGAATGTTTATGGTTTTCTCATTTATGATTTATGTTAAAAAGGATTTTGGAGACTCACTGCAACTAGCTTCTTGCGGACAAGCGTAAACAACACATCTCTTCTCAACGATAAGCTACCACCATTCTAGCTAGCTTGTGTGCTTTTGCGTTTTACAGTCTTTTGTATTTCAAACAGTTATTAATAGAATATGATCTTTACTATATTACTATGTTCCTTTCCACATCTCTGTGTAATTATTTGTTATGTCTTTGTTATTTCTCTTCCTTCATATCATTCCTAAAATAATCCAGATCAACGGGGTTACATTTCATTATAGTATTTAAGAAGGAATAAAAGAGATATATGTCACGTTATGACATTTCAAATATAATAATTTAATAGGTTTACATCACAATGTGATGTTTCATAAGAATACGTAGGATTCCAACAAAAAGAAGTTGGGAAGTTGGTTATGTCACATTGCAATGCTTGATATTGTTTCCCTATGTTTCAAACTTTGTATTTTGTTATAGAGTTCATATATGCTCACAATGGTCTATATTAGGGATACTTTTAAGGATGGAAATTTATCTAAAAATGTAGAAACCTTGTCGAATCTTACTAGTCCTCAATATGCAATCTATAAGATGTTTGGAATTTTTTTTGTAAAAATATTCAAATTTTCTATAAAATTTTGGCGATTTTTAAGGTAAAATAATTTTATCCTATAGAATTTGGGTGAATAATTTTTACAAAAAAAATGGAAATTGGCAAATCATTTTTGGGCAAAAAGTATGGAAAATTATCCCATGGGTGAAATTTAGCCCCTAAAATTTTCCTTGGTCCATATGGTTGACTTTACATGTTATATGTTTGATATGGATGGTGAGATAACCATAGATATGGTATGATTTATTGTTGACTATGCTTGATTTATTTTTATTTTTATTGCATTTAGGTGACTATGGTTGATTGTGGTTGAAGTATATCCTTTATGGTCTATATGGTTGGATTTAAGAGCTATATGGTTGATATGGTTGATATGGTTGACCATATAGATATAGATATAATAGAATTTATCATCAACTATGGTTGGTTTTGGTTGAACTGTAGCCTTTATGGTCTATATGGTTGGATTTATGGGCTATAAGTTAATGTGTTTGTCAAGATAGAAGTAGATATAATAGACTTTATCATTAGCTATCTTTGAAAATGGTTGAATTTGGTAGACTACTGTTGATTATAAATGATTGTGATTCACTATGGTTGACTAGTAATAGTTAGATCCCACCTAGTGATATATAAAAGCCTAAGGGTTCATTATCATTAATAATAGGATATTTAAGGTGGTCGTTTAATGTAATGTGGAATAGGCCCAATAGGAAGTTAGAATTAAATCAATGTAATATAGCCCAATGATTAATTTAGGGGCCACCAATGGTTGGGATTTGGAGTAGATAAAAACTTTTAATAGAGCTAGTGATCCAAAAATCCTTCAATGTTGTTTTATTCTTAATACACATAAATATCCAACTTGATTCTAAATATAAATGATCACTTTGACTATTTGCAAATAATATGAATTCACTTACTTATCCAAAATCACTTAAATGATAAATAACTTGCAAGATAACTGAGTGAAATAGAAATAACAATGATTAAACACATATCACAAGTTTGTTAACGGAGTTCACCCATTTTGGGCTATGTCTCTAGGTCTGCTTCCAATTGAGAGACTGCTTTATCAATGCTCAAATTCTTGTGTTCTTAAAATGATCTTGTTATATGTTTGTCAAACTCAGAAACATAGTGCACCATTGAATTCCTCTTGAAATTTTGAGAAAAATGAGTATAAACACTCTATACTTTCCTCCAGGAATCCTATGGCACACATTATAATGCAAACTCAAACTCTATATACCCTATGGCATAAACTTTGAGGAAAAATATGCTAGCTCTGACACACATAACAATATTTCGTACGTGGTTGTGCTATGCCATACTTTGTCCTCTACCTCACTCAAGGGTACCAGATTAAATAGGGCGCGGGCCCTAATCACCATCCAAAGTCTTAGGAAAAATCAAATGTAATATTGTTGGAGGTCATGTAACAAAAGGTTCCTTTGGTGCAATGGTTAGAACACTTGTATGTGTGGGAGGAGGTCATGGGTTCAAACATGCATACCTCTCCTCCTTTGGCACTTTGTTGTAACCATATGTTATATTTGGCATGGTTTTTGTTTGTTGTTAGTGGTATATATTTATAATCCCCCCACGATGATAAGATATGATTACATTACATGTTATATATACCATGGGTTGGGGGCTTATCCCTCAGTCCTTCTCACGCCTATTAAACCTTTAAACAAACTCAAATCAATTTTGGGCCATATATGGTTAAGAACCATATGTGTGGTGTTTTGGTGAGGTCATTGATATTGTATGTGAGAGACGTAGGTTTTATCCTCCGGTCTCACAACCATAATTTTAACAACCTTAACCATAATCGACCAATGGAAGTCTGCCACGTGATCTTTTCTCATTGGTCCACTTGTGCAACAATGGTACAATAAGATGCCATGTGTCCTTACTGAATTGGTCCACTTGTTCCTATATGGTTTCCATTCCATCTTCCTTGTTTCACGCTACATGACATGCATGGAAATTCCACGTGTCACCCTTCTACTGGTTCCATGTGGCACCCCCTTTTGATCTTGTTTTACCAAAATTTTGAAAAGACATAACTTTTTCATATGAAGTTTTTTTGAGGTGATTTTGATGCTGTTGGAAATATATCACCGAGCTCTACGCAATGATGTCATTTTCAAGAGCATTTTAGACGATCAAATTTTAAGCATTTTCAGATCCACCGGGATCATTCCTCCCCATTGGAAGCCTTTTGGACCACCAAAAGTATTGATTACTCAACAACTAAGTGAAGGTTAAATATCCCTCACCTTTTCGATCTCTATCCACTTTTCTTTTCTTGGTTTTACCCCTTTAAGATGAATTCAAAGATATTCTACATCACCCCATTGTAAAGTCCTAATTCTTCTTTCAAGGATAACATCTTCCTGTAACTCATCTAAATACTCTGGAGTGATATCATCAACTTTCAGAACTTGAACACCTTCATCTTCATCCATAACCATAAGAGGCTCATAAATCTTCAAATTCTCAACGTTCACCACTGAATACATTTTCATATAAGATGGAATATCTAAACGAAAGGTATTTGTACCAATCTTCTTCAAAATATTCAATGGATGATACTAGATTGGCTTGAGATTTTTACCTTCACCCTTCATTTTGTACTTTCTTATATGTAACCATACTTGATCACTGAATTAAAACTAATGATCCACTCAATGTTTATCATGCCTCACCTTGTACTTGGCTTGGATTTTCTCCAATTGTTCCTGTACTTCCTGATTTACTTGCTAGATCCTTTGTATGAACCTTTTAACTTTATCTGTATCATTTTATTCATCCTATTTGTTTGCTTATCTGAAAGAAAACTCCATAGGTGATTTAGGAAAGTATCACAAACATACTTCAAAAGAGTTCTATGAGTAGAAGAATGGATGGCACGATTGTAGGCATGTTGTACATAGTGCAATTGTTCATCCTATAGCTTATGATATTTACTGCAGTATCCTCGTAACAAATGTATCATTGTCTTGTTCACCACATATATCTATCCATTTGTCCACGGATAAAAATATGTATTTTTATTTAACTTAGTTTCCATCAGCTGCCATCAATTAGACCAAAAATTTCCTAAGAACCAAGAGTCTCAATAAGATATAATATATGTAGGAAGCCAAAATGAACCCAAACATTTACAAAGAACAACTGTGTTGTCTATTCAGTTTTGATTTGTTTCTTGCAAGGCATTGAGATACACATCTTACTGAACCTATCCACGATGACATGTAAATAATCATGACCTGTTCTGGACACCACCAAACCCCCTACAAAATCCATGGATACACTTTCCCATGGTTGAGAAGGTACTGGAAGTGGCGTATATAACCCCAACTTTCTATTGCTAGGATTACTTGTGGCACACATAATAGACCCTTTTACATACTTGCAAACTATCTCGTTCATTTGAGGCGAACAACAATATATTTACAACTATGCTACTCTCTTACCTACTTCAAAATGACCAAAAATGAGATATGTATGATATTCTACGATTACACTTTCTCTTTCATCCCCGAGTATACAAATATTTCCAAGATGATATAATAAATTATCATGCACATGATAATCCAATTATTCCTGTTGATTTCCATAAGTTATAGATTTATATACATCTTTAAAATCATCATCTCTATCATATTGTTCAACATAACTTTCATGAGCTAAATAATTATGCTTCAATATTGTAGATGCATTGACTACCGGCCTTGATAACTTATCTACAACCTTATTATGAATACCCTTCTTATATTTAATAACCAAATGAAATTTTTGTAATAAAACCATCCACCTGAAGCGCCATGACTATTGTATATTTTTTTGTGATTGCAAATAAAGTAATGGTTGAGGATTTGTATGAATTATTGTCTCCTTCACCATTAAGTAATTCTTCTATTTTTCCAAAATTTGTACCAAAGTATATAATTCCTTATC
>JZKD02S2066547.1:28203-51919 GCA_000966675.3 Picea glauca
TGAGGGGAACAGAAACCATGTGCTCAGCATGTGAAAAGATGCCCCGTTCACGTCTTACTGACACGTCAATCAATTTTGTATTTCAGTGTCCCTATAGAGTCCACGACTTTTTATAGAACCCTACACGACTTTTTATAAAACCCTATTATAGAAAATTTGGCACATTTGTTAGGAGCCTCTAAAAGTGAATATTCTTCAATGAATCCAAAGGAACTATCAATAATAGAACATGCCCTCAGCTTAACAATTTATTAAGCACCTATAACTCCAATCTCCTTGATAGTGAGAACTACATGACCAGATGCATCTAGGTCAATGTTCATATAAAACTATATAACCCTTAATTATTCCTTGATAATGAGAGCTACATGATGACCAGATGCATCTAGGTCAATGTTCATATAAAACTATATAACCCTTAATTATTGTTAAGGGTAACAATTTGAATTATTGTTAAGGGGTAATGCATCTTTTTGCATTGCTAATTCAATGATTATCTCTACTTGTTTCAATGCTTATCTCTACTTGTTTCTAGTTTTTTAAATGATTTTAATTTAAAAAGTGTTTTCTACTTATTTCTAGTTTTTCAAATGATTCTAATTTAAAAAGTGTGTCTAGTTTTTTAATGATTCTAATTTAAAAAGTGTTAATAATTTAATAATAGCATGTTAAAGTTATGTAGGTTTCTCGTAGTATTTCTTCTTCCAAGTTTTTTTATTATTTAAAAAATATATATATAACTTATATTTAAATCTGTGAAATCATTTTTACACAATTTCATGAATGTCTTCACATTATAAATATGGTAATATATTTAAACCACAAAAAAATATAACTTATATTTAAAACTAATATAGATTCATCGGAATAAGATGAAATCATTTTTACACAATTTCATGAATGTCTCCACATTATAAAAATGTTAATATGGAAATAATAAATTCAAACTTTGTGCAAATTCTTTCATATCCAAACAACTTGCAAAAAATAGTTTTAAATTCAAGTTATTTTGACTAAAAAGTCCTCTAATCAAAAGCCTTCTTAGTGAATCAATTAAATATTTAGGATTAGGTTTGGATGAATTTTTGTACTTCAAAAAATAGTTTTAAATTCAAGTTATTTTGACTAAAAAGTCCTCTAATCAAAAGCCTTCTTAGTGAATTAATTAAATATTTAGGATTAGGTTTGGATGAATTTTTGTACTTCAAAAAATAGTTTTAAATTCAAGTTATTTTGAGTAAAAAGTCTTCTAATCAAAAGCCTTCTTAGTGAATCAATTAAATATTTAGGATTAGGTTTGGATGAATTTTTGTACTTCATTATTATAGTTTTAAATTCAAGTTATTTTGACTAAAAAGTTCTCTAATCAAAAGCCTTCTTAGTGAATTAATTAAATATTTAGGATTAGGTTTGGATGAATTTTTGTACTTCATTATTGTAGTTTTCTCATTTCACTTGGCTCTACACCTAGAAATTTTAGTGACTTAAAAGATGTCTCCATTTAAGGCCTTTTAACTAAAAAAAAATCATCGCAAATTCTTTTTTAAAGATATGATGCCATATCCAAATAACTTGCAAAAAATAGTTTTAAATTCAATTTCTTTTGACTAAAAAAAATAATCAAACTATCATCCCTCTCACTAAAGCAATAAATATTTAGAATTAGGGTTGGATGAATTTTTTGCACTTCGATGTTGGGATTTCTTCATTCCACTTTGCTTTACACCCCAAAATTTCAGCAACTTATAAGAGGCCCCCTGTAAGGACTCCGACTTGAGGTGCCATTGGCACTGGCACGATGTAGGGCATGTTAAGCATATTTGGCAAGTTGCATGGTGAGTCCATATATTTTGGTAGCCTTGGTGACTGACTTGTGGGTGGTAGTCGCAAGACAGCCAGGACGGTGTACTAGTGCATAGGCTAGGAGGACCAGGGACATCTTTTCAAGTAGGACATAAGATCAATCGGTGAGGTTCCACGTAGAAAGATTTGATGGATGAAAACACGACTTGGAAATGTGGTAGATTTTGTATCACCCATGACAAGGTGACAACGGTGATATGTACGTCAAAGATACGTGAATTCTTGACCAAGAAGGAACATGATCTTTGATGACTATCATGTATCGACCTAGATGGATGATAGCATGATTTCACATTAGAAAGTCAATTGTTCAAGTATGTTTGTCTTGGGAGAGGCAATAGTAGGTTTCCTATGGTTGGGTAGTGATGGTGCAACATTGCCTATGGTGAAACGAGTACTCAAACTTCCACATGGTTAAATATGCATGGATTGGGTTCGGCCATGACATGTTGGTTAGGTATATTCCAAGTGATATGAGGGGGTTGATGGTGACAACCAAATCGTGAGTTCATGCCAGTTTCGTGCATCAACCATATTTCTTGAGTGGTATGGGATGCTCAAGTGCAATAAGTCCATCCTTGTGACAATTGGTATCAGAGAGGTGTTTGAATGTGGGAATTGGAGAATCCTCTCTTCACCACCAACACCCCTATCATTGGATGAGCTAAAGGGGCCATGTTAATGAGGACATCAACGATTTTGTTTGGGGGAGAATGTAAGGACCCCAACTTGAGGTGTCATTGGCAATGGCACGATGGGGGGTGTGTTGGGCATATTTGGCAAGTTGCACAGTGAGTCCATATATTTTGGTAGCCTTGGTGACTGACTCATGGATGGAAACTAAAATATAGTTAGGACAATGTACTAGCACATAGGATAGGAGGACAAAGGACGTCTTGTTGATGGGACAAACAATCAACTAGAGAAGTGTCGCATAGTCGGTTCTGACAGAGGATGACACGACTTGGCAATGTAGTAAATTGTGTATCACCCATGGGAAGGCGACAATGGTGATATGTGCGTTGAAATTATGTGAATGACTTACCAAGAAGGAACATGATCTTTGGTGACTCTCATGTGTCGACCTATATGGATGATACCACGATTGGACGTTGGGAAGACAGTTGTTCAAGTATGCTTGATTCGGGGGAGGTGATAATAGGTTTCCTATGGTTGGGTGGCGATGGTACAACATCACCTATGGTGAAACAAGCACTCAAACTTCTGCAAAGTTAAAGAGGTTTGGCTTGGTTTCAGCCATGACATGTTGGTTAGGCATATTTCGAGTGATACAAGTTGGTTAATGGTCACACCCAACTCATGAAGTCATGTTGGTGCTACATATCGACTAGATTTCTTGAGTTCTATGGAACGTTTAAGTACGATAAATATAGCCTTGTAACACCCTCCATTCCCTCCCCCACCTTGCCCCCAATATATATTTATCCCTATTTTAATTTAAAAAACCACCTCACCCCTTAATATTGTCCAATATATTGAAAAAAATTTAACTATTTTTAATACCCTAATATAAATTATAAATCCACCTAATATGATATTGGTTTGGCAATAAATTATATTTGGATTTTGATATGGTTTTCATCGAAACTCTCATAATACTAACATTAAATGAAAAAAAAACATTAAATATTAAATATACATATGATTTACAAATTTTAATAAAAAACACATACTTTTAAACTTTGTTTTGCCCTTACTTCCATATTAAATACAAATATAAAAGTAACACCACAACACTTTCTAAAAAGTACCTTTTATTGACATGGCTATGGTTCTCAATAAGTCAATATTATAATTACATTATCGCAAGTAATTTCTAAAAAGTACTTGCGATAGAATAAGCTACATGGAGATTGAGAAGTCGCGCCATCTGGGATAAGAAAGGTGAAAAAAACACTAAGTTTTTTCACAACTATGTCAGTCAGCGAAGTAGCCATAATACAATTTGGGATTTTTCTGAGGATGGGAACCTGTTTTCTACTGATGCTGATTTAAAGAAGATGGCCTTCAACCATTTCAAATATCGGTATAGAGCACATGAAATAGAAAAAATTGATCTTCAACTTGAAGTATTGAAGATTGTGCCTAGGTTTTTCAATGAAGAAGATAACTTGGAGATTGGAAATCCAGTTCTCCATTCAGAACTACAAGCTATAATTAACAAAATGCCAAAAGAGAAAAGTCTTGGTCTAGATGGTTGGTCTCAGGAATTTTTCTCTCATTTCTTTGACCTCATGGATGAGGATTTATTAAGTGCAGTGGAAGAATCCCATATCACTGGCTTTATCCCAGGGGCTCTTAACGCAACTTTTTTTTCACTCATACCAAAGATTAGCAAGCCAGAAACTTTTAACGACTTTAGACCCATTGCACTCTCCAATTTTGCCTACAAAATTATTTCCAAAGTCATAGCCTCACGGATCAAAGAGAATCTAGCCGGCATTATCTCTAGAGAACAATTTGGTTTTCTCAAAGACTGGTTGATTTTTGATGCAGTTGGAATTACTCAGGAGTGTCTACACACAGCAAAGACTAAGAAACTAAACTCTACTTTTCCTAAGCTGGATTTTAAAAAGTCCTATGAAAACGTCCGTTGGCAATTTCTTAGATTACTCCTTGATGAGATTGGATTAAATTGGGTTGTTTCCCAATGTATTATGGGTTGTATCACCACGGTCAATACTGTTGTTTTGATCAATGGAATCCCTACTGATTTATTTAAATGCTATCGGGGGCTTCGACAGGGCCGCCCACTGTCCCCACTACTTTTCCTATTGGTTGTTGAAGTTTTTAGAAGGTTATTAACCCAAGCCGTGAATGATGGATCTTTCAAAGGATTTAAAGTCGTTGTAAGCACTTTTATCTCCCATCTACTTTTCGTAGATGATGTATTCATCCTTGGCACTGGAAAGTTAGAGTACTAGACAACCCTTAATGACATCATATCAAATTTTTGCTCTGCTACGGGGATGATCAAAAATCAATACAAATCGGCTTTTCTTGTTCAAAATATAAACCAGGACCTACAACAAAATTTGAAGGCAATTTTCAACATTCAAATTGTATGTATTGAACAGGGCATGAAATACCTTGGTTTTTATCTTAAACCAAATAGCTATAAAATAAGAGACTGGATGTGGATTCTCAAGAAAGTTGAAAAAAGATTAGGGAATTGGACTTTCAGATGGCTTTCCCTAGGTGGAAGGCTTACTTTATCAACTTTTGTACTATAAAGCATACCAGTCTATTGGCTCAGTCTGGTAAAATTCCCCATGGATTTCATAAATCGAATACATAATATGATCTCTAAGTTCATTTGGAAAGGAGGTAAAAAAGGAACTGGATACCACCTCACGAAATGGAAAAATATAGCCAGACCAAAACACCTTGGAGGATGGGGTATCAAACATATATCTTGGTTTTCATAGTCTCTTTCTGCAAAGTCTTGCTGGAGGAGTTTATTCGGAACATGACTTTGGAACACAGTCCTCTACAAAAAATATTTGAAAGGTAATGATCTCATCTCTTGGCTCCACACAAGTACATATCCAACCCAAGGTTCTTCAATCATTTGGAAAAATTTCATGGGCTCACTCCCGATTATTCAAAGGTGGCTTGCTTGGGAAGTTGGTTCAGGCTCCAAAGTAGTTTTGGGACGAGATCCTTTTATTGGCTGCAGTCCAAATTTTAAACTTACATATTCTCTTCTTCAGGTACTAAACAATTCCAACCATTATTCCTTAGCACATGCAGCAAATGCTATGGACTTTGGCAACTCCCAGTACTGGTTGGAATCGGCATAGCTCGATTTAACCGATATACATAAAACGGAATGGGACAATTACACCTCTTATCTAAAAAATAGTGGCATCTGTCTCACCAATACAAAGGACAAATTGGTTTGGTCCTGGAACAGAACTACAGGTATTGTTACTGCAAAACTTGCATATCAATCCATTTTAATTTTAAACAATATTGAAGAAAGGAAATGGTGGTATCAAGCTATATGGAAATTAAAACTCCCAATCAAATGGATATGTTTTATGTGGATGAGCCCTAATGACTGCATTCTGACTGGAGTAAATTATCAAAAAAGAGGAGGAATTGGACCCATGGCCTGCAATATTTGTCTAAAGAACGAAGAAACAACTACTCATCTTTTTGTGGAATGTTCCATTACACAAAAAATATGGATTGAATTAACAAAATCCATGAAACTTGATAGTATCTGGAATTCAACTTCTTTGGAGGAGAACTTGAAAAACTGGTTCTTTCAATATCCAGAACTTAGACATCTCCCTTTTCTAGTCTGTTGGGGCATTTGGAAATTCTGAAACAAAATTCTTTTTGAAAATTAGAACAGAATGGATCAAATGGCAGTCATAAACACTATTTTTTCTTTCAAATACTATACAGACAAGGAGAATAAAGTCAGATTGGATTACATCTTAAATCCAATCTATTTTGTTGATAATCCAATTGGTTTTTTTTTTATGGTGCAGCTGTAGGGGACAACTGTGGTATTGGAATATGCTTAAAAATTTCCTTGAAACATACAGTCAGGGCACCTTTTGATGGAGGCATTGAAAATAACATGAAAGCAGAGCTCTTAAGCATTTGGGGGATACTACTTCTTCCCTCTTACTTTAATATAAAAAAGATGATGGTTGCAGGTGATTCTAAATTTACTATAGATTGGATAAACTCCAAATCCAATTTAAATCTTATGTATCTCAACAGTTGGAAAGACAAGATCAGGAGGTTAAAGGATGGATTTGATTTTATCCAATTCATGCATATCCATAGACAATTCAACCAAGTTGCGGACAGCCTTTCAAAACTGGCACTTAAAGACAATCCAGGCTAGCTATATTATGAAGAATTTCATGAAGACACTATTGTAAACACAGGGAACCTTTACATTTTCTAGTATACAAAATTTCCAAAATAAATGATGTATCCCATTATTGTTAGTTGGATGACTTTTCTAAACAGTAAAGAAGGAATGGATCCTTTTTAGATTTTTGTATAAATTAGATGAAAGACAAATCTAAAGATCTTTTTTTTTATCGATGATTACTAGACATATATATGTAACAGAAAGTTCCATTTGATTCTAATAGAATATCAATAAAACTATTTTTTTTGGTGAAAAAAAATAAAGAATGAAATTATTATCTAAATTTCATTTTAAAAAATTATTAAAAACAAATTTAAACTGAATTGAATTTAAATGATGAAATGATAATTTTAAACTCAAATTTCTAATTTATTTGTTTTGTCCTTACTTCCATATTAAATACAAATATAAAAGTGGCACCACAACACTTTCTAAAAAGTACCTTTTGATTAACATGGTTATCAATATGTCAATATTTTATATTATAATTACATTTCTAACATAGATATAATATAGGATGCAATTATTATTTAAATTTCCTCTTAAAAAAATTATTGAAAACAAATTTAAACGGAATTGATTTAAATGAAATGATAATTTTAAATTCAAATCTCTAATTTATATCTCCTATTTAATAATAGATATAGCGGTGTAAATATTCCATAGCAACATACCTTTTATGAATCTTATAAATTATAAAGATAGAGAATTCTATGAGTGTTGGTGGGTAGTTTCAGTTAGCTAGCTGACAATTACTTGACGAAACATCAAGTATGTTGTTTGTCCGGTCTCAACTATGTGTCAAAATACTTCAGATAATTAATGATAATGCATTGGGAAAAGTAAAAATATTTAATTATATTTAATGTACGCCTTATTGGTAGCTGGAATAGAACAAAAGTGAAAATGAAATACCATAATGGATATACTATTTTATTAGGTTAAATGGTCAAATATTTAATTGAAGAAAAAGGTGTGGTCTACGTTTTGATTTTTTTCTCCTAAATCCAACAATAAAAATTTACATGAAATCATAATTTACATTAAATTATATATTATAAATATTAAAAAAAAAATTAGACTTATATATGTATTGCATGGGAAATATTTTATGGATGTGAAGTCTAGGGTTAAAGTATTTTTGGTGAATCGTGGAGAAAGATAGAGTAAATACAAAAAAAAATTATAACTTATAATCTCAAAATTAAAGGAAATAAGCCCTATCCCATCTTCCTCTTTGAAACAAGCCTCTCCCACATTGAGAGCATGGCTATGACTCAATATCTAATGTATAAGAACAAGTTAAACAACATGGAAGATAAGAGGTTACCTAAAATTGCTTCAAAATCAAGTCATAACCACTATCCACTCAAGCGAGGATGGCATAAAGACGCCTTGCAGAATAAAAATACTATTAAAAAAAACGTCAAATCAAAATTTAAGGAAAAAATGTGGTGTGATAAAGAGATAGAGGAAAAAAGAAAATTAAGGTGTTATAAAGATGTAATCAACCTTAATCTAGAAGATCAAAATTATCTATCTGTTTTGCCAAGTGTAAAAAAAAAAATAAGCATTGTTAAGATAAGAACAAATTCTCACGAGCTCCATACTGAAACTTTGCATTGGTCAATTCCTAAAACTCCATGGGATGAAAGAGTGTGTCACCTTTGTGACACTAAGAAGGTTGAAGATGAAAAGAACTTTCTCTTAGATTGTCTAGCCTATACCCATATTACATCTCATTTTAAAAATATGTATCACAGTACCAACCTTCATAACCTCTTAACTCAACAAAAGTATGGTGATAAATTCTAAAGAATCACAAGTAATCACTTACCCTCTTAAGGTTCGATAGACCAATTAGGTCTTAGTGGACGTTCATCTTCTTCTTCTTCTTCTTCTTCTTCTTCTTCTTCTTCATCATCATCATCATCATCATCATCATCATCATCTAATGGGGAGTTGGGAGTTTTAACTATTTATATTTATAATTTAAATGTAGAAAATTAAATTAATTCTTCTTCTTCTTCTTCTTCTTCTTCTTCTTCTTCTTCTTCTTCTTCATCATCATCATCATCATCATCATCATCATCATCGTCGTCGTCATCATCATCTAATGAGGAGTTGGGAGTTTTAACTATTTATATTTATAATTTAAATGTAGAAAATTAAATGAATTTTACTCATTTTAAAATAATAATTATAAATATTTTGTAATATTTTTTAAAAATTTGATATTTTTAATTTTTTTTTTAATAACTTTTTTTTTATTATGTAGAAATTTAAAAAAATATTTATGTTAAATTATTTTTAAAAAGGTAGTTAAAATAGAAATTATATTTTGTAAAACTTTTCAAAACATTTTTTTTTTCACACATAGAAAAAATAGTTCCATTGTTATTCTATTAGAATCAAGTGGGCTTTTAAATTATATATAGATCATAAAATTATGATATTCTCTTGTAGTCAATGCAAAAGTCTTGATAGTTTAACATACACTTTAAACTATTCAAAAAAGTTTTTATTGTCTTGTGTCTATTAGCTATTTGCTAATCCATATTATCATGTACTTGACTTGTCTAAATGTAAAAAAAATTCATCTAATGCCGATGTACACTGATATTTGACTTTAAAATAGTAAATAGATATGTGCATTTACTACATTCCCTTTTATGGATTCCTAAAAAAAAAACCATCCCAAAAGACACTCCAATGCTTTCTTGGAAAGTGTATTTGCAACAATGTTGAATTTCCTGTGTACATGCATGAATTTGATTTCATCAAACTTCTCTTTTTGGCTCCTGATTTGTTCTTTCCAGGTGTTTAAATATAGCAGGTTCAGATTTGATTTATCATTAATCTAGTCAATGGCCACCTTGGAATCTCAAGCTACCAACATTTTGCTTATGGACAAGCTAGAAGCAAAGTGTAAGAGGCCCCATGGTCCTATAATTTCTTCTTTCATATTGTTTCCTTGACCTCCTACGAAGTGAGCCCTGCAAAAGTGATCTGAATTTATTTTAAGAAAGATGTAAACTCCACAAATATCATCAATAGTTGCACCATCAAAGAATCTTATTGGATTTTCATCAAAGAAGACTGGATTAAGTATGTAATCAATTTAGTCATATTCACTTGTCCCATTGTGATCCTTAATTGAGAGTAGGATTTTTGAGACTATTCTAGAATCCTGTCTGTGCCAGTTCTCAAATAAAATTTTATTTATGTACTTCCAAATACCCCAAATTACCAGAAAAGGAATATGTCGCATCTTTGGGTATTATGTAAACCATTGTAGCAAATTATCTTCTAAAGAGGAATAAATCCAAGCTTATGATATTTTGAGAGAGCTTGAGATTTATTTCCAAATGGATTGTGTGGTTTCACAATGCATAAATTGATGTGATGTTGTCTCTTCACCATTGAGACGGAGAGTGCAAACTGAAGGTCCAATGCCTCCCTATTTCCTATAATTTGCACCAGTGAGGATACAGTCCTTCAGGCATAACCACATGAAGCAAGTAATTTTTCTTTGGATATTAACTTTCCAAATTGACTTAAACCACCATCTAGTTCCATCCTTGTGTTTAGTGGAAGAAATAGATTGATATGCTAAATTAGCAGTTATTAATCCCACAACCCTATTCCATGACCAAACAATATTATCCTTTGAATTATTAAGAGCAATTCCACTACTTTTCAATATCAATAGGAAGTTACTCCATTATGTTTCCAAGTCCCCTGACAATCCAAGATGATTTGCCTCTATCCATCTTTGATTAGTACCAGTCTCAACTGGTAAAGTCGCATGTGCTAATGTATAAATATGCAGGTTGTTGAGGTGATGTATTAAGGATCCTGAGAGTTTGTACGATGCATTATCTCCTATGAAAGGGTCCATCCCAATAATGACTTATTTACCACACCCTATCATCCAAGCCAACCATCGCTTAATAATATGCATAGAATCCATAAACATTTTCCAGATAATAGAGGCAACCAAGGACTTGCATTCATCTTTACGTAGGCAATAAGTCAGATCAATTCCTTTTAAGTATTTTTTTTAAGGATCCTACTCCACAGACCATTGCCAAATAGACCTCTCCAGCAATATTTGGCAGCCAAAGATTGGGCAAACCAGAATATATTCCTTGAACCCCATCCACCATTTTCCTTTGGTTTGGCAATGTTTTTCCATTTGGTTAAGTGAAATCATGTGTTTTTATTAGCTCCTCTCCATAATAAATTAGCAATGAGTTGTTGAATATTGTGTAGAATAGTTGAAGAAATCTTAACTAAACTGATCCAGTACACAAGGAGGCTTTGAAGCACTGATTTTTCTAAGACCATTATGCCTCCTAAAGAGAGCCATCGAAAGGACCAATTGCCAATTCTTTTCTCAACCTTTTGTACCATCCAATTCCAATCTGCTACCCTATAGTTGATTGGTTTTAAATAAAAACCTAGATATTTCATGCCTTTCTCAATGTTGATGAACTGTATGTTGTATTCTGATTGTATCCTTTGTTCCAGGTTGGGATATATGTTCTATGCAAGAAAGCACGATTTCTGACAGTTAACATCCATACCAGAGGCATGACAAAAACTAGTTAAGATAGTTTTGAACTCCATCCAATCTTTAAATTTACCAATACCTAAAATTAGAACATCGTCGACAAAGAGTATATGTGATATTATGGTCTCTATAGAAACCTTGAGTCCATGAAAAGACCCTTCTACCACATCCTTCTTCAATAATCTACTTAAACATTCAACAACCAGTAGAAATAATAGGGGGGAGAGAGGGCAACATTGGTGTAGCCCTCGATAACTCTTAAAAAAGTCTGTCGAGGAGCCATTAATTAAAACTTCCATGTTAACAGAGGTAATACAAGCCATAATTCATTGGGTAACCTCCAATTTTAACCCGATCTGAATTAATAACATTTTAAGAAATTGTCAGCTCACCTTATCATATGCTTTCTTCAAATCCAACTTTAGAATAATTGTGCTTAACTTCTTAGACTTAACATTGTGCAAACATTCTTGTGCTATACCCACAGCATCAAAGATTAAGCGATCCTTAAGGAAACCAAACTATTCATAGGATGTACATGATGCCATTGTTTCTTTCATACGTGTGGCAATGATTTTAGAAATGACTTTATATACAAAGTTACAAAGGGAAATTGGTCTGAAATCATGAAAGGAGTCTGGTTTGCTTACCTTGGGTATAAGAGCAAAGAAGGTATCATTGAGTTCACCCGGTATAATGCCAGTGCATGTGGCTTATTCAACATCCTTGTGTAGATCCTCCCCCAAAATCTCAAAAAAAGCCTAAAAGAGTTCTTGGGTCTAGACATCCAAGCCTGGACTTTTATCTTTTGGCATAGTGCTGACAATTTCCTTTACTTCTTCTAAAGTGACATAATTTCATATCTCATCACTTTATGAATCATTAAAAAACTTGGGCACATGCTTAAGGACCTTGATTTGGTTACAGGTATCCTCCACCTCTATCGCACTATATTGTTCTTTAAAATGTTTATATGCGACCTTTTTAATCTCATTATCTGTTGTTTTGAGAACTCCAACATCATAAACTATATCCCATATAGTATTTTGTGATCTTCTTTGTGAGGCAAAATTATGAAAAAAATTAGTATTCTTATCACCTTTATCAATCCAGATTGCCCAATTTTTTAGCCTCCAAGTTGATTCTTCTATAGAAAGTAACATATCCTTCCTTTGTTTCAATGCCCTTAGGATATCCAGGTCTTTCTGTACAAATACCCGTGACAAGCACTTCTCAAATATCTCTGCCATTTTTTTCTTAAATAATGTGTAGTTCTGATTGTAATTGAGTTATTTTATCCCTTTGCCAGAGTACCACAAATTTCTTTAAATTCTTCAATTTTGTACACGACAGTTGAATAGATGAAGAGTCTGACCAATTATCCATAGATTGCCACATATTCTTAATAAGGGAGGAAAACCTCGGATCAAAGATCCAGGAGGTGTTGAATTTAAAGGGAGGAGAAATTTTATGGGTGGATTTTTCCAATTGTAAGAAAATCGGATTATGATCCGAAATGGTAGAATTAATTATCTAGGATTTGATCTTTCTATGGCTGCCAAGAAGGGATTCTTCAAGAAGAAAAGGATCCAGTCTTTTCGAACTACCAGTTGTACCTGCTCTCCCATTCCTCCAAGTAGGAGCCATTTTAGACAAATGGATATCCACTAAACCGGAAGATTGTATGAGACTTGAAAAATAGTCTGCAAGAGGGTCACTTCTAGCCAAATCTACCCACACCTCCTTGGTAGAAAGGGTGAAATTGAGGTCACCTCCCACTATAATTCCCTCTTCTCTTAGTAGTCCAGAATCAATAATGGGCTGCCATAATAGTTCCCTTTATTTATAGGGATCATAAAAATTGAGCAATTTAATCTTTTCCACAAACTATCTGAATCTTCCTTCCAGATAAATACCTACAGAGGTGCCAAAAGCACAAAACTCAGCATGAGTTGAGTTCCATCCACTCAATAATCCACACGAGCGTCCACAAGGATCCAGTGCAACTACATTCCATGATGGAAGACATTGGAGGAAAAGTCGTTTAGCATTATCGCCAACCACTAAAGTTTCTTGCAGAAAAACAATGTCTGGATTAATCTGTTTCAAAAGTTCTTTGAGGGAGGAAATTTTTAAGGGTCCCCCAAACCCTCGGAGATTGAAGGACAAGATAATCATAAGGGAACAAAGGAGGTCGTCTGGCTTTCTCTAAGGGTTGGGAGGGAGACCCTATCAGGAATAGGGTCCAGGGAATCAGGGAGAACAAGATTCTGTGTACAATCATGATCTAGAAGAACATGGGACAATGCATCGAACTGTGCCAAACCGCCCTCAGTGGCCCCGGGGGGTTTCTCAGGGTTGTGGGGTCTGGCCTTTTTTTGGATGGTTACATTGGAGCACTCTGTAGAGGGAGGAAGTATAGTAGTATGGTTAGATATGGAAAGAGGCGTGGGAGATAAAGATTTTGTTGCCTTGGAAATAAGGTTGTGTGTGTCAAAAGTCGAGCCATTTAAGGGACAGCTAACGTCTTCTGAAATAGTAACAAGATCTGGATCTAAAAAAACACCACTAGTGGGGGCCTCCAAGACATCTGTAATTTTAGTTAGAGGAAGGTAATTAGAGAATCAACATATCAACATACTCCTCCCTATTGTAGTTAAAATTTCAGGTCCCAAAATTCTGGAAGGAGATTATTTAAAAGAAACATAAACTGTTGGGGGAATAGGTTGTGTATCCCCAAGAGAGAACAGTGGGTGTTTGTCACAGTATATATAGAGAGAGAAAATTCAATCCATGACGAACACTCGAATATTCAATTTTTTTCATTAGCAGGTCCAAAAAATATCTGAACATTTCTAACACCCAACTTTCGTTATTTTTTAAATAACCAAGCTCATCAGAGGAGAGTTTATTGAAGAAGGAAGGAAAGAAGAAATGCATATTACCTAAGAAAGATCCATTGTCGAAGGGTCCAGAATATGAACCTTCAACTTGGTATATAATTGTCAAGGGTTGTCCATTGACGAGTCTGTGCTCCCTGGAGACCGGACACATCGCTTTAAGGTGGCTCGTTTTCCAGTAGGAGTGGCAGCGAAAAGGTTCCCTCCAAAAGTCCACAGGTTGACTGATGTGTGATTCCCCAATGGAGATGTCAATAACATTCGGTAAACCTATGTCTAGGTCTAATTCAACCAGAACCCATGCGAGCCTTTTATTACTCCAGTGGAGCGAAATCTCGTCGAAGAAAATAAATTTTCCAACCGAATTTGCAACTGCTTTGAAGATTTTGACTGACCAGAACTCAATTGGAAAGTCGAGAAGCAGCATCCATAAACATATTTTCGTGAAGTTTTTGGAGAGTGGGTTGAAACCCAGATACCATCTTTTTAACATCAATACACCTCTACCAATGATCCATGGAGAACCCAAAATTCTCAGAATATCACACTCGGAAAGAAAATGAAAAACAAACCAGTAGTTTGACAGTAAACTAAATCTAGGATAGTAGCCTACAAAGATAAATCTAGGATAGTAGCCTACAAGAGGTTTCGAGAATCCTAAAATCCAATCAGACAGTTGTATCTTGTTCATCCTGGTATAGAAAAAATTTCCTACTAACGCTTTCTCCGTAAGACTAGCAACCCTATCCATAGCAATGTCTCGGCCGAGGACACAAGTAGGTTTACTCTCGCACACTTTCCGACTCTTTAGTTTGCGGTTCAAACAAGTCGAGCAACCAGTAGCCATTTTACGGCTTGCACCACTTACACGAAAAGGAGAGCTTTGTGCAGGTAAGTTCGATGCAAAGTCTCCAGAACAGGGATTATGGCCAGGATTAGGAGATACAAGTGTGTAGCTTCCTTCTCGAGAGGGTCCTCCAATGTGTCGATATTCATCAAGGCTCATGTTAGTCACGTGACAGGTGCCAGGTGTTTTTCCTCTTCTATCATTGGGGGGCACCTGTCGTGTTGGAGCTACAGACTTAATTGTGAGTGTGTTTCCTCTACCATCAATCGGGGGCACCTGTCGTGGAGGATCTGTAGACTTAACTGCGATCGAGGGGGGAGACTCTGGATCAACTATCACTTGACATAGAAAATCGTACATCACCCTGTAGGTTTCATCCGCCAGAAAAATCCCTTCATTGGCCCACATCTCATCATCATCTACCCAATTGAGATCTACCTACGATGCCATCTATAGCTCTCCACATTGGCGAACATAACTACGAAACCAAGCACCTCACAAAACTGTGAATCAAAAACCTCACTAATTTGTGAACCCCATTAGTTCGCGTTGTCAAACATCTGCAGAAACCCTAGAGACTTGTAAAACTTTTCAAAACATATACTTTTAACGAATGTTAATTTCAATATAAAAGTAATTCATTATGGATTTTAAATATTACTTTAAAAAATATGATTTGAATATACTTATCTTTGACCTAATTAACTTTTCACCATATCAGAAATTGTGGAATACCTCATCTAACTTTGATTCTTTACATGGACATGCATGAAAACCCATCCATATCTATACATATGTGTTGACTTCAATTATTTGAATTATTAAGAGGATTAACAAAGTCATGAGTTCGTTAAGTACATCAATTGAAGCATATTAACTTGCTGTGTGTCAAGTGACTCAAGGGATTTAAATTGTATGGACATGCATGAAAACCCATCCATATCTATACATATGTGTTGACTTCAATTATTTGAATTATTAAGAGGATTAACAAAGTCATGAGTTCGTTAAGTACATCAATTGAAGCATATTAACTTGCTGTGTGTCAAGTGACTCAAGGGATTTAAATTGTATGTGAAACATAAAGATGTGAATTTATTCACTAGGTAAAGAGTTATGTGTCAAATGATTTAAGGGATTTAAATTTTATGTGAAACATAAAGATGTGAATTTATTGAATAGGTAAAGAGCATATAATAAATATTTTATAAGTTATTTAAGCTATGTTATGTATTGTGTGAAATTTTATTTAAGTTTTTAAGTGAACTTAGTTTTTCTATAATTATTGGCATACTATATTATAGTATTAGATTAGTATTTTATTTTTTATTGAGCATTTCTTATCGTGTTTTAAGAGAAAGAACATAATTTTTTATATAGAATTTAGTTGATGTTGGTGAAGTAGTGTAGCACAAAGATTGGAAATTTTTTGCGCCATTAAACTAAGGATAAATTTGTTGTCAAATTATTATGTCTCAAGTGGTTGAGATTTAAAGTTGTTTCATCCTTTAATTGAGTTCAAATCCCAGTTTATGACATGTATTCTCTTTGTGATTCGATTGTAAACTATCAAATTTAAAATATGACCCTTACACCATAACTGAATAGATTGAAGTGAATCATTTTTTATATATATAAGTAAGAAATTTTCTATTGAAGTGTTAATAGAATATACATAATTTTCACCATAATCAACATTCAACCTAGATATTCATCAATGACACAAGAGTTTGTTGGCCTATCTAGAGGGAAACTAAGCTAGCTAAAAAAAAAAGGGCATAACAATCTAAGTCTGGTGAAGCATGATAATATCCAAAAACTAACAAAGTTGAAATAGAAAAGGAAAGGAAAATATTGTTCATCCAAAGTATGAACCTGGGTTAAAGCCTTGGATAGGATCACATCTACCCCAATAGTCGAAGGAGATGGACGAGATCCAAAAGGCAGTCCAATGCCCTGATCCAACTGTAGAGAGCCTACATTGAGTTTTACTAGTTAGGATACCATAGTTAACAACAACTTGTTTTGACTCTCAAGAACCTCTAGTCTTTTCCCGAATTTCCTATAATCTTGTTCCTTAGGAAGCATCCCCTAAGCCACCATGGTTTTTGCATGTCAATACATCTCCACAATGACATAGAATTTAGTGTCCCTATTCCTGGACCAATCCAAATATGGGATGATTTCCCCTACCTACGTATCCACATCATCCTCCTCATGATAATCCCTAATAAGATTCACCTCATCCTATAATGGTTGCATGGATTTTTTAGCAATGGAGAAGAACCGATCTCTATTAATGGTTCGGGCATTCTCTATACAAGGGTCTCCCTCTTTTCACAACCTGTAGAATTCCTGGCGTGAATTGACCAAGGAGCCATATGCAACCAGAAACAAAGATCCAAATCCTGCCAGACTCTTTTAAGAAGACAAATAACAACAACCCAAGATAGATCCTTACCCATGTTTAAAAACTTCTACCTATGCTCAACAACAATGAAGGCCATTACAAGGAAAAATAGGTAGCAAGTAGTTATTAATGGAAGCATGCTCATCATCATCTTGATCTCCACTCATCGTAGAAACTTCCACCACCTCCAATGCCAACGACACACCGTTCTCTCTCAAGCAAGGATCAGATCATGGAGGAGAAGGACTAGACCGGTTCAAATGGAAAGATGATGTGACGGGGGGCATACGAGTTGAAAAAAAAATCCCTCATGTCACCCTCATAGATAATCTCACTTCCATCTACCTCATAATCATGGCACTCCATGCCAGTTTCCACCCAATCCGGATTGTTGATATTCAAAAGGGATAAAGAGTGGCATCGTTGTTTTAGAGGCTCTACGGTAATATATTCCTAGCTAGAATCCAGTGTGGCGGAGGAGTTTGAGACCCCTTGATTTTCCAAACAGTCAACAATTTTATTGGCCTCTCTTCTAATATGAGATGGGACAATACCAACAATGTTCTTGATAGTTGATTGGATAATATCCAAAAGATTGTCAAGACACCAATTATCTGAAATATTGCTCGGAGGAGATCCATGTTGAAGGAAAAGTGAGAATGTGAATAATGTGTTGAGAATCACCTTCCACAATGAGTTTATTGAAATAGTGAATGTGACCTATTTGTAATCCTTGGAGTACATCCCATATTTCCAATGCATTGTTAGAATTTATGTTGATGAATCCTATGAAAAGGAAAAGGATATTTCCTTCAACATCTTTGAACACGCCTCCAAAATCAATAAGACCTAGATTACCCTTAGACGCACCATCGAAGTTAATTTTGACGAACACATTTGAATGAGGAGACCAATATGGGAGGGAGAGGTTTGGGTAGGGGTGGACGGGGGGGAGTATGAAGAAGGGAGGAAGGCGACAACCAAACAGAGAGGAGGTGGCATTCTTGATCATCACAAGAAAGAGATTTAATATCCTAATTGGTGGTGAGGACAGTTTCTATGATGTCTTGTTTGATGTTGGTCCATACAGAGGGAAATTGGAGGCTTTGATTTTTGAAAATGCAATGATTTCATTATTTCCAAATATCCCACATGAAAAAACTTGGGAAAATACACCAGATATGATTCAAGATAGATTTTTTAAATTCGTCGAATTGCCAGGAAAAGATGGTAAGACGAATGGATTTTGCATGTCGATCCATTTGTCAAAAGGAGATGGATCCTTGATCCCAAATATCCTTATTGAAGTCACAGGAGTTCATGAGTTTCTCAATATACTCACCTACTTTATGAAACATGACGCATAGCCTTGTCTCTGAAAAACCCTGATGGAGGAGGTGATCCCAAGTTAGAATTTTTCCATGAGAAACTAGCCAGAGAAAGGTTGCTACCTTGGGCCATAAATTAGTTTTCCAAATCTTATCCTAGATATCATACAAAGGAAGAGAGGCATGTTAGGTTTCTAAATAATAGGCTTCTTTTAGTTTGAATCATCCATCTACTTGGTGGCCCCATCAAAAATTGTCCATAAGTAGGGAGAATTTGATATTTTTGTGAAGTTCAACTTGTTGAGAGGTGATAAATTGATGATTTTGGAGATGAATATGGTATGGGTTCAGGGACTAGGATTGCCATTTTGTGTAGGTAGGGTCATGGTGCCAATAATGGTGAAATTTTCTACTGTGAGTTGCTTGAACACTTTCTTTTATAGTAAGAAAGCCACAATTGTTTTGAAGTTTATGTAGTTGTTTTCAAGAATATTTCCAAAAGAGAGTCAACCTCCCATCTCTAATCTCCCAAAAGCTATGATCTTGAGATAAATACTTGTTCTACCATGCCACATTCCAAATAATGGATCCTACTTGGTTCTTAGTCATCCATATGAGGCCTCAAGGATCAATGCTATGAGCTTATTTATTTTTCCATAGTTCACACTAGACCTCACCTTTGCTTTGAATTCATTGCCACCAAGTTTTATCGCCAAGGGCATTATTGACAATATCAGGGTCTCTCAATCCTAGACCTCCTTTCAACTTGGGGAGGAAGAGAGTGTTCCAGGTGACCAATGCCCATTTTTAATTGAGGTGGTTCCTTGCCAAATAAAATCGCATTGAAGAGCCTTGATATCTTTTAGAATTTGCTTGGGAGAAGCTTGGGTTGAGAAGAGATGGGGAATGATATCTTGTAGGACTTCCTTAAGAATAATGAGATAACCAATAATTTTGAGAGAAGGCGAGGAAAGGAAAGGAAAGGCATGGCATGTCATGGCAATGCAATGCAATGCACGGAAAGGCAAGGAAAGGCAAGGAAATGCATGGCATGGCATGGAAATGCAATGCAATGCATAGAAAGGCATGGCATGTCAAGTAAATGAATTCCATGGCATGGCGTGGCAAGGCATGGCATGGAAACATAAGGCATGGCTTGGCAAGGAAAGGCATGGTATGGAAAGGAAAGGAAAGGAAATGCAAGGCATGGCATGGAAAGGCATGGAATGGAAAGGAAAGGCATGGCATGGCATGACATAGCAAGGAAAGGAAATTCAAGGAATGGCATGGCATGACATGGAAAGGCAAGGCATGGCATGGAATAGAAAGGCAAGACATGGCATGTCAAGGAAAGGCAAGGAAAGGAAAGCTAAGGGAACACAAGGCAAGGAAAAGGAGATGCAAGGCTAGGAAAGCAAGGCAAGGCTAGGAATTGATCACATACTTTGTTGTGGACACCCCATCCACCTGGCATCTTGCACATTCATCCATGGAGTTGGATGCCGTGGAATTCACACATGTGGAGTGGTTGCATGCATGCACATTCTTGGAGGGAACATTCCATGTGGACACTTGGCATTTGAATTGGCTTGATGCCTATTTTTGTTGGTGTATCCCATTTGTGAGAATTATTTTGTGCATACTACTACTATTTTGGATGAGGGAGAATTACTTTGGAGAGACTAATGTCCACATGTTGTAACATGGTCAACCATGGATTGAGAGAGATCTAACTAATTCATTATTATAATATTTGTTTGACGTGTCATGGAGTTAGTTATCAAATAATAATATTTTACTATATAAGAGAAGAGACTCACTTTATAAAGAAGAGTTTTCTCTCTCCAACGTAAAGGGTGGATGATTTGAGGTATATTTTCATTTGATGTGAGGCTTTATTGTGCACTCATATTTTATGTGTTGATTTTGTATTAAGAAACCCTTGTAACATGTTGTCATTGCCATTATAATGAACCATGCTTCATTTTGGATAGAGTAATGTGAGGTTTCAACTCTCTTATTTATATTGTGATTATGTTAGCCTACATGATTCTTATTATTGGTTCCTAGAGTCTTAACTAGGATGGGACTTCAGTCTTCTGTCAAATTTAGGTCATTAAGAACCATTAATTGTATATGGATTTAGCACTTAGCAATATTTTCCACCATAAGAGATTTGTTAATGTGTAATGCAAGTATTTATAATCACTTTAGAAAAAATGAACTATTCTTACTTACAGAGACTTCCTTCACACTTTAAAAAGTAATTAATTAAATTAAATAAATTCATACATTCACACACATAAAATTCATACACTTTGAAATTCATGCATTCATCAACATAGAATGTAGAAACATGAGATTCATAAAAAAATGTGCAATGATGTTGACTATATATATATATATAGTCAACATCGTCTAAATTGTACATTTTTTACAATATGGCACATTGTTCCCACTATACATAACGACAACAAGTGCCCTAACATAAAATACAGCCATATGATGGCCTAGATACAAAATGGCAGTCATTGGTCACTCATTGACCAAATCCACCCTTTCCACCCTCAAGAGCATCCTGGAAATCGATATTTCTTCTCTTGCTCGAAGAAGCGTCTCGAGTGGTTTTGTGCCTGGGTGTGGTTCATCACTCCAGAGACTGCACAAAGAAAAAACATCGTTATAAGTTGTTTTCCACAATGAATTAAAAGACTTACAAAATGATACTTTGTAATTCAACATAAGACAACTCATCGTAGATGATACTAAAAATCGTGAGGGTGTTACCCTCCTTTGTGAACCTAATCTCTTAGCGATGCCACCCTGCGTCAGTTAAAAGGATCAAAGAATGAAATTTAAACAAATATGCATAAAATCAACTCCATTTATGATACATAAAAATTAATCATCAATAATTTATCTCACCGTGAATATATCGAGCATTGATGGAGAGTCACTGGAAGGTGGAGCACTCAACTGTACAAACTTCTCTGAGGCAACATCTATTGTGGCGGCCTTGATGGATGACGAAAATGGAAATGGTGGTGGGGGTGGGTGGCATATGGGTGAATCCACTGTGGATGGATGCGATGGAAGAGGTGGTGTGAATGGGTGGCTTGTGGGTGCAACCACTGAGGATGCATTGAACAAGAAATATACTAGGGGTGGGAAGAGATGAATCCCCACGGGTTGTACAAGTGATGGAATAACATCTGGCTTGGAAACAAGTAACTCAAAATCCATGGTTGGATGCCCAAAAACTGAATAGTATTGTAACTAGCGAAAATATCAACAGCCTGCATACATATTAATAATATTGTTATTAGTACTGAATAGTAAAATCCAACAACATAAATAAAACAAATTTGAGATTTAAAAGATATTTAACTCAACACATGATATATGTGGGGCATGTGACTTATCCATCCCAAGTGGACATTGCTTGGCATTGCTTTCTCTCGCAACCTGTAGAAACACAAGAAAATTATAAATTTGAGGATGCAAGAAAATAAAGAAATCATTATGGTGAATTTATCAAATGTGACTCATACATGTGTGTGTGGAACATCGAAAGAGCAAGTTTCCTCTATCGCTGCATCGGTGATGGAGACAGACACCGATGCATATATTGGTATAGAGGGTCTATTATTTGGGCATAGCAACTGTAAAACATCGTACAATAAAATATGGAAATAAATACACATAATACTATATAATTATATAACATTGAAGAACATAGAGATGGTTAAGATACTAACCTTCTCCATGAATCTTTGTTGTCCACTGACCTCCATAGGCCCATAGAAAGTTTACTTGCAACTCTAGCATATGTGAGGTTTACATGGACAATTGTTATGTACATGTGCCCTCTCCTCATTGCACTCTGCTCTAGGGATTGAAGGTCCGACCCCTCTATCAATGTCACCGACAAGCACCTCACGTCGAGATAGTGAAAAAAATCTACCATGTTGCACTGGGTTCCAATTCAAGGATGATATAGCTACATGTACCTATTACAAGCCCTTTGCAACAAGAGGATGCTAGGAAAGGGGGTTAGGCCTTCACTTGGGGGGATGAGGACCTAACATGGGATCACTCTGAGCATGCTCTCGATCCTGTGTAGACCCTCAACCCACCCCCTGGATGTCACCAATGTAGAAGTAGTTGACATGGTGACCCAAAACAAATTCTTCCCATAATTTTCTCAAAAAATATAAAGGCACTTCCTTGTTATTCTAGGGAGGTGCATCAAATACCATAATCCACCTATCTATCCAATTTTGAAGAATTTGTGGGTGAATGCACCAATCAATACAAATGAGTTTCTTGGTGACAAGTGGTTGTTGTGCAGTTCGAGGATCAATAAAAAGGGACATCATATCTTGTTTTGTAATACCCTAGTCTCTAACTTGGTTTTTATCTAGTTCAATCCTATAATACTCAAACATTCTAGTCATGTATTCAGAAATATAGATTAATTGTGGATGCACGTTTTTGCTTACCCTCTTACCACTTTTTCTTCCACCAACTTTGTGCACACACCCATATATATATATATATATATATATATATATATATATATATATATATATATCCTCTATTATTTCATGCAATTTTTTTTAATGTTTTAACATTATATTAACATTATTTTCATTATTTTATATTTAGATATTATATTAACATTATTTATAGCCTCTAAAGAGCACAAGATAATATATTTATCAAGAAATAGTGATAATAGTGTTGACATAATTCTCGTTTATGGTGTTATTCCTCAACCTAGATTTCCCCATGTCCTAACTATACTAAATCTATGATTCAACATCACAACCAAATGTTCATTAGTAAGGATTAAGACATTCTATGTTATA
>JZKD02S2066558.1:23986-36126 GCA_000966675.3 Picea glauca
AAAAAAGTGTATAAGGAGATGGTCAAAGAAATGGACATAATTGCATCACAGGAGGAGCTATCTCAACAACAACGTGCTTCAAATGTATGCAATCCTTGAATTTTTCTATTAGATACAAATAATTAATTTAGCATTAAAGATTGATTTTCAAATATTCTCTTACAAAAAAGAAAAGAATGGAACTCATTCTGCACATAAAACTCGACGACAGGGAAGAAAAGGGTTGATAGCAAAGTTTGTGAGTAATTGTTATTTCTTTATAACAACTCAAGGTTTTTTTTTTGTATATTTTATGTTGGTTTACAACAACCATCTTTGAATGTATTCAAACATGTGATAACATACAAAGAAGAGCCGTCAGAAAAATTGATTGACATTGGGTTAATTACGGGTTGTGAGTATATGTTTGCATATCAAAAATTAATTGTGGAATTTATAAGTATAATCTATGTTGTTTTCCTTCTATCATTTTATAATTAATGAAACAAAAATAATACTTTATATTAAATCTATGATTTATTATGGGGTATAAAACTTGTAGGAAACAAAGTATGGAACCGAGTCAACAAAACAATTGTTGAAACAAGGCATGAGATTTGATTTTGAACATATGTGTATGATTCATGAGTCATTTCTTTCTTTGCAGGTACGTTGCTTTTCAATTTACATTCATGTATATTATTTATTTCAATTTTCATTATTCTCACCAATATATATAGACTCATTACAATTTACTTTTAGGCTTGTAGATGGATCTTGAAGAATAAGAAAACAATCGAGGCAATCAACCAAGCATTCTGCAAAATAACCCAAGGCATGGAAGTAGCTCGAGTACTAACAACAATTCTAGTGAAGAATGATCACCAATGTATTTGGATATCAATGCAAGCTGCAATTGTATTTTTTTGAAATAACTGTCTGTGAAAATCAAAATTTTTGTTTAATGTAATGGACATAGTGTCCCAACTGAAAGACAATGGATTATTGATAAGTGTCCCATTTTGTGCGACAAAACCCCTCTTATTCATATAATAAAATATGTTTTAATTTAATTATATTGCGTTGTCTAATGTTGCTATGAAATGTTACATCACTGATTAAATATATGGATGACTAAATATTATAATGAAGAGATGCAAAATCTGATGATATAACAAATTAATCCAAGCATCATATTCAAATTCACTAAATAAAATATAAGATATATGTATTTTTTTTGATAAATAATGGAATTAAAAAATATCAATAATTGCACTATCACAAGTCGATGTTTCTCAGTGTATTTTAATTACTAATCTCATCAACGTGTTTAATATTAAAATTCATCAGTGTGTTTCATATGAAATGTGCACCAGTGCTTTTATGTAATCAATTAGCATTGGTTTCAATATTTATTTAATACCACAAAAAATATATTAAAAAATTGGCCTTCAGTGCGTTAAACTTATACGAAGCACCGATGATTTTATGTTATTAATAAGCACTGATGCTTTAGGATTATTAATAATAACCGATTTGTTTCTGTTATTAATACACACCAGTGCTATTGTGTTATTGATAAGCATGTCATCACTTGTTTGTAACTAAAAAACACTAATGTTTTCTATTTTTAAGGCATCGAGGGGGTTTCTCCAGGTAACACACCAGTGCATATTATTTTATACAACATCGATACCTTCTTATTAATAATGCACTGATGCGTTCTAAGTAGAAATCCCCGACCCTTAATTATTTTTAACTCCCTCGATGCGTTTTATTGTTAAAGCCCCGGTTCTTATAAGACAAATTCCCCAGTGCTTAAATATTTTACTACCCTGGTGCTTGCATAGTTTACTACCCTGGTTCTTGACTTTAAGTGTACAACACCGATGTAATACACGTATGTACGCACAGATGCTTGTTCCTCATAAAAACACACTGATTTGTAAACATCCATTAACAACTTTGGCTGCCCAGATTTTTTTTAGTCATAATCAAGTTCCATTATAGTATTCGCAAAAATATCCATTATCGAAAACAAATGTTGTAGCAAAGGTTCTTTTGACAATTTTTTCCAATTTTGTAAAACTAGAAACCTCCGCTAAAAGGTCTTTTCCTTGTAGTGCTAAGGCTAAGGACTAGAATCCTTATCACCATGCATCTCATCTAGTCATCAAATAGCCATCACACTATCTACCATTGTCATACACAACACAAGGAAGATCTTACCCTTATTTTCTTAATGGCCCAATTGCGATATTTGTCGAGGATTCCAATGCTCTTAATTTAGGTAGAAAGATTCGAATATATTGAATGCCTATTTGGAATAACCTGGAAAATAAAAATGATCCAATTCACATCAATAACCTATGGTCGAAGGCTTCCTAATGTTTTCACCCTCTATAATCATCTATAGCCTCTCTAGCTCTTCCCCAAGGTTTGCAAATTCCCCTTTCACAACATTGATTTTTGGTCATCTTAAAATTTCTAGTTAATAATAGTGAATGTAAAATTATATGAGAATGGTGAGAATGAATAGAAACTAAGGGAGCGAAGGGTATGATGTCTAACTTTATCTTTGATAGGATATTGAAGTATTCTTACATTTATCCCATGATGGTTGTGCTCAACCCATGCTCAAATAACTACACTTCCTCACCAACCATCTACATGCATTCCAGATTAGCTTTCTAAGTCAAAGGAGCTTACTAGCTTCATTTAAGGCATATGATGGAATGTAGATGATACATTAAGCTACCACTTGGAATTAGAGGATTAGTTTCCTATAGACCCTATTTTTTCTTATGTTTGGTGGAATCATAGGCCCTCTCATCCCATCCACATCTATTTGAAATTGTTATATATTATATACTAGCATTAGTATTTACATGTTTTTTTCAATAAAGGTATATTTACAACATTTACATGATTAGCCATTCACTAGTTGGGCCTTCTTTTTGAGTTCCTTACTATGAATCTATAAATTAAGATAACACTAGTCCATATTTAATAATAATAATAATAATAACAATATTTTTTTCTTAATAATTTTTTAAACTAATAGATCACTCATATGTAATTGAGTATAAATATTTTGATTATATTTTATGTGTAATTTCACTAAAGTAGCTTCTACAACCCAATATGGGGGGAGATGTTGTCACCTATGTTAGATGTGATGTTAGATTAGATAAAGTTATATTAAAATAATAATAATGATAGTATTGATAATGATAATAATAATAAATTTGGATCAATTAAAAAAAATTAAATAACTACGTACCTGCATATTTAGATAACAACATATAAATTAAAATTTACCCATTAAGTCTTGGTTTAAGATGGATCTAAGCTTCAGTTGATATTTTTTTCTAAATTTAGTAGGAATTTTATAGTAAGTTATAATTCCACTTGATTAATGAGAACTTTGACCATGGAACCTTGTTCATACAAATATCTTGGAATTGATATTCACCACAACATCAATTGGAATTATAGCATTGAGAAAAAAATTATTGGGGGGGTGGAAAGCTTATTATGGGCTTGAAAAAAATTGTAAATTGATGCAGGAGCATCGCCAACTCATCAAGTGAGCCAACACATCGAGCGAAAGACAGCTGGATAAGCTAGCACACATTTTGAAATACTTTGAAATTGTTGCGTGATCTAAAATAGTTCATTTAAGAGACGACACACTTGTATATTGTAATGGACCTTGAGCGGATAAGCTCTCGTCCTTAGGTAGATGAGGCATTTAAAATAGTTAATGCTGGTAGATAGAATATTTAAGTTTAGATTTGATAGTTTAGAGTTCAAGAGGGAAAATGGATATAGACACCCTCATTGTATCCATTGTATTATTAGCATTTAGGAGCAAGAAGAGAAAAGCAAGCAAAGAACTGTGTAGAAGACATCCATGTACAGATATTGAATTAATAAAAAAAAGATTTGATTCAAATCCATGGTTATGTGTCTATTCTCTGTGTGTTGATGTTATGCTTATGAATGTTTGTTTTCTGGTTATGCATTTTCTTTGTGTATGTTGTGCATAGGATTTCATGTTTTGAAACTGAAGTCTAAAAGAGGGAGTGAATAAGTTTCAATTGTTTCTCTATCTTAGCCAGGAGATTCCTGCAAAGTGTGCAGTTGAATTCATCCACATGGAGTGCATTGATGAGGCTCAGTAGTTTAACTCTTGATCTCATTCAACCAGGAGTCGATTTGAGTTGTTGAAGCTGTACAAGGAGTGCGCAGGCTAGAGAAAAAGTCTCAGTTGTTAATCTGAGAAAAGTATTGGAAGACTGCTGCTACAGGAGTGCGCAGGGTTGAAAGACTTCAACACTTACACGTTGTTGTAGATTTTCCGTAAGGAATGCGCGCAAGAAGTTCTCAAAAGGACTTGAGAAGTCGAGAACAAGCTTAGGAGGAGTAGGCCTTCAAATTCATTGAAGGATAAGTGCAGGGAAGTTGTTGTTGAACGTTCGAGGGAAGTGTCGCAGATTGGCAAGTAGACAACGAGTCTTGTAGGGAGACACTTCTTCCTTTTCGTGAATTTCACAGGAAAAAAAAACGGATGAACGAAATCATCCGAGGAGATTTCACGAAGCTCCGTGGACTGTAGGATCTTGCGAAGGCACAAGGAGATTACAGTAGAAGTGTTTAAAGATTCTAAGCTCAGGAGGGCAGAGTGCAAGTATAGGTAAGCTAGGGCTGTTGTATTATTCGTGAGATCGCCTATCGGGATCTCGTAAGAAGAGTGTCGAAGGATCGACAACGGGATTCACAAAGTCATGAGGTGCGACATCCTGACAGTGACATAGGTCGCGTGGGCCACAGGATTGAATGCAAGGCAGGTGGCGAAAATCAGAACCTCGCAAGCTCGGGGCTCGTGAGTTGGAAGTCTGAGTATTGGGAAGTTCAAGTCGCGAAGGCGCGAGGTAGCGAGATCGCGACAAGAGAATATTGGCATCTCGGTACATCAGGTACTTGGGAGTCGAGGTAGGAGTCATTTAATCTCGCGAGTGGCGAAGTCGTGAGGGAGCGAGATCGCGAGTCTCGGCCTTCCAGTGTCTCGTGTGTTGGGAGTTGGAGAATCGAGTGATGGGAATTGCGAGTGGCGAAAGCGTGAAAGTGAGAGGTCACGATAGTGCAGAAGTGCCAAAAGAAGTGACGACGTGGATGGGTTGAGTCACACGTGCACATCGGAAGTTCGATGCCTCGGGTATCGAGGGTTGTAGAACCAAAAGTTTGGTATTACGAGTAGCGAGTTTTGATCCTCCGAGAAGTTAAGGAAGGGAGGATCGCGCAAAGAAGAACCTGTGGGGTGCATATTTCTCGATAGGGAAATAGAAGAACCGTTGAGTTCTTCAGGCTGAGGAGTGAAGAAGATCCTGAGGAAGATGACGTACCAGTGAGAGTAGGTTAGGCATCAAGTGGTATCAGAGTGGGGATTGACTCTTTTTCTATAGCAGAGAGAGAGAATTCACCATGTCTCCCAAAAGAGAAAGACAGTCACCCGACCCAGAAGACAGGGAGGTGAGAAGAAGAGGCAGGCCGACAGGAAATCCATAGATGGAAAGGCAGATACGTGATCTCTGAGAGAGATTAGAAGATATGGAGGCAGCGCAGAGACGCACAAAAAATGCTGGAGATCTGAGTGACTCTAAAGGCGAAGCTGAAGCCGAACAACAAGGGGAAGTTGCAGCCGAAGATGCAACAAATGAGCGATTGATTAAAGCTATCACCAGAATGAGTTCAAAGACAAAAATGGACATTCCAGCTTACGAAGGAAGTCTGGATGCAGAAGAGTTGTTGGATTGGATCAGGGCTCTTGACACCTACTTCAATTATGAAGATATCGAAGAGGATAAAAAGGTCAGGCATGCTGTCACAAAGTTGAAAGGACATGCAACATTGTGGTGGGATGAGCTACAAGCTAATAGACACTGCAAAGGCAAGAAAAAGATTAAGAGCAGGGATCGAATGATTGCAAAGATGAAGGCAAAGTTCATCCCAAGAGATTACCAAATTAATCTGTCCTGGAGGATGCAGAACCTGAGACAGAAACTGATGACAGTGAAAGAATACATTGAGGAATTCTATCAACTGAACATCAGAGCAGGTCATCGGGAGAGCGATGATGAGAAGGTTTCCAGATACCTGAATGGTCTGAGATATGACATTCAGGATGAATTAAGCATGGTTACCATCAAGACGATGGAGGATTCTTATCAGATGGCTTTGAAAGCCGAGGAGAAGTTGATCTATAAGCAAGGTCAGTGAGCGCGAGGTAGAAATCAACCCAGAGGCAAGGAAGTTGCCCAGGAAAAATACCAGAAGCCCAAGGAGGAATGGAAGAAACCTCAGGGTAAGATTGAAAAAGGGGAACCTCACAGTGAGGACAAAAATATGCTGAGCAGAGGGGACAACATAATAAGCAGCGAGGAGATTATGCTGATGCAAACACTTTTCCTCGTACTAGAAGTAGGGGAAGAGGCCGAGGTGGAATCATCACATGTTTCACGTGTGGAAAGGATGGACATAAAGCAGTTGACTATCCAGATAGGAAAAAGGACAGAGAAGAATCTCACATCGCTGAGGAATAGAGGCGAGATGCTAAAGAAGAAGGCGCAGAAAGTGGAAGCTCACTTCTAATGCGAAAAGTCCTTTTGACACCAGAGAGAAAGGTGCAGGAAATTTCAGTACAAAGGACCATACTGTTCAGGACAGCTTGCAAAACCAAGGATAGGAAATGCAAGGTTATCGTGGATAGTGGAAGCACAGATAATCTCGTTTCGACCGAGATGGTGGAGAAGTTGGAGCTGAAGACAATTGATCACCCGAGTCCATACAAAGTCTCATGGCTACAGAAGGGACATCAGGTGAGTGTCACTAAACAATGCTTAGTTGACATCAAGATAGGAGGATATAATGATAAAATACTCTGTGATGTCATTCCCATGGATGTATGTCATTTATTGCTGGGTAGACCATGGAAATATGACTGAAATGTGGTTCATGATGGGAGGATGAACACATATACCTTGGAGAAGGATGGGAGGACACACAGGTTGCTTCCGATAAGGGATAAAGAGGTGAAGTCGGAAGTAAGCAACACGATACTTCTCATGAGTGGGAAGGAGATTCTTACGGAAATGGAGAAGAAAGAAGATCCACAATTCTTTGTGGTCAGGAAGCCGAGGATTGTCCTGACGAGCACAAGAGTGGATGACTTACCAGATGAGATTCAGGAACTGCTGGAAGAGTTCGCTGACATCATCGTGGATGAACTACCTCGTTCATTGCCACCGATGAGGAGTGTGAGTCATCACATTGATCTCATACCAGGAGCCAGTTTACCGAACAAAGCTGCGTACAGATTGACGTCGCAGGAAAATGAGGAGGTTAAGAACCATGTCCAGGATTTGTTGGAAAAAGGATTGGTTAGAGAAAGCCTGAGTCTATGTGCCATTCCAACAGTTCTTAGTCTGAAGAAAGATGGAGGTTGGAGAATGTGCACCAACTCTAGAGAGATCAACAAAATTACCATCAGGTACAGGTTTCCACTGCCGAGAATGGATGATCTGATGGATTGCATGAGTGGGGCAAATTATTTTTCGAAAATTGATCTGAAGAGTGGATATCAGCAGATTTGCATGAGGGAAGGTGACGAATGGAAGACAACATTCAAGACAAACGAAGGTTTGTACGAATGGTTGGTCATGCCGTTTGGTTTGAAAAACGTGCCGAGCACATTCATGAGGCTGATGAAGGAAGTCCTGAGGGAATTCATTGGAAAATTTGTAGTCGTATATTTGGATGATATATTGATCTTCAGTAAGACGAAGACTGAACACTTGAAACATTTGGCCATTGTGATGAGGAAACTACAGCAGGAGAAGCTGTTGATTAATATGAAGAAGTCCTCACTCATGAAGACAGAGCTCATTTATTTGGGTTTTGTTATTTCGGCAAATGAATTGAAAATGGATCCGAGTAAAGTGGAAGTGATTAGAAATTGGCCATCACCGAGAAATGTTTTCGAGGTGAGAAGTTTCCATGGTTTAACTAGTTTCTACCAAAAGTTCATCAGGAATTTCAGTGGAATTAGCGTTGCAATGATGGACACGATGAAGAAGGGACATAAGTCTTTTCATTGGATAGCAGAGGCTGAGAAGAGCTTCAATCTGTTGAAGCGGAAGATAACGGAACGACCAGTGTTGGTGTTGCTGGACTTCAAGAAGACATTTCAGGTGAAGTGTGATGCAAGTGGATATGCCATAGGAGTGGTCTTAAGCCAGGAGGACAGGCCAGTTGCATATTTTAGTGAGAATCTAGATGAAGCAAAGCTGAAGTACTCCATGTATGATAAAGAGTTTTATGCTATCATACAGGTGTTGAAGAAGTGGATACATTACTTGATACCAAAAGAATTTGTACTGTACAACGATAATCATGCATTGCAGTTTGTGAGTCAACATGAGAAGTTGAATCAGAAACATGAAAAATGGGTAGAGTACATGCAGAATTTCACGTTTGTGATCAAACACATTTCAGGAACTGCTAATAAAGTGGCTGATGCTTTGAGCAGGAAATTTTTGTTGCTGTAGGAGTTCCAAGTCAAAACATTGGGTTTTGAAAATCTGAAGGACATGTACGCAGGAGATGCAGATTTCGGAGAAGCGTATGAAGAAGTTGAGAATCTGGTTCTCAGAGATAGGAGTCCTTGGATAGATTATATGATCTAGGATGGATTGCTGTTCAGAGGAAATCAACTGTGTATTCTGAATTGCTCCATGAGGGAGAATTTGTTGAAAGAGAAGCACAGTGGTGGATTGGCAGGGCACTTTGGTCACGACAAAACATTCGTGAAGTTGAGCGAATCATATTTTTGGCTAGGCATGTGAGCAGAGGTCAAGCGATTTGTTGACAAATGCAGAATTTGCCAACATTCGAAGGAAAGAAAGCAGAATGCAGGGTTTTATCAGCCATTGCCCATACCAGAGAGACCATGGGAGGTGATCAACATGGATTTTGTATTTGGTTTACCGAGAACGCAGAGAGGGGTTGATTCCATCTTTGTGGTGGTAGACAGGTTCTCAAAGATGGCACATTTTATCCCATGCCAGAAGACCAGCGATGCGACCCACATCACAAATTTGTTTTTCAAGGAGGTCATTTGACTTCGTGCATTTCCAAGAAGTATAGTATCAGATAGGGATACCAAATTCGTAGGGGATTTTTGGAGGACTCTATGGAAGAAGCTAGGAACTAACTTGGCGTTTAGTTCAAATTACCATCCTCAGACGGATGGGCAGACAGAGGTGGTCAACAAAAGTCTGGGAGACTTGCTGAGAAGCTTGGTGACGGAACACCATAGCAGCTGGGACAACATATTTCCACAGGAAGAGTTCGCATACAACGATTCAGTGAATCGGAGTACAGACAAATGCCCATTTCAGATTTTGTATGGGACACAACCGAGGGGAGTTTCTGAACTCAGGGAGTCAGAACAAACTGCGACTAGCAGTGCTAGTGCAGAGGAATTCCCTGAGGTGATGAAGGAACTTCACAACAAGGTGAAGCAACGACTGATAGACTCAAATCAGGAGTACAAGCGCAGAGCAGATCAGCATCGGAGACAACTTCAGTTTGAAGTTGGTGATCTCGTTCTAGCACACTTGAGGAAAGAAAGGTTCCCAAGGGGAACATATAATAAATTGAAAATGAAGAAAATTGGGCCATGCAGAGTCCTAAAGAAATTGGGAGAAAACGCTTATGAGATTGAATTGCCAGATGACATCAGAATATCTCTGACATTTAATGTATAAGACTTATACCCATACAGGGATGGAGAAATAGAGGCTGGAACTGAGGAACCTGTGATCCAATGGATGAAACAATTACCAGTTGCAGAGAAGCCACGGATGGAATGCATACTGGATAAGCGAGTGGGTAAGAAAACTAGAAGAAAAGAATACTATGAGTATCTGGTCAAATGGAAGAATCATCCAATGGAAGATGCCAGCTGGGAGAGCGAAGCAGTGATACAGAAGCATGGACAGACCGTGTAGGAGCTCATGGACAGGAGGCCATGAAAATTTTCAAGCCGAGGAGTATGATGTAGGAGCATCGCCAACTCATCAAGTGAGCCAACACATCGAGCAGAAGACAGCTGGATAAGCCAGCACACATTTTGAAATACTTTGAAATTGTTGTGTGATCTTAAATGGTTCATTTAAGAGACAGTGCACTTGTATATTGTAATGGACCTTGAGCGGATAAGCTCTCGTCCTTAGGCAGATGAGGCATTTAAAATAGTTAATGCTTGTAGATAGAATATTTAAGCTTAGATTTGATAGTTTAGAGTTTGAGAGGGAAAACGGATATAGACACCCTCATTGTATCCATTGTATTATTAGCATTCAGGAGCAATAAGAGAAGAGCAAGCAGAGAACTGTGTAGAAGACATCCATGTACGGATATCGAATTAATAGAAGAAATATTTGATTCAAATCCATGGTTATGTGTCTATTCTCTGTGTGTTGATGTTATGCTTATGAATGTTTGTTTTCTGGTTATGCATTTGCTTTGTGTATGTTGTGCATAGGATTTCATGTTTCGAAACTGAAGTCTGAAAGAGGGACTGAATAAGTTTCAATTGTTTCTCTATCTGAGCCAGGAGATTCCTGCAAAGTGTGCAGTTGAATTCATCCACATGGAGTGCGTTGATGAGGATCAGTAGTTTAACTCTTGATCTCATTCAACCAGGAGTCGATTTGAGTTGTTGAAGCTGTGCAAGGAGTGCGCAGGATGGAGAAAAAGTCTCAGTTGTTAATCTGTGCAAAGTATTGGAAGACTGTTGCTGCAGGAGTGCGTAGGGTTGAAAGACTTCAACACTTAGACGTTGTTGTAGATTTTCCGTAAGGAGTGCGCGCAAGAAGTTCTCAAAAGGACTTGAGAAGTCGAGAACGCTTAGGAGGAATAGGCCTTCGAATTCATCGAAGGATAAGTGCAGGGAAGTTTTTGTTGAACGTTTGAGGGAAGCGTCCTAGATTGGTGAGCGGAGAACGAGTCTCATAGGAAGACACTTCTTCCTTTTCGTGAATTTCATAGGGAAAAAAAAAACGGATGAACGAAATCATCCGAGGAGATTTCATGAAGTTCCGTGGACCGTAGGATCTTGCGAAGGCACAAGGAGATTACGGAGGAAGCATTTAAATATTCTAAGCTCAGGAGGGCAGAACACGGGTATAGGTCGGTTAGGGCCGTTGTATTATTCGTGAGATCGCCTATCAGGATCTCGTAAGAAGAGCGTCGAAGGATTGGCAACGGGAATCATGAAGTTGCGAGGTGCGACATCCCGACAGTGTTGGAAGTTGTGTGGGCCATAGGAGTGAGTGCAAGGCAGGCGGCGGAAATCGAAACCTCGCGAGCTCGGGGCTCGTAAGTTGGAAGTCCGATTATTGGGAAGTTCAAGTCGCGAATAACGCGAGGTAGAGAGATCGCGATAGGAGAATATCATCATCTCGGTACATCGGGTACTCGGTAGTCGAGGTAGGAGTCATTTAATCTCGCGAGTGGCGAAGTCGCGAGGGAGCGAGATCGTGAGTCTCGGCCTTCCGGTGTCTTGTGTGTCGGGAGTTGCAGAACCGAGTGTTGGGACTTGCGAGCGGCGAAAGTGCGATAGTGTGAGGTCGCGATAGCGCAGAAGTCTCGAGAGAAGTGACGACGTGGACGGGTCGAGTCACACGTGCACATTGGAAGTTCGGCGCCTCGGGTATCGGGGGTTGTAGAACCAAAAGTTTGGTATTACGAGTAGCGAGTTCTGATCCTCCAAGAAGTTAAGGAAGGCAGGATCGCGCGAAGAAGAACCTGTGGGGTGCAGATTTCTCGATAGGGAAATAGAAGAACCGTTGAGTTCTTCGAGCCGAGAAGTGAAGAAGGTCCTGAGGAAGCTAACGTACCGGTGAGAGTAGGTCAGACATCATAAATCATCTGATCTTTGGATTTGGGATAAGAAGAATCTCCTATTTGAGACTATCGGTACACTTGTTATTCTTTATGGATGTGAAGTATGGGGTTGTAGTATCTCTCGTGAATCCTCGAGAAAGATAGAGCAAATACAAAAGAATTTTATAACCTATAATCTCAAAATTAAA
>JZKD02S2066558.1:61706-78599 GCA_000966675.3 Picea glauca
GGTACAAATGAGGTGGCAATGTGGGCCCTACAACTATATATAGCCCTTTTGCCAAACTTCCACTCACCATTCCGGGAGCCCAAGGTGTCCATTTTTCAAACCGTCTTCAGCCACGAGATCAGCATCCCGCCACCTACATCATAGTTGTCCCTGGGTCACTTTTCATCCCGAGCCCCCGGGGTGCCTTTTTTTTCATACCATGGTCAGGTACGCACACGCATTGTCACATTTATCTAATACATGCTCATCTCTTTGATTCTCGGCAGATATTGTTCACTTCGGGTATTTGGTTGGTATGTGCGCGGGTACTTGCTCATCGGTCATCAACATCATCCCTTCAGGTATATATTCAACACTGGCATGTAGTCTCTCCCGCTGTATTGCATTTACATTTCCAGTCACACCCTCTGATATTTGCCTTTAGGATCCTCATTCCCGGCTCTGCAGTACTCACACCTCCATTTGCATCTACGGTACTGTTACCCGGTAGCTTTCTTACCCACATGAGTTGTCCCATTCATAGCACCTTTTGGCACTTTTGACACTCATGCTATTCTTCATTACCCTTTAGGGATGGGAGTCCCGATAGTCTTTCATCATGTTGCACATCAACCACATACTTCTTCTCCTCATTTTGCTAGCTTCCCATATGGACTCCTAGATCATCTCTTTATGGTTCTATTCCTTTTACCTGTACCTCCGCAGGATCATGAACCCTCCATTTCATCGACCATCAATTTTCCCATCTGCAAACCTACCTTCATTTCACCTACCTCATACAGAAACTCACCAATGGGGCACCCGTTTCTGTATTTGTACATTCCCCCCAAACCAATTATTCGTTATTTATTGTACAAACGCCTTTATTTCTAGTCATTACATTTTCTTTTGTCGTCACCGTTGGCGAATTGCTTCCTTTTGGCCACACGCAACCCATGTCTCCCTTGGTTGGAGCATTGCTTCTCATCTATCCCTGCCGTCATCATCCATATCTTCAGAGTACTCCATAGGTCACTTACTTCTACCCTCTGAATTTGTTCACCTTGTCCCGCCTCTGGCACAACTTATCCTCGGTCTTGGCGTCCCCCTGACACTTGACCTTGTCACACGGTTGCAGCCACTCATTATTTCATACACCCTCCAACCAAGGGCAGTCTTGAGTCTTCCCACTTTTTGACTTCGTCCATGTACCTATGCCACTTCCTCACCTCAGTAGATTCTATGAAGCCATTTTCTTCTAGGAGTCACGTTCCCCTTTTGTCGACAACATCACACTTTTTCCAGAAGGGCGACATTATCTTGATTCTCATTCTCCATTTAATGAGTGATCCCAGACAACACAGGGTGAAACACCATTGCTCCCTGCTGTCGTTGGCCCCCATAACATTTGACGCCAACACTTTCTCATGTTATGGTGGGTCTTACTTTGCAACTATTGCAATTCTTTTTATCGTTTTTTGAAGACCTCTGAACCTGGTAGGGCCATCAATGCCCACATCATCGTCGCTGCTTATTACCACGATCATTGCCTATTGTTCAGAGTATATTCCTTTGCAGAATTGTCTTCTGCTTTTATCATCACCACCCCCGAGGGTGCTGCAGTTATCTACACCAACACTTCCGTCATATTTTGTCCGAGTTACATAACACGAGCATGGGGCATGCCCGCCTCGTTTGTACATAGTTGTATATTGTTACGCACCTTATGGCAGGTCAGGTTCTACTGGTTCCTTTCTTCTCCAAAGGATTTCTCTACACAGTCCCACTATTGCTCTCTCTTACAACAAACATTCTCAGAAGAAGAAACATTGATGGATTTCGGCTATACGTTTTCTCCTAACCTCATCCATCAGGGGGCATCTGTTATCACTAAAATTTCGTCCGCACATGGCGACAAGAACTCAACATCATCAAACAGTAATGAAGTCATTCATGGCACTAGATTAATTTCACAGCATTGCAAAAAGGTCAAAAACTATACAAAGTAACCAAAAATTGAAGGGCGCTTTACAGAATTTGGGTGCGCGTGCATATGCGCGAAACAAGAACGTACAATGCGCGCACGCGCGCACGATGCGCGACTGTTGGTGCAAAAACCCGCACACCTGCTAAGCGACACATTTATGGAATTGGTCGGCCTCCCAACCACTTATGGATCAACTCACAAGCCGATTTGACCCTCAAATCAGAGCTGAATCCCCATGGTAAGCTGGTCAAAGACCTAATGAAGCCCTAAAGAGCCCCTTTTCACACTTCAAAGGAGTTACATAATCACCCAATGCAATGCTATAAAAAGCCATGAAGAAACATCATTTTCTCAAGGAATTTCATGTAATGTTATGCTGCTTAGATTGTTTTAAGGACTCACTCCTTGGCAATAACACATTAGCACCATTTCATTGAGCTATCCACCTCTCCATTGAGTGGATGTGCTAGGAATTCTTTCACCATCATCCTCATTTTCTTATTGTAAGGAGAGAAAGTTTGTGAGGGCCTCAAGAGCCTTCCATTGGAGAAAGAAGGGACTCATAGTCCCCTTTATTCATTGTTCTTTGATTTCATCAATAGACCAGCTCAAAACATTGGTGATATTGGTCTTGTTGTCTTTGTTATTTCTTTATCCATATGCTCATATTTTTAGTTTGTTTTAATTTAATTATTGCTTATAGTTTTGTTTTGTTTTCTCTAACTCTTTCCTCTACAGCTGTCATGCTCAGCAAGACCCAACTAGGCATGTAATCACCCCTTATTTTCTCACAAGGTGACGAATTGGGTGCAAACGCTACTTCTCAAACAACAACCACCTCAAATGAAAATCCATAGATTACCATTGAGCCAGTAACACCAAACCCTCCAGGGTCCGACGTACATGAAATTGTTTGTCAATCACTTCTGAGGACACCCGGTGCTTTGGCCCGTATCAGACAACCAGGTTGACCACTGAATCAACCCTTAGATTTCTTTGATATCAGAGAACAACCTGAAGGCACTGGTCTTCTCCTAAATTCTATGGATCCAGATCGCATCCTCACTCCTGTAGTTCAAAAATATGGCATCCCACCTTTGCCACCTCCTTCATCCCCTTCCTCTTCGGGAGAAGAATCATCTGATGAAGGTAGATTTTCATCTTAGCCTCCAACACCACCTGTGCCCATGGTAAATCCAAACAATACTACCAGGCCCTAGATCGATCAAGATGTTGTGGCCATACCTGGACCCCAACATCCTTTGCCTAAACATCCAGAGAAATGGCTCCCTAAATTCGATCCACATTCTAAGAAAATCATTGAGGATCACATAAAAGAATTCATGCTAGCCATTAGACTCCGAAGCATAGAACACAAAGATGTAGTATGTAGACTTTTCCATATACATTCGAAGGAAATGCCTCTATGTGGTATTTTTCCCAACAAACCCACACCATTGTATCTTGGGATAAATTTGAGTCATGTTTCCTCGAGAAATTCGGAGATGACAAATATTTTGAAGTCTTAGTCATGGAACTCTCCAGCTTAAAGATGAACCCTAAGAAAAAAATAAAAGATTTTAATCAAAGGTTTCTCACGTTAAAGAATCGAATCTTCGTTGATTAAATGCCTGCTAAAAATATTATTGTTGCATACTACACCAAATCTCTACACCAAAATATAGAAATTTGGGTAAAAAAGTCTAAGAAGGAAACATTATTGGAAGCCTTCGAGGAGGCAAGCCAAATTGAGAAAGATATTCTAAGCCTAAAGGATAATATCAGTAATGAGGCAGAGATTACCCCATATTTCAAAAAGAAAATAGAAATTCTTCCTAGACCTCTCCAAACCAAAACTCAATTAGAGAGTTCAGATCTGGAAAGTTTACAAAAGGTCGTTCAGAAATTGTCAAATCAAGTCGTAGATTTAAGGAGATCAGTTGAAGAAGCTTCTTCAAGAAACGGATCTTACAAACCCCCTTTTAGAAAACCTTTTCCCTTAAACCATCCCAACTTAAACTCTGAAGGCCTTAACCTAGAAAGCCTACAATATGCTATACGGACAATCCTTGAAGCACATGATAACTTAGTTCCCCCTATGATTTCTGAAGACATGGTTGAACAATAAACAATGGAAGAAGACGAACCCTCTCCCAACATCTTCGGGCATTTTTCAGATAGTATCTTTCAAGCCAATTTTGAAATAGTTCATCCTTACAATACCAGAAGTAAAACCCGGAATAAACCCTCATCTAAAATTGGAACTAATGCGCCCCAAAAACAGTTTAAGTAGACCGAAACTAAACATAGTTTAACAACCCCAAGTTTAGAATATGATTTGGTTGAAGACTTTAAGAAACTTAGAGATAATATTTCTTTTTATGAATTGTTGAAATTCTCTTTTCCTCTGCAAAAGATGCTTTAGAACATTGCGGAAAATAAAAAAACAACAATCTGAACAACAGGAAACTGGCAGAAATCAACGCTAAAACACCTCAAAAGGTCCCTGCTAAAAAAACACTAGAACTTTAGGATAAAAGAGACCTTGCTATAAAAACTGTAACAAATGTAGATAAAATAATTCCAGGGATTGCGACTAAAAACCAGCAAAGTTCTACTGTCAATAGTCGTAAAAATGTCTCACCTTTTTTGTTGAACTTTGAAATTTTCAATAGGAATGTACATAGTTGTATGATAGATTCTGGCGCATCATCAAATGTAATGCCTTGGTCTATCTACCAAAAAATCAATGCTGAAGTTCAACCTTCCAGTCTGAAAATTATTCATCTTGATCAAACCAGGATTAAAGTGATAGGTGAATTAAAGAATGTCCTTATTAGGTTATCCTCTAATCATAAAGTTCACCAGATTATTGATATCATTGTCATTGACATCCTTGAAGTATATGGCTTATTTTTAAGCAGGATTGGTCTGAACAATTGCATGGCTAATTTGTGACAGATTGGTCCCATTTGTGGGTGCTAGAGAATGGAAAGCCTAACAGAATCAAGATCAATCATGAGAAATACCTCAATCTCACCGTGACTGATTTAAATGATTCTAATGAACCATTTACTACTTCCACTAATTCACCCGAAATGCAAGGAATGAACACCTTTTCCGGTAACTTCATGGCAGAAACTTCTATCATTACTAACCCAGAACAACAGTCCGAACTCATGACATGCACACAGTCCATGTAGTATACCTAGGGAGGTAATATGGGGTACCTAGGTAGGTATCCAATGGGAATGTAGTTATGTGTTATTAGTGGACGTCAATTAATATATGGGAATGTGGTCATTCAATGTAAGGTGGACTAGGTCCACTATGGTAGTTAGATGTAATAAATATGAGAAGGCTCTCTAGAAGGTTCCTAGGAGATAGAGAGAGCTATATAAAGAAGTATAGGCAATGTAATGAAACATAGTGAAGAATATTGTGATTGTACAAGCAATGATTGCTTGAGGAGTTTTATCCTTCCATAAGGATTAATATATGGTGTTACCATACCTCAAGGGTTTTCTCTATTTTTTGTGTTCATGTTATGGTGAATGGTTTATGGTTTTTTTCTTGGTATTATTGAAGTATATTTTAATATCTGGTATAGTTACTTAACAATTGGTATCAGAGCACTTTCCTTGGCAGATATTATGGGCAAATATTTTTTATTTTTGCAGATTTTTTTTTTCGGAGAAGAAAAAAGAGGGCTGCGACATCCTTGAAGTTTTTGGTATATTTATGTGCAAAATTTGTAGAAAATGGTTGTATATCTGAGTTCCTCTCATAAAAACACCCAATTTGAAAAAAAAAAATCGTCCGAAACGGCGTCTGAGAAATCAAAATATTGAAGTTTTAAAATCTATAAATTTTCAGGATTTTTTCTGCGGACGACGACGATAATTTTTTTATTTCTGTAGCATCTGGAGGCCGAATTTGCCCAAATAAATTACATATCTGAGTTCCTCTCACAATTTCACCCAATTTCAAAAAACAAATCATCCAAAATGGAGTCTGGGAAGTGAAGTTATGAGCATTTTAACTTCAACAGTTTTCTAGGGTTTTTCCAGAAAAAGCCGCGATTTTCTGCCATAATTTATTGTTCTATTTTTGGGGGTTTTTCATAGAAAGTTGTATTTTACATTGAAATGTGATGGCCCTAGTATTGAATCATTCATTAAAGAAAGAAAATCAGCATGGGAAGATACTTCGCCCCATTGGGTAGATCTCAAATTGCAAGGTGATGCTGCCATTTGGTGGAAATCGCTTGATTATAAGAAGATTATGAGACTCTTCAATGTAGAATTTCAAAAAATATTGTTAGACAAGTGGTCTCATGGAGAAAATAAGGATAAAGAGAGAACCAAGAGTTTATTTTCATGTGAAAAATCTATATTACAGGTTCATGGTTGTATTCATAAAGAAAATATCGTTGTTTCTGTTAACCCTAGTTGCATGCATAATTTTATCAATGTTCATTTGGCTAATAGATTGCAAGTTCCAATAAAGAATATTCAAAGCGCACATGTTGAGGATGAAAATGTAAAAATTTTTAAACATTTGAATATTACCATGGATAAATATGTGTTGCATTCAGATTTTTATGCTATGGATATGGATGAAGTGGATATTGTTTTGGGATATCCTTGGATAAAATCAGTGGGTACCATTAATATTAATGTGTAAAAGAAGTTTTTAAAGTTGTGGTACAAGAAAAAGAAAATCACATTGTAGGATGTGTCTCTTAGTAAGAAATATGGACCCATGGAGGCTAGCAAAGAAGTTACTGCCTAGTCTGAAGTTGAATCAGAGGCAGAGTCTACAGAAGGAGATGAATGAAAACTACAAGAAGGGCATAATCAGGAAGCTAAGGAGGTCATTGACTCAAAGACACAAAGTGTTGCAGATTTGAAGAAAAAATAACAAATTCCTACAGTTGTTATATATCACCATCCACATCATATAGAGATGCAAAAGTTATCAAGGCAAGGGCATGTGCATGAACACATTTATGCACCAATAAAGCACCAGACAGGAAACCGATCAAGAGGTGCATGGAGGACTACTAGCACTACGGGAAGAGATCAAGTTACAAAAATGATCCCATGGAAACCCCGACATGATGCAGAGAAAGATAAGGGTGGAAAGGTAGTAGACATACATCATGTTCGACTTCCATTGGGATGGATGGATGGTCATACTTGGTACCAGTTGGCTACATTTCTTAGTCAGTCATATTGTATGGTTTCTTCTCATGTTTCGAGGATGAAACATGTGAAGGTGGATGGAATGTAGTATACCTAGGGAGGTAATATGGGGTACCTAGGGGGGTACCCAATGGGAATGTAGTTATGTGTTATTAGTGAACGCCAATTAATATATGAGAATGTGGTCATTCAATGTAAGGTGGAATAGGTCCACTATATTAATAAATGCCCACTATGGTAGTTGGATGTAATAAATGTGAGAAGGCTCTCTAGAAGGTTCCTCGGAGATAGGGAGAGCTATATAAATAAGTATAGACAATTTAATGAAACATAGTGTAGAATATTGTGATTGTACAAGCAAAGATTTCTTGAGGAGTTTTATCCTTCCATAAGGATTAATATATGGTGTTACCCTACCTCAAGGGTTTTCTCTATTTCTTGTGTTCATGTTATGGTGAATGGTTTATGGTTTTGTTCTTGGTATTATTGAAGTATATTTGCATATTTGGTTTGGTACTTAACAGTCCTCAGTTCTTTCTAATGTGTCACATACGGTTGATGAGGCTCACATATGGTCTCTCTACTTTGATGGATCCAAATCTAAAGAAGGATCTGGTGCAGGATGTGTGATCATTGACCCAACAAGTAACAAAACTTTGATCGCTTGCCAATTAAAATTTGAATGCACAAACAACACGACTGAATAAGAGGCATTTCTGTAAGGACTCAGAAAGGCACTAGATTTGAAAATACAGAATTTAATGGTGTTCAACGATTCAGAAATTGTGTTCAGGCAGGTAAGAAATTCCATTCATTGCCTATTGCCACACCTGAAAAGTTATCAAGCTGAGGTATGGAATCTAATGCAAAAATTTTCTGCATTTAACATTAAATCCATTCCAAGATTAAATAATTCTGAGGTGGACTTTTTAACTAATGTTGCTTCTAAACTTTTTCCCACACTAGGCCTTTCTCCGAACACATTTTCGATCAAGTTGTTGTTCATACCATCAGTCCCAGATAACATAACTAACTAGAGAGTGTTCGATGATGATCAACAGATCATCAATTTCCTGCACATGGAAGACACTTTTCGAGGTGCGGTTATCGATGAAGGCACCCATGATGAAGACATCCACAATTTTACGGTAATATCAGACCCAAGGTCTCTTGAAACGACACCAGATCTAGTAAATTCTATCCCGAAATCTGTGGTAAGATTAGAAAAGTTTTATGATTTGCATGACAAATTCAGAAAATATTTAAATTGTAAAATGAATAGTTCTTCCTTGACCCATGAAAAGGTAAATCTGGGAACTAAAGATAATTCACAATGCATCAATTTGGGAATGGAATGTTCCGAGCAAGAGACATCATCCTTTATAAAACTGTTCAAAGAATTTAAGGATGTCTTTTCTTGGACATATGATGACCTAAAAACGTTTGAACCTAACATTATACAACACATCATTCCCATGAAACCCCAGACTCAACCTTTTCAACAGAAGTTAAGAAAGATGCACCCAAAACTTGAACCAACAGTCAAGAAGGAACTAAACAAACTTTTGAATGCAAAGATAATTTTCCCTGTAAGGCATACACAGTGGGGTTCTAACCTTGTCCCTGTGAGGAAGAAAAGTGGTGAAATTTGACTATGTGTCGATTTCTAAAATTTAAACCGAGCATCTAAAAGAGACAACTACTCTATTCCTCCGATGGAACAAATTCTCCAGCAGGTATCTGGTTCTAAAAGATTGTCGCTACTAGACGGTTTTTCAGGGTACAACCAGGTCCTCATGTCTCCTCCAGACCAACTAAAAACCACTTTCCATACTCCATGGGTTACCTACGCTTATAGAAAGATTCCCTTTGGGCTTATAAATGATGGTGCCACTTTCCAGAGAGCGATGGATATCGCTTTTCATGGTCTAATCAATCAATTTGTAGTGGTCTATCTCAATGATGTCACTATTTTCTCCAAGAATAAGGGAGATCATTTAGCCCATCTGAGATCTGTTTTACAACGATGTCGTAAGTACGACATCTCTCTAAATCCTAAAAAATCCGTCTTTGTATTGGAACAAGGCAAGATGCTCGGATTCATAGTTTCCAATGAAGGGATGATCATTGATATTGAGAGGACTCAAATCATTTAAAAACTTCCTCCTCCCTCTTCCAAAAAATCTATGCAATCTTTTTTAGGTCAGATAAATTTTGTCAGGAGGTTCGTCCCGAGTTTCTCGAAAATGGTGAGGCCCTTAAAAAACTTGATAAAAAAGGATGTACAATACCATTGGGGACCTCAAGAAATTCAATCTTTTGACTCAATAAAAAAAGACAGTGGAGGCTCCTTCCCTAATAAGCCCTGACTTTTCACAAGATTTCACTCTTTACACGTTTGCTAACCCAAAAGAATGTTGAAAACAACAAGATTCCCATTGCCTTTATGAGCTCAGCCTTTAAGGGAGCATATCTTAATTATCCAGCTGTATATCAACAGGCTTACGCTATTTTTAAAGCAGTAAAACATTTTCGATCATATCTACTGAAATCTAGAACTAAAGTCATTGCTCCTTACCCTGTTGTCAGAAATTTGTTAGTACAGAAAGAACTAGGTGAAAAATGGGAAAACTGGGTGACATCCTTACAAGAGTATGACCTTGATATCACCCTAGCGCAAATTGTTAGAGGCCAAGGTCTATGTAAATTAGTTGCTGATTTAGTTGAAGAACAACAAAGTCAAACCGATATGTTAATTGAAGATCAACATAATCAAAGTCAAATTTGTTGTGTACAAAATCCTACCAATCCTTGGTATGACGACATTAGGTTTTATCTAACACATGGTTCAGCTCCTCGTCACCTTGATCCAAAAAAGAGGAGAGCATTGAGATTAAAGTCTGCACCATTCCATCTCGTCAATGGTATATTATTTCACAATTTTTTTTATGAAATCCTTATGTGTTTTCTAGCAAGAGATGAAGCAGATAAAGTCTTATCTGAGTTGCATGCAGGAGAAGCCGGTGGGGATTTCGGTGGAGACACTACTGCCCACAAAGTATTAAGGGCAGGGTATTATTCGCCCATGCTATTCAAATATTCCCATACATTATGCCGCAAATACACAATCTGTCAAAAGGCTTCTGGACGAGTACATAAGGCAACATTCCTGCTGCAACCTGTCTCGATGGATTTCCATTTTCAGCAATGGGTTCTTGACATCATTGGCCCAATAAAACCCACCTCCTTGTAGTATCATAAATACATCATTATAACAACAGACTATTTTACTAGATGGTCCGAGGCTGCACCATTAAAAGTGGTAAACACCAGTCAAGTAATAGCTTTCCTTAATTCAAACATCATTACTTGATTTAGTATTCCTAAATGTCTGGTTTTCGATAATGCTTCCTATTTCTCATCCCTCGATATGAGTGTCTTTTCTTTAGAGAAAGGGATAAAACTAAAATATTTTTCCAGCTATTACCCCCAAGGAAATGGTTTAGTAGAATCGACTAACAAAAACTTGATCAAGATTATCAAGAGGACAGTTTCCAAAAACCACAAAAACTAGCACAACTCACTTTTCAATGCAATATGGGCTGATAGGGTGACCCTGAAAACCGCTATTGGTAATTCCCCCTTCTTTCTTCTTTACAAAAGGGAATCAATTCTTCCTCCGCATGTTTTGATTCCCTCTCTGCAACTATCCCAGAAAATTCAGGAAGAAGATTCCCCTCCCTTGGAAAGTTGGATTAATGCTTTGCTGAAGTTAGAAGAGGTAAGAGCTCAAGCGAAACAAAAACTGGATCAGCATCAACATATTGTCAAAAGCTGGTTTGATTCAAGTTCTACCTCAGAAAGGAATTTTGAGGTAGGTGATCTTGTCCTCAAGTGGGATAAACCTCATGAGGGGAAAGGCGAACATACAAAGTTCCAAAACCTATGGTTGGGACATTTCTTAATCGCCGAAAAACTAGGTCCTAGTTCTTTCTGCCTACATAATTTAGAGGGACAACTAGAGACCTTTCCAGTGAATGGCCAAGCTCTCAAGAGATATTTTGCCTGACAAATTCTAGATACACCTTTTGTATATATCTTTTCTGTTTGGGTTTGTTTTGGTTTTTATTTTCATTTTTTTTATTATTATTTTTGTTTTGGCCTTCTAAGTCAAACATGCTTGTATTACGGTCTAGTTCAAAAGGGAGAACAAAATGATTCATCTTTAAACAACTGTCAACAAATGTCGGAGCATCAATTGCTGTATTTTCTTAAGAAAAATGTAGACTAGTTAAAGATGGTTTTTTGTTGAGAATTGATTTTTGGTTTCAATTTGCATTTGAGAGAAAACATGACTATCATTAAAAGCTCTTTACGTTGTCCCTGCTTTTAAGAAAGCAAATCAAGGATGCCTTCCTGTCCTTGAAAAATCAGTTTCATCAGTGAATTATTTTAAGACCATGATGAAGGTTAGCAAGAAAAAATTAAAAGAGCCAAAAAATAACAAATGTGCCAAAGACTGGAATTTTCAGCATCGCCCCGCTCTTTTGAATATCTATAAATTATATCAATAATTTTCCCGAGAGTTGTGGGCAGTGTTTGCAAACCCGCCAGGATACTGAACAGGTATGCTAGAAGTGGATAAATGCATGCATGGTGCCAAGACAACTTCATCAGGGTACTGAATGGGCCCACTAGCAATGAAGCGATGTCAGGTTAGAGAAAATTCTCAGGTAATTTTTTTATTTATTTTTTATCATAAGCATCCTTCATTCTAATTTGAAATTCTTGGACAGGATAGAGGCGTCAGAGTGGGTTAATTGACATCCCTATTGATTCTATGGACGCTTGCTGGCAGTAGTGGCCCTGTCAACAACATTGGATCCATTAACTTAAACATCGTGGCTTTCATTTGTGAAGTCTGTCACCAGATTTCATTTTTCAATGAAAGATATCTTAAGCTGGACCATGTAATGATTATAAAAAATGCTCAAATGTCTTTCAGCTGTTCTTTGATTTGAAATCATTCAAACATTTCTAACCTGAACTCGTCAGTGATATAGAGATAACTGCTTCTCCCAGCAAGTCGCCATTGTTGGCAACCCTACATATTTTAACTTTTTAAAGCATCAAATAATAAATTATGTAGCTGCCTACCCGGGGTCATACGATTTTTGTTCTTCATAAGAAATTTTTGAAACTACAAATGTGACCTTTCAGTTATTCCTAGTGTTTTCGTTTTCATGCTTCGTTCATGACTGAAAGAGTGAACGAAGCATCAAAACCTATGATTGTATTACCATTTTATTTAAAGCTTATGAAAGGTAGATGACTCCACAGTTTTATTAATAAAGATTTATTTTTTCTTGCTATGAAGCTCATCTTATTTATTGACTCCTCAAATGTGAAGCATGCTTTGAATTATTATTTGAAACACTAAGGATCCCTTTAATTTAAACCATGATATATATTTTGTGGCTCTTGGTCATGCCTATCCTTGTCACTACATTTTTGTTTAAAATATTTTTCCTCTCCTGAACTTTAGAAACCAAACCCACCTTGTTGCACAATGATAAATTTTTAATGAACCTGGTCATGGTCTGTGCCCTGTGGGAGGTGGAAATCCGACAACGACAAGCCCATCACTTCGAGCTAAGTCTTGGGTTTCGCATGTACTCCTGGCATTCATTTCACAAAATTCCTTTCATTTGGTATTGAAGAACCTCAGTTCATACGTGCTAGGGTATTGATGAGTTTTGGGTATGAAATATCGCTCTGGTCTTCTCCTAGAAACCTTCCATACTCACTGTGTTTTATTGTCTGCTTTTAGAATCCCCATGGCTCTCAAACCCTGCTCTTGTGTGATGACGCAAGGGAGGATATTAAGGGTCAAGGCCAGCTTGCTTTTCTTGAGAAATTCCAGGGTTTTAACTTGCGAACCGCTCAGGAATTTTCCCTTTCTTTTGATGGATGCCAAGCCAAGGTAGGAGACATTCAGGTAGAGGTCACAGAGGAATTTTTAGGACAAGCAATAGGTCTTCCTTTGAGTGGGCATAAGTGGTTTAAAAATGCTAAGGTCGAGGAGGTTCTGTGGAGCCTGTTCTTCACATTTAGGAAAATCAACTGTTGTGATAAAGGTATGCCTGTGTCCTTATTAAAAACCCGATGGCATGGTTTGCTATCAATCCTGAGACAATTCGTGACATGGAAGGGCCGCTTTGGTTTTGTTTTTCTATATCACATACGTTTTTTGATGAATTTCATCGAGTTTCAATTAAATATGCCCTATTACCTGTGGAGAAGCCTGTATAAAATGGCGAAAATGTATAAGAGACAACGTTTGGATTCAAGCTTGTTTCACCACGGTTTGATAAAGATACTCTTGGTACATCAATTGAAGTTACAAAATGATGACTGGAATGCCTTCCTAACCCGAAATGGTTTCGTTAACTCCAATACTGTAGAGGTTGACAAACCCATGATAGAAGAAACCATAGTCCCTGCCAGAGCGGTTCCTTCATCTACAGAGGCCTGTGGCCACCCTCAGTTAGCCTATACCTGACCAAAAAGTTGCTGAGTAGAGCCATGAACAACACGTCCATCCTAACACCTTTGCTAAGAACACAAACAGGTCTACGTGTAAACCATCTAAAGGTGATATTGATTTAGGGTTTAAAAATAAAAGAGCAGGTGGGTTGATCTCAAGAAAACTACGAAATAAACCAAACTCTCATGTGATCTTGATCAAAATGATCGAGATCCATGAGAGCTCTGATTCAGAGATCGAGATATTCTTGGTCGAAGAAGAACCTCCTTCCCTCAAACCAGGTCTCGACCAGGCTTACAATTTCGTGGATAATTTGCCACCCTGCCTGAAGCACAGTCAAGGATTTCTAGGTATCAAGTTTGATAAGAAAACCTTAGGCAATAGTGGAGATGTTCCGGCACATGACCATTAGTATGCTCAAACAGTTATCATAGATTCACAATGTGAAATTTGTTTGTTCTGGATTGATAAATATTATACATACATACCCATTTTACAATCGCAAATCAAAACCCTCATTGTTCAGATCGACTCACTAACAGATGAAAATCATAGGCTAAAGTCCATTGTTCAGAGACAAGGCAAACACTTGAAAACAACTGGGAACATAATAGTTAAGAATGTCGAGAGCGTAACAACAGTGGTCAATTTTGAGATCCTGTAAATCGAATTGATTTTCCAGTTAAAGGTAAAGATTTGTTTTTATCTTAATTTGTGTTACATTCTTGTTCATAGAATAAATTAGATTTCGTTGCTAAAATAAGACTAGCTACAGAATCAACAGATTCTATAGCCAGTCTATTCTTATTCAAAATTTGGAAAATATTGGTTAAATGTATATCTGAATTTCTTTGTTTCATCTTTTTCTTTCAGGATATCTGGCAGTCTATGGTGACCAAATGATATGAAGCATTTTTGGGCTCATTAGCCATATCCGTGGCTCAGTTTTTGTGTAAACAGGAACAAACTCTTTTTAGTTTTTAGAGATTTAATGTGATATAGGGTCATTATATTCCCCTCTATTTTGTAATCAGTAGATTATTGTGGAGATTTAGTATTATCCCACAAGATAAGACAATTAGCTTTTCTAAACCCTTTAAAAACTCATATTTTTTATAAATCAAGGCATCTTGGCCTGGAGATGAAGGTGGACAATTTATTCATGAATTTGGACGGAACATATATTTACATTTCAACTTTATCTCTCTGTAAATGTTGTTTTCATTTATGGTTTGTTTATCCTGATAAATCAATAGTTGTTGATAAATTTTGTCTTCACAATTTATTATGGCATTGCGATAATTTCTTTTAAATATTGTCCACATTTTGATGCTTCAGATATTGAAAAGAGTGGTCATTTTTTCAACCCAAATGATAAGATTTTTCTTTAATTTTGTTGAATGATTAAAAACATGTTGTTACAATTAGATTTATCTTAAATGTAATTGCTTGCAATCACAAATATCACAACGATTATTTGGATCTCATCGTTCTATCATTAAAATTCAATAGTCAATATATTGTTTTGCATTTATTCCAAATATTTTCAAGGTTCATTGCAGATTTATCTCTTGGATAGGCTGGCTAGACATTCTATAATCATACAGATGTTGGATGCATGCCGATTAACTCATTGATAGGTTAGTTCATTTATTTTTTTCGTTTGTTTGTCTTCGAAACTCTAATATATGGTTTGGCTTTGACCATCCACATACTCCTATTTCATAGTATATTTTTCTATTTAATCTTATATTAATAAAGAGAAAACAAAAATAGTTTATGTTCTTTCTTTATCTTCTTTTGTTAAAACAACCATCTTTACGTAGATTTTCGTGAGTTTAGATTAAAACTCACAACTTCTATATCATGCACATAAATAAGATAGACAGATCTGTTGTTTAAATATTATCTACAATAGTTATATATATATATATATTAAGTGGTTATTTTTTTATTTTTTTTAAGTAAAAAGAGTAGATCCTGTTATATTACCAAAAAAGAAGATACAGAAGTCATCTTGACTGCCAACTGTCCTGCCTGAGCAGGAAAACAGGGCAGTTGGACAATCTGGCCTTGTGACAAGTTATACATATTAGTGCCCTGCCCGAGGGAAACCAGGGTTGTAAAGTTATAAAGGTTTGAGACATGAACCATAAGAAAACTAGAGTGGCAAAACTAATCAAACTTAACTTAGGCAGCAAGAGTAATTCTAACCAGTAGTTCCATAATTCCTCTGTCGCCAGCCTGCCGGGAGCGAGTATGCTTGAGCACACGTTGGGCATTGTCTCTTCGGGGTGCTTCTGGAGTAAGATGTAAAAAACATGTCGAGACGCTGGTCCATTCTGGCTAAGCGAAATGCGTGGTCGTCCATGAGGTGCCGGAGCTCAAATATAAGAGATAGGTACCTGGGATCTTCTGCAGAATGGTGGTCTGGTTCTCCTCTGGCGTGTGTCTCGCGTTTGCTGGAATCCTCCGCTGCTTCGGATGTCGGCCGTTCAGACTTCTCTTTTCCTCCGTTGTCCTCGGGGGGGATGATCTCTTCCACCAGGCATGGCGAGTAGAGGTCCTCATCCGTGGGTTCATTGAGGTCCCACCTGGCAGTTTCGTGCTGAGGCTCGGGTTCCATCTGGTTGGCGAGGGAGTCGAGGTATTGTTGTGCCTCCTCCCAACCGAGTTCTTCAATGATAGCCATGGGTGGCGAGCAAAGCTTCTGCTTACGCCTGGTGGTGGCCAATTGGAGAGCCCGTTCGAAGTGTTTGATGCGTTTTCTCCTGGACTCTGCTCTATACCAAGCAGCACCTCGCCGTGATTTTCCCCGGAGCCGCGGCATAGCTTGGACCTTTGTCTGCGCGGCAGCGTCACAACCAGGCTCTGGCGGGGGCGAAGAATTGAGGATAAGCCAAATGGACACTGCGGAAGGTCGAATTCCATTACCACTTTTCATTCTCCCGTGAATGCTACCAAATTAAATGCCCGTCTCGTCCATTAATGGAGAGCTGTTAGTGCGTTGGGTCGAGGTACACTCCCCTCGCGCGAGAGGGCGCATCATCGGTGATTTCTGGGTGTAAACCATGGGCATTTAGTGCTCAGTGGGAGTTCGTCGGTCGATGCCATGGATAGGCATCCCGACGGGCATCCACGTGTTCTCTGGCTGGTCGCGTGTCACCCCATCC
>JZKD02S2066558.1:78785-93034 GCA_000966675.3 Picea glauca
CACTACCTCAAGGTGTCCCCATGGCTCCAGGTAAAGCCCTCACGAGAATTGAACCTTGCCCAACGGTGAAAAACTCCTCGCTTTCCACCATTGGATCCAACCCCTTTGGGCAGTGGTTATTTAATAGTTATCTCTTTTCTTTATTTTATTTGTTTCTTCTAGGACTTTTAGATTGGCAAACGGATCCATTAAACCCGTCAGAACGAGTTATACCAAATGGCTTGGGTAATTTAGACAACCCCAGACCAGACTCGTTCTTCCAATTAATAGACTATCATTTTCGCCCGTCAACAGATGTTTAATAAGTATAAGGTTAAGATGAATTTATGATAACTATTTAATTATAATTTGTATGCGATAATCTCTCTTTGTTTTGTTGCTTCCAATAGATTTGCATGAAATATTGTCACGTCTCAGTGCAAAGGGCAGATTGAGGACTACTATGGAGAAAAATTCAAAAGGTACCTTCCACTTCTTTCACAACACCTTTGATCTTGTGCTTGGATTTGCTTTACATAATTTTCTTACTAGATTTTGAATTTGTGGGCTACAAATGCAAGAAATTTTCTAAATTTATATATTATCGAGTACAGAGATAGCAATGAGGATTAGGTATAGTGTATGTCAACTATATAATCAATGGTACCTTATCAATGTGTCATTCTATTGAATGATTTTTCAGTTCAGAAGAAAGTTGGGTCAAAAATCAGATGAGGAGACAATCAGAGGGCTCCTAGAACAAGTAGAGGGAGTCATCATTGAAGCAATAGCTACTAGGACTATCTTAATTAAATGGCTATGTCTATGGACAACTCTATTAGAAGCTACATTCCCTCGACAATGTCCAATAAAGGCTCTTGGAACAAGTAGAGAGAGTGATCATTGAAGCAATATCTACTGGGGTTATCTTTCTTTTGCTATCTCTATGGGAAACTATGTTAGAAGCTACGTTCCCTCGACAATGTCCAATAATTCCAGTGTAAGGCCTCTTGGTATAGGTCTCAGAGATAACACTAATAAAGAGCATGAGGATAATAATGTGTTGGATCGGGCAAGGAAAATAAAAATAAGCCTAGATGCATCTAGAGGATCAAGAATCATGTAATTTTTTCATATGACATATGGAGACAACATCACAAAGAGAGCTAAGGGGATGATTTTGAAGAAATATCATGAAGTCATTGACATCTACGAATGTTTTCATTGCATAACCTAATCTTACATGAAAGAAAACCCCATTGCAGACCCTACCTCGAGGATAGGAAACATCAATGTCTCAAAACATTAACCCTTCGTAGGCCACAAGATTTATTCCCATATGGACAATGGTTCCAAATAGGGGGGGTTCCATTCCTAAATAATTTTGGATGCTTCTTGTCATGACAAGATCAAATTCGACTCTTGGTATTGTTGGTGGAGATCCCTTTAATCAACATATATGGACTTTTTATTTTGATTCAATAGGTCCCATGTTAACATGGTTGTTGCTATTACGATCATAGGGACCCCTTATGTCTCTAATTATGCCACCTTTATCGCCAACCGTGGAGTTATGTCACTGACATTTGTCTTGCCTTGTGGCATGATTATTCCTAGCATTAATATCTCTAGAGGAATGGGTTGGAATATCCAAGTGGGCAATCAAGACATGCGTTTGACCTTCATGTTGTTGCAGGAGATCTTGTAGGCTAACATTGGGTTTCTTCTTGGAGTTGAAGGGAATTTGGCAATGTTTACTGCATTGAGCGTTTAAAAAATGAATACTAAAATATGTTACTAGTTCAAGGGTTCCTACGATCATCAACATGGAAAAATCAACGATGATCCTACAAACTCTCAATAAGAATAACAATTGTACATTTCCACAACTCTCAATGGCATTGGCATTTCTCTTGATGTGGTTGGTGTCATTACTTAATAATGACACACTTTAAATTGTAGGACACCACTATTAAAGGTAATATTGGAAGATGGTCTTGGGCTTGAGGACTTGTTCTGGGTCTCTCTACCATTTTTGAATGTATAGGAAAATCCTTGGAACAAACTACCTTTATGTATTTGTAAGTGTTTGCATTTTGTTTGTGAATTTTTGACTTCAAATTTGAAGGACCATGTATTTTTTTTCTCAGGGTGATATTTACTTGGAGTAGAGGCACGCAGTCATGGTGCTCCACATAAAAAAGATATGCATGTGAAAGAAGCTCAAATCATACGTTGCAGTGAGAGGACATTGGCAAGTTTTTGGTAATTGTTTCATTTTTCTTTGGATTGTAATTGGATTCTATCTACATCTAGTCTATTGTTATGTATGAATAATCTTGTAGTAATTTTTCTAAAAAGTGGAAATAATTGATCATAGAGATAATAAGGCACATTCTACATAATGCTCCATGAACCCTGGACCTCTACAACCGACAAGTATCTAATCAATAGCTAGATCTAAAAATTCTTGGTTTGGTGGTCCTATCCTTGGCTTCATTTGAAAGATCAACGTCAAGTGAAGGTTTGAAAACATTTTGTATTCAGGTAACTCTAGCATTCAATAAGATGCTTTCTTCTTCTTCACGACTCTTAAAGTGAATTTTGTAATATCCAAATTTTTTCTCGAGTTTTTTCCGAGATTTTAAAATGAATTCTGTAATCTCCAAATTTTTCCTCGAGTTTTTTCCAAGCTTGCTTATCTCCAAAGATTGAATAATTGTGGCATGCTCTCTTGAAAAAATCATAATATATCAGTTTTTTATTATGTCAAGACAACCACAAAAGAAACTTGTTCCAGGAAAGCACTTGGGTTCCAATAGGAGTTTATTGACTTCAATCAAAATCCTCACACAACAATTGCACAATCATTGAACATGAAATATTCCTTCACGAAATTCCATTTTCCATAAGATTCCACAACAATGATCAGTGATGGGAATACAACTATAGTCAACATTTATTTTCCACTCATCTTCTCATGTCTAATGTCTAGTGGCTTCGCAAAGTTTTTTATGTTTATGAGATATTTCTTCCTTTGGTGCATTCATTCTACATGGCTAACCTTTTTCCAACAATAGGGTTGATCCCAAAAAAAATAGTTTCAACTTACAACCCACTTCCTTATCCACATCTAGACAAGTTTCATATTCATCTCCGATGAAATTCATGATTGTTGGAACATGGAGTTTGATTTTTCCTATGCTGTCTTCATCGTTTTGCCAAGGTTGTGTTGCATAATTGAAATTTATAGAATTATGCTTCAAACATTCTCCTTGGCAATGTGGTTCTTGAGATTATCGCTATCCAAAAATTAAAAGGTTTTCTGAAATTTTGTAATCAAGGTAGTTGGAACAACATATAAATATCAACTAATATTCTATGATCCTTTGTCATTATAGTTGTCATAACCAAACCAATGCATTCTTTTGAGATCACTAGCTTAATCTCGTTTTTTAAGGAGGATTATTAATCAATTTCATGCTTTGATCACAAACTTCCCCAAAGGTGCTGCTAATAGGTTGGCATGCGCTATTGGTCAGTTTAGTCTCTGAGAATGTTGAGACGTAGGTTAATATCTATTCAAGAATGTGAACTAGACGAGGTTCCTATCAGCGAAATATACAGCTTCACTAGATCTTTATGTTGGAACTATACATGCTCACAAAAAACGTTTAAATGATAGGGTCTCATACTCAGCTTGAGGAGGAATTCAATACTGATGAACTTGATGATGAACTTGGCAGCAGAGTGAAAGTCACCACATTTGTGAAGGTTCTTGACAATCCAGATAGGTATCCTAGAGGATAAGTAAAGAAGCCCAAAAATAGTGGAAAAGAATGTATTCCTTTTGCTGCTCCTAAACATTTGCAGAATAAAGTTTGTAACCGAAACATACTCAACATCTTTCACTTGCACAGGTATTTCTCCAAGAATAAATATTTTTTATTTAAATTTGGGTTTTATCTGTTTCCCATGAGGAAACATAGACACTGTCATCGACCTTGATCCAGCTACACCTTTTATACATCATCCCACCTGTCCACTGTTGCATATATATTTGAAAGAAGCACATCATGGGCAACAATTTTAGTGTTTGAACCTAAAAAATGGTCTACAATACAGTCTCCCAGCATTATGTTATCAATTCTAAACGCAATGAGAAAATATACCCAGATAATAGCATTCAGTTTTATTGGCTTTTTGTTAATTTAGTTTTGGGCCTCATCCAGTCACCAAGCATGACTAAGAGGGCCAACCATGCAGAAATTGTGCTATTTCTCAGATGTGATGTGAAAATGTTGTCATGGGACCAAATCCGTTTAAGCCCTCATCCACAAGGCCTGCATGGTAGCATGTGGACAGAACACCAAAAAATATAACGTTGTTGGGATTCACACCAGGGTTTTTCTTCTGTTCAAAGAGTCTCTTTTCTATGCTGAACATAGATAAATAGAATATTGACAGAAAAGGCATACTCTATAATCATTAATGAGTGAGAAAATAATCATGTACATAGACGTACATATATAATACAAATATACCACAACTGTACCATAACTTTCATGTAACTGTATAACAATTAGGTAAACTAATGAAATATGATTAGAGTTTTTAACACTCCCCCTTAATCATAAGTTCATTCTTTCCTGAAAAACTACCACTACTTGACAATTGCATGTTTCAAGCGAATATTCAGAGGGATGGTTGAAGATGCTCTATGAACCTTGAAAAAAATAGTAGAAGTCGATGTCTTCTACTAAATTGGTGGTTTAAGGGTGACCACAAACTCATTTGGTGGTTTCGGGATGACCACAAACCAATTTGGTGGTTTTGGGATGACCACAAACTGAATGTCTAGCAGAAGATGATGTCTTCTACTAAGTGGCATGGTTTTAAGTTGACCATAAAATAACAAGAGCTCAAGGCTCAAAAATCTGAAAATGTAACAAACAAAACTTCATGTCTTCTGCTTAATTGGTGGTTTTAAGCTAACCACAAACTATCAAGAACAATATGTTCAGGAACAAGACTGTATACCAGGAACTAGGTTGCATACTTGATCATCTGTTCACAGGATCTAAATCAAACTTGGAACCTGACTGAAAACTAAACACTGATCTATTATCTGATCATTATCAACTTCATTGACTTCATTGATTTCGTTCATTATCAACAAATCAAAGGTAGATTTTGAAACTTAAAGTCTGTCATTTCTCACTAATCCCCCCCTGTCAACTGAAAAGTGAGAAGTCTAGATAATGAGATATACCCCCTTTGAAAGTGGAAAAGGGTAATCAAATTGTCTTCCGGCGGAGTCCGAAGACTCGATCTTAAATTCAGAAGACTACATCAACTGGGCCCCAATCATACCATATATCATCCAATCCTGAAAAACATTAATGTCAGTCAATTGTAGAAGTATCTCCAATCAAGTACGGATGTACTTGTGTATAACTCTGTCGTTAAGAATGCTCCAATAAAAAAAAAATTAATATGGTTTATGTATTTGATGATTTTTTTTTTTAATATGGTTTATGTATTTGATGAAAAAAATATTATTTTATAAATATATATAATTAATTTAAATAGATAATTATAATTGTTATCTTAAAAAATTTAACAAATTAATTTTTTATTAAAATATTTTTTAACTTTTTATTATAAATTTATTTTAACTCTTGAGCTCGAGCATAGGGTAAAAAGCTCATTAAAAACCACATGACAATATCATGACATTTAGAGATTAATGATCAATGATCATTCAATGGATCTAGATGAACTAAACAATTCACAAGTAGCATCAAAACATAAGCTCTAAAAGAAATGCATTATGGCTTAATTAGTATTATATTTATTAGGATATGATTTAGTACAAATTCAAATTCAAAAATTTTGTTTGCACTTTTTTTTTAAGAGTTTTGCCCAAAATCTAGTAGTAAGTTTAGAGATTACATATTAGGGTGACTTGGAGATTACATAATATGATTATTGATATATTGAATGTTGATGTCATTTTGGGGCAAATTCAATTATAATACTAACAAATGTTATTCTTCACTTAAATGCACGGATCTATATGAGTAGATTAAATTTATTTTAGATTTATCTTTGCTTTAAAAACAAATTATCATTTAAAAAAAATATAATATTAGTATTATATTGATATGTATAATAGTGATACTAGTGATATTGTATAATAGTGAGTTTTTTTTTGTTTTTTTTAAAGAAGTGAGGTGCCTAAGTGATATGATATTTGAGATTTTCTATCATTGATATTGTATAATAGTGAGTTTAATTTTTTTTAAAAGAAGTGAGGTGCCTACATGATATGATATTTGAGATGTTCTCTCTTTGATTAGTGAGTTTATTTTTTTTTTAAAGAAGTGAGGTGCCTACATGATATCATATTTGAGATTTTCTATCATTGATATTGTATAATAATGAGTTAATTTTTTTTTTTTAAAGAATTGAGGTGCCTACATGATATGATATTTGAGATGTTTTATCATTGCGTTCCTAGGTGGTTGTTTCATTTGTAGTGATGCGAAAACTAGATTTCATGCTTAATGGTAGCATATCAGAAGAGGAGCATAAGCTACTCAAACATTAGAGATGTCACAATGCAACCAATGATCATGTCGATGTATTTGTTATTAATGTTCACTGGGTTGGGTGCAAAATTTACAGAATGTTGAATGTGTGAAAAATAGAAGATTTTTAAAAGCTTACACCTTTGTTTTTATCTTCGGTGTTTAATAAGTATAAGGTTAAGATGAATTTATGATAATTATTTAATTATAATTTGTATGCGATAATCTCTCTTTGTTTTGTTGCTTCCAATAGATTTGCATGGAATATTGTCACAACTCAGTGCAAAGGGTAGATTGAGGACTGTTATGGAGAAAAATTCAAAACGTACCTTCCACTTCTTTCTCAACACCTTTGATCTTGTGCTTGGATTTGCTTTACATTATTTTCTTACTAGATTTTGAATTTGTGGGCTACAAATGCAAGAATTTTTCTAAATTTATATCTTATCGAGTATAGAGATAGCAATGAGGATTAGGTATAGTGTATGTCAACTATATAATCAATGGTACCTTATCAATGTGTCATTCTATGGAATGATTTTTCAATTCACAAGAAAGTTGGGTAAAAAATCAGATGCAGAGACAATCAGAGGTATCCTAGAACAAGTAGAGGGAGTGATCATTGAAGCAATAACTACTAGGACTATCTTACTTAAATGGCTATGTCTATGGGAAAATCTGTTAGAAGCTACATTCCCTCGACAATGTCCAATAAAGGCTCTTGGAACAAGTAGAGAGAGTGATCATTGAAGCAATAGCTACTGGGGCTATCTTGCTTTGGCTATCTCTATGGGAAACTATGTTAGAAGCTACGTTCCCTCGACAATGTCCAATAATTCCAGTGTAAGGCCTCTTGGTATAGGTCTCGGGGATAACACTGAGCAAGAGCGTGAGGATAATAGTTTGTTGGATTGGGCAAGGAAAATAAAAAGAAGACTAGATGCATCCAGAGGATCAAGAATCATGTAATTTTTTCATATGACATATGGAGACAACATCACAAAGAGAGATAAGGGGATGATTTTGAAGAAAGATCATGAAGGCATTGACATCTACGAATGTTGTCCTTACAAAACCTAATCTTACATCAAATAAAACCCCATTGCAGACCCTGCCTTGAGGATATGAAACATCATTGTCTCAAAACATTAACCCTTTGTAGGCCTCAAGACTTGTGTCCATATGGACAATGGCTCCAAACAGGGGGGGTTCCATTCCTAAAGAATTTTTGATGCTTCTTGACACGACAAGATCAACTTCGACTCTTGGTATTGTTGGTGGATATCCCTTTAATCAACATATATGGACTTTTTATTTTTATTCAATAGGTCCCATGTTAACATGGTTGTTGCTATTGCGATGGTAGGGAGCCCTTACGGCTCCAATTATCCCACCTTTATCGGCAACCGTGGAGTTATGTCACTGACATTTGTCTTGCCTTGTGGCATGATTGTTCCTAGAATTAATATCTCTGGAGGAATGGGTTGGAATATCCAAGTGGGCAATCAAGACATGCGTTTGACCTCCATGTTGTTGCAGGAGATCTTGTAGGCTAACATTGGGTTTCTTCTTGGAGTTGAAGGGAATTTGGCAATGTTTACTGCATTTAGTGTTTAAAAAAAGAATACTAAAATATATTACTAGTTCAAGGGTTCCTACGATCATGAACATGGAAAAATCAACGATGATCCTGCAAACTCTCAATAAGAATCACAATTGTACATTTCCACAACTCTCAATGGCATTGGCATTTCTCTTGGTGTGGTTGGTGTCATTACTTAATAATGGCTCACTTTAAATTGTAGGACACCACTATTGATGGTGATTTTGGAAGATGGTCTTGGGCTCAAGGACTGGTTCTGGGTCTCTCTGCCATTTTTGAATGTCTAGGAATGTCCTTGGAACAAACTACCTTTATGTATTTGTAAGTATTTGCACTTTGTTTGTGAAAATATATGCAGTCATGGTGCTCCACATAAAAAATATATGCAGTCATGGTGCTCCACATAAAAAAGATATGCATGTGAAAGAAGCTCAAATCATACGTTGCAGTGAGAGGACATTGGCAACTTTTTGGTAATTGTTCCATTGTTCTTTCGATTGTAATGGATCCTATCTACCTCTAGTCTATTGTTATGTATGAATAATCTTGTAGTAATTTTTCTAAAAAGTGGAAATCGTTGATCATAGAAATAATAAGACACATTCTACATAATGCTCCATGAACCTTGGACCTCTACAACTGGCAAGTATCTAATCAATAGCTAGATCTAAAAATCCTATCCTGGGCTTGCTTTGAAAGATCAACATAAAGTGGAGGTTTGAAAACATTATGTATTCAGGCAACTCTAGAATTCAATAAGATGCTTTCTTCTTCTTCACGACTCTTAAAATGAATTATGTAATCTCCAATTTTTTTCTCGAGTTTTTTCCAAGCTTTTAAAATGAATTCTGTAATCTTCAAAATTTTGAGTTTTTTCCAAGCTTGCTTATCTCAGAAGATTGAAGAATTGTAGCATGCTCTCTTAAGAAAATTATAATATATCAGTTGTTTATTATGTCAAGACAGCCACAAAAGCAACAAGTTCCAGGAAAGCACTTGCCTTCCAATAGGAGATTAGTGACTTCAATCAAAATCCTCAAACAACAACTGCACAATCATTGAACATGAATATTCCTTCAAAAAATTCCATTTTCCATAAGATGCCACAACAATGATCAGTGATGGGAATATAACTATAGTCAACATTTATTTGCCACTCGTCTGCTCATGTCTAATGTCCTGTGGCTTCACAAAGTTCACAAAGTTTTTTATGTTTGTGAGATATTTCTTCCTTTGGTGCATTCATTCTACATGGGCTAACCTTTTCCCAGCAATAGGGTTGATCCCCAAAAAATAGTTTCAACTTACAACCCACTTCCTTATCCATATCTAGACAAGTTCCATATGCTTCTCTGATGAAAGTCATGGTTGTTGGAACATGAAGTTTGATTTTTCCTACGTTGTCTTCATCGTTTTGCCAAGGTTGTGTTGCGGAATTGACATAAATAGAATTATGCTTCATACATTCTCCTTGGCAATGTAGTTCTTGCTATCCAAAAACTAAAAGGTTTTCTGAAATTTTGTAATCAAGGTAGTTGCAACAACATCTAAATATCAACTAATATTTTGTGATACTTTGTCATTACTAATATTTTGTGATCCTTTGTCATTATAGTTGTCATAACCAATTCATTCTTTTGAGATGGCTAGCTTAATCTCGTTTTTTAGGAGGATTATTAATCAATTTAATGCTTTGATCACAAACTTCCCCAAAGGTGCTGCTAATAGGTTGGCATGCGCTATTGGTCAGTTTAGTCTAGTCTCTGAGAATGCTGAGACGCAGGTTAATATCTATTCAAGAATGTGAACTAGACGAGGTTCCTGTCAGCGAAATATACAGCTTCACTAGATCTTTATGTTGGCACTATACATGCTCACCAAAAACGTTTAAATGATAGGGTCTTATACTCAGCTTGAGGAGGAATTCAATACTGATGAACTTGGCAGCAGAGTGAAAGTCACCACATTTGTGAAGGTTCTTGACAATCCAGATAGGTATCCTAGGGGATAAGTTAAGAAGCCCAAATACAGTGACAAATAATGCATTCCTTCTGCTGCTCCTAAACATTTGCAGAATAAAGTTTGTAACCAGAACATACTCAGCATCAGGTATTTCTCCAAGAATAAATAATTTTTCTTTAAATTTGTGTTTTATGTGTTTCCCGTGAAGAAACATAGACATTGTCATCGACCTTGATCCAGCTGCACCTTTTATACATCATCCCACCTTCCCACTGCTGCATATATATTTGACAGAAGCACATCATGGGCAGCAATTTTAGTTTTTGAACTAAAAAAATGGTCTACAATACATTCTCCCAGCATTATGTTATGAATTCTACAGGCAATGAGCAAAGATACCCAGATAATAGCATCCGGTTGTATTGGATTTTTGTTAATTTAGTTTTGGGCCTCATCCAGTCACCAAGCATGACCAAGAGGGCCAACCATGCAGAAATTGTGCTATTTCTCAGATTTGATGTGAAAATGTTGTCATAAGACCAAAGCCGTTTAAACCCTCATCCACAAGGCCTGCATGGAAGCATATGGACAGAACACCAACAAATATAACATTGTTGGGCTTCACGCCAGGRTTTTGCTTCTGTTCAAAGWGTCTCTTTGCTATGCCCGTGCATTGAATATCCTAAAATCATTGCAGTAAAAGGGTTCCCGATTTTGTCAAACACATTGCGTGCATCCTTTATGCTCCCACACGTCTACAAGGGTACATCCCACAAAGGCATCAGAGCAAAATTCACTTCTATTTATGTTTTCATGGATYGCCTTGCCCTGTTCCAGAGCTRCCAAGTTTGCAAATRCTGAGAGCACAGGGTAGCAAAGGTGATTGAATTTGACCCCACCAACCCATTCGCATTTGTTCAAAAAGATTCAAGGCCTCATTGGCATGCCCATTCTATGCATATCCTGCAATTGTTGAATTCCCTGAGATAACATCAGGTTCAGGCATTTTCTGGAAGAGATCCAAAGCTTCATCAACGAACCCATTTTGTGCATATCTTGTACTCGTTGAATTTCTTGAGACAATGTCTCATTGAGGTATTTGGTGGAAAAACAAGCTTCGATATGAATGATCAACTTCCAATTTTATAAAGACAAATTAAAGCATAATAAAATGGACAAAAAAAAATCTTACAAGTCATAAGAATGGGCCGTGAGGATTGTAAAACATTAAACATTATCAATATCAAAACAAGCTTCGATATGAATGATCTACTTCCAATTTTATAAAAAGAAATTAAAGCATAATAAAATGGACAAAAAAATCTTACAGGTCATAAGAATGGGCTGTGAGGATTGAGGGCATTGTTTGTTGTGAGAACCATCCTCTCCTTAGGATGGTAGTATCTAAATGTCATGCCAAATTTCCAGTGACATGTCTTCATGTAGAACTAACATTATGGTTGACCAAGCCTTTCAAAAAACTCTACTTTTGGATACCCCATGCTTGGGAATCCCAATGGAAATTAAGAAAAGGATCCCTGGATACTTGCAGCCATTGCATTGTTTGGGAAATGTGCCTATACACTAAAGCAACTCCCATTGCTTATTGTTCTCCATCTCAACTCTAGAGAGGTAATTGAACCCACTTACCCTTGCTACAAATTAAATAACTTATGACTAAAAACATGTAATAGTTCCTTATTGGTATTCTCTCTGATTGAAAGGCATATTTGTGACAACTTGAAAATAAAGGTGATTGCTACTGTTAGTACTATATTTTTTCCTCTCAAAGAAGCAACGATTGGTTGAATTTATAGGGCCAAGATTAGACACATTTGAGTTAGAGGACAACCTTCCAGAGTCTCTAAGCAATCAAGAGTCCAATTATCTTGAGGCAGAGGGAAGAATATAGCAGAGAAATCATGTTATTTTTGTGCCTAAGGAAAGAGTTAAGCACTCAGGTGGTTATCGAAGGTCCAAAAGGGGATTATCGCGCCCGAAAAGGGGCTAAGTCTATTGCCAAGGAGCTTATCATGAGACTGAGGTTTGGGAGCCAAGCGCCAATGAACTTAAGGACCCCATTGATCAAACAATTCTCAAATGGGGCCAAATCAATGGTCTAGATCTCATCGCATGCCCAACCTTTAATCAAAAATCGAGGTGCAAGTTCAGAGTCCCCCTCATTGGATTCCTATTGGGGACCTAACCCTTAAGTCCTTCGATAGTTGCACCTCTGATCGATAGTCCAGATTTGGTTGGGAACGAGATTAACGACCCAGAATCTATCGTGGCTTCCCCCATGCACAAGTGAAGATAAATAAGCATGTGTCCAGGTTGGTGTCAGCATGACAATATTTTCCTTAGCCAAATTTTTCTTTTGACCACGACAGATTAATGACTCTCAAATTATCTCTAGTTCCTTTGATCGATGGTATAGATCTAATATTCGAGTTCCATATCAATAGTAGTTGGAGTCCCCCTCGACACCTAGATCTTAATCACTCTAGTGGGAACCTTCGATCAACGATCTAGAACTGATTTTAGACCTCGGAGCCTCTTGGCCATGTGTCATGTCAACACACCAGTGGAGCCCTGTCTAGGCCAACCAGTGGTTTCCACATGGACATGTGGAACCCATCAGATACATAAGTCAATATCTTGAAAATGGGTGACACGTGTCACGTCTACCTGCCACATCAACATCATCATGGGCCAATAAAAAGTCGCCATGTGTCTTGGCTGGCGTCAGGGTGACACATTTTCCTTAGCCAAAGTTTTCTTTCGACCTAAGCCAAATCAATGACTCCTAGTTCATTTCCATTCTTAGATCAAAGGTCGTTGGAGTTCCTCTTAGGACCTAGCTCTTGATCACTCTGATAGGAACCTTCGATAGACGATCTAGATCTGATCTTCGATCTCCAAATCAACAGGTCAAAGTCTCCCTCGTGACCTTACTCATGATCACTTTGATGGGGCACCTATGATCAACGATCCATATCTTATCTTCAATTTTGCAGCTTCTTGGCCAGGTGTCACATCAACTCGCCAACGAAGCACTGTCAAGGCCAACTAGCGACTACCATGTGGACATGTGGAACCCCCTAGGTGCCCAAGTCAATACACCAAAAATGGGTGACACTTGCCACGTCTGCCTGCCACATCAGTGTTGTAGTGGACCAACGAAAAGTTTCCACGTGTCAAGATGATATCAACATGATGTTGTTTATGCCTTAGTCGATTTTCTCTCTTATTCGAGCCAGATCAACGACTCTCATTTGTTTCCCATATCTCGATAAAATATCTAGATCTGTATTTTGACCCTTAAGTTCATCAGGCTACCGACCCTTCAGAGTTCCCTCATTGGAGTCTTTTTTGGATCTAAGCCTTGAGCACTTCAACAATGCACCTCCAATCGATGGTCCAGATTTCATCGCTCCATCAGTCATGCCCTTGAGAGATCAATGGTCTAGATCTTATCTTCCCACTCCGATGGATTAGCAACTCTCAGTTGTTTTCAGTTCTGCTTTGATGGATTCACCTTCGATCAACCGTCACTATCGCTTGCTGAGATAGATCCGATGACTGATGAGTCTTGCAACTTCTAGGGTTTTAATTTCAAGCATCCATCCAAAAGGAAAATGACTACATGGACTCTTTAGGGGTAGAGCTCGAGGGACATTTTGGTTAGAAAATATCCAGCTACCCTATGATCTCAACATAACTAAAATCTAATGGGTAAAGGTAATTTCCACAGTGTTAACAAGGGGAAAACTTTTCAAGAATCAAGAAGTCATAAGCAGTTTCAAGAAGATGGGAGTGGTTTCAAGAAGTGGTTTTAACATGAGCAAGCGAGAATAAAAGAGGATGAAGATGCCCATTGTTAAGGTCGACACTTTGGGGAATTTAAGAGTTTCTTACAAACAAAGTTGCTTGGTTAGAAATATTGAACACAGAAAGATGGTGAATGCAGTTGGCAACCAGAGATTCATCCCTTGCATTATGTTTCGGTGTGTAACTCCTCTTCTTATAGTGATTGTGTTCTTGTAAAGCATCATCTCCCATTTTTTCTTTTCTTGTATAAGATCTGAGATATAAAATATCACACAATAGAT
>JZKD02S2066558.1:114630-131311 GCA_000966675.3 Picea glauca
TTTTAGTAATGTTGAGTTGCAACTAAAGTCTTGAGTCTAGAACTAAAGTGTAATGTTGAGTTGCAACTAAAGTCTTGAGTCTAGTTCTATCTTAGAACTAAAGTGTAATGTTGATTTGCAACTAAAGTCTTAAGTCTAGTTCTAAGTTCGAACTAAAGCATGTCCGTCTCAATTCTAGTTCTAAGTTCGAACTAAAGTGTAATGTTGAGTTGTAACCAATCTCAAGTCTAGTTCTAAAGTTAGAACTAAAGTGTAATGCTGAGTTGTAACCAATCTCAAGTCTAGTTCTAAGTTCAGTGAAATGAAAGGTCTTGGAAAGAGGATTCTAGGTATTCCATCATAATTGAGTATTTATTGGATTTGAACCAGAAAAATTTCAGAATCCCTATGTATATTATTGTAAGCATTAGAGACAAAGAGGGGTGGCCAATTGAATGCTAACTAAGACAAGAAATTGGAAGTGGAAAAACAAATGTTAATCATGCCAATAGAATGAGGATTGCAGTCCATTGATTTAATCCAGACAAAGGAAGGCCTGTGAGCCTGTGTAATTGTATGTAAACATAACTATATGAAAGAAATGGAAAATACTCTATTTCAAGTATTTTGGAAGCCTATGTAATTATGTCTATTTATCTGTGTATTGTATACCTTTGTGAGGAAGAAGTATATGTATCCACATATAGTTGATATTGTGTAGTTAAGGTATAGGGATCATGTTGTAAGACGAGAAGAAGAACTCTGGATATCGAGATCGAGAATTATTATTCCATTGATCATTGATCATAAGTAAGATCGATGATCCTACTGAATGATGGAGGAGAAAAAATATCGTGATCATAAGGTAAGATACAACAACCGTCAGATCACCCAACCATTGAATGATAACCATTAAATCACAATCATGCAAGGAAGAGGAAGGAACAAACATCGACCGTTCATCATTTGGATTGGAACTATGCACACCGTCCGATCATGAGGAAATGAGTAATCAATAACGATTGAGTCATAACCATCAGATCTGGGAGATGCAGAGGAGAACCATCGGATAAACATATGATTAATTCATGACCGTAGGATCTCAGTGATGGCAGATCAATGATGGGGATCCATTGCTAGATTCAAAGGGTGAGTTAACATTCACATAGATTTTGGTTCCACAATCCACCTTGAATGTCGATCATCACCCACCAAAATATCAACAACTCACATCGATTAGAATACCAATGTGCATATTCCATTGAGAAACTTGATGATGGAGATAATTGTCATGCTAGTTTAGACCCCACAATCATCCCTGATCGTAGATGTCCACACGGGTTTGATCTACATCATTGATTAGCATACAAGGAATAAATTTGAGTCATAGGTATCAGATATATGAGTTTAACATAGTTTAACACCTTGTGTTAAATCCCTGGTCATGTGGATTGGTCCTATAGCAAAAGGGCCGATATGTAAAAGAAGAGAGAATCGATCCTAGGCACCATGTTAAAGGTTTAGAGGACCCTAAGATAAATCTAGTCTCTCTAACTGTGGAATGAGTTAGAAATAGATTTGGATCTAAGCCAAGTTCATGAAGAATTTGGAGGGATTCATATCTGGCTTACATCAATTCAGGAAAAATTAATAGACATCAAGCAAATCCAAGTGCTGATATGATCAATCGTGGAAAGGATAAATCAAGTGCCTCAAGAAATAAGTTGGTATTAGTTGACCAAGGTTACTCAAAGAACGTGACTAGAAATATAATTCAGTCATGTAGGAGCTGGATCATAGGAATCCAAGTAATAATGGAAGAAGAGATCATGAGGTAGATATCAAGGTAATAGGAATGCAGGATAATGCTCCAGGAGAGATAGAAAAATAGTAGAGGATTTTTGATGCATTCCAAAAGTATCAAAGATATTTCCACAATATCATGTAGATGTCAAAGCCAGGAAGGATTTCAAAAACAAATGAATCTCTGTAGAAAATCAGTAAGGAACCACAAAAAATAAAATGGTTCTATGCATGGTTTTGAATGTAAAGGAGATGGTGCCTGATAAGAATCCATCTTAAGTGGTATAGATCCATGAGTGACATTCCCATAGGTTGGAGGTATCATTTGAAATTACAGTGGTAAAGAAAAAGCAATGTTGAGTACTTTTAATTAATCGCGTGCAACTAGCGAAGGAGGCATATGTGCATCCTTACAATATGCTAGGGATTGGATATGCAAGCCAACAAGCCAAGTTTGAGGCTAGTTGGCAAGGAGAAGAGAAGGGTACAAGAAAACTCAAATACTAAAGTATTAAGTCAGGATAGGGATGAAGAAGTTTAGTCCCAAAAAGTAAATGGATCTCGAAGGTCCAAAGTCTATAAGACAACATGATTGGAATTATAATTCATCAAAGTATGAGTTGGTATAGATGGATCTAGGAAATAAATAAAAGATGAAGGTTAATATCAGCATTAGTATTTGGCTAGAAATGCAAAGGCAACACAGAGTAATTTGGCTAGAAAGTGCTCAGGACAGAAATAATCATGCAAAGTGATTACATTGAGAGCACAAGAAGATTCAGGAATCTAGAAAAATTGAAGACTTCTGGGATTGACAAGGAAAAATGATACAGGGAGAAAGAAGTCGCTGCAATTATTGTAGCAACAAGTATGTTATGTCTTGTTGGGATAGCCATAAAGAGAGAATGATTTCATGTTTTCAAGTGTTGTTGATGATGCTGATTCATATGGAAGGAAGAAACAAAAATATGTAATGTTGACTATAAGATTGATAAAGAGGCATGAGAGCTTATACTGTCATGAACTAACTAGGTAGCATCAAACTCGTTTAATGGAAACTATACAGGTAAGCATTTCTCTTTTGAAATTATGTTAAATAATTTCCAAAGGGAAATTCAGGTAAGAATTCCCCAGATTGAATTTTTATAATACCTAGTATGGTATTGTTTAAATGCATTAACATGAATAAGATACCACTAGGTCTGGTAAGGGATAGAGGCCTTTTATAGTTATCAAAGTTTCTTAGCTTTTGAATGCACACACTGACATAGTATCATGTCATGTTAATTTGGTTATGAGGTAATAACCAAAGAAATAAAAGATAATACCTTGTTATAGGAATGATGCCATGAAAACTAGTCATGCATGAGACTAGGACATGGTTGGATATGGTAAGGTATGGATATGGAAAATTTATATACCACACAAATAACTAAAATATTCCTATCTTTAAATAATGCTTGGAATGCAACCTTTTTTCTAACACTAATGCACACTACAAAATTATATTTTTGGTGTAGTGTTCGGGTCAGAAAGGAAGGAATCCAAATAATCGAGAAGACAATGGGAAGTGTGTGGAGAATGTATCAAGACATTGGCAAGATTTCCAATTTATGGATGGTGAGATACATGACTTAGATAAAGATCATTTTGAAAACCAATGCAAAGGTGCATTTAATAGATATACATTGAGAGTTGCACTCAGGCCTAGTAAGTGATAGAGTTGCACTCATACATGATAGAATTGTATACTTAGATGCATTTTCTGAATGCGTTTTGTGAGTACATGCATATATATTATTGCATGGAAATAATTATACTAACGACTGAAATGATGCTAACTCATGGAGTTGAGAACATTTCAGGAGTTGTTAGACATTGCAAAAATAAAGTTGTAAGTCAAGTAGTCACATGCGCATTGACTACGGGAAAATTTATGTTTAGAAAAAGAAGTAATGAACTTACCGACATTAATTATGAACAGGAGTATGCATAGAATGATAATTCATTCTATCTAATAAATTGTTTGTAGTTTTGATTGAATTGTTAGTTAGGGACAATTCTTAGAACACTTCATAAGGTTTTTGTACATATTGCAATGACAATATGATGTACAAAACATATTGACAATTTGTTGGTTGATTGCAAGATAAAAATATTGCATTAAAAAATGGTATTCAACATGGTGCTTACTGAAAGCCAGAAGGAAGACTACATCCTATTATTGCAACAACAATGGAAATTTATGAAATAGAATTTCATATTTTGGGAAAAAGTTGAATTAATTATGAAATAAGTTTGAGTTCTAAATGAATTATTTTATGTCCTCTCATGATAACTGCATGTGTGTGATGTAGATGAGATAATATTGATTAAAGTTGGAATGATGGGAAAGAGAAACTACTGTTGAGGAAACTAAATCCCTATAATTGTAGAACCTTGGGGGGGTTCTGGTAATGGGTTAGCGCTCTCCTTGGGTGTGAAAGACTTGGAAACATGGATCGTTGAAGGAATATTTAGTAGTGAAGGGATACTTGAGTCTAGAAGGGTGAATGAAAAAAGGAGGAGGAAACTCAAGGATGCTTATGGCATGGTAGCTGCCATAAGGAGGGTGTGTCAAATAGAAAAGTGAGATGAAGTCTTTCCAGAAGCAACTCTATGGAATAAATAAATTAACTTCCCTATAAAGTACAAATACCATAAATGGTGCTTGATAGTAGAGCACCAGGTGGATAACAAAAATCCAATAGATAAAGTTTGGAGTTGTTTGAAGATTTTTGGAAATCTTGATGGTAATATGTAAACAAGTTTCACTGAGGATAGTGTAAAAATAAGGGGAGGGGAATGTAATATTTCAAGACCCAACCCTAGTTGTAATTGTAAATGTAACATATGTTATAGGATGGTGAGCCAAATTATAATAAGCTAGGAGTCTTATGTGATGATTAGGCCAGAGAGCCTAGATGCTAAAGGCCAATGCGCCTATTTTTTGATATGTAAATAGTCATAACATTAATAATACATACATCATTGGCTTCTAGATGGATAAGGACTATAGTTATATCATGCTATGATTCCACAAGAGAGGAGGATTGAGGGGCTAAGCATTTATTTTATATTTTTAATCTCCATTTTTTTCTTAATGGAGAATAACAATTACGTGAGATTCTTGGGGGAAGGCCAGGAGGTTCTTGACTCCCAAGAGTTCATAAACTTGTCCCTAGTATATTGGGGGGGTTGTTCATGGTTGTTCATTCTCTCTTTTCACTCCCATTCTCATTCTCATTCTCATTCTCATTCTATTGTCATTCGATCCACCTATTCATGCATTCATTCATGCACCTGTTCACTGTTCACTCCTCTTGTGGAGATTGCACTCAATTCATTCCCTCACTCATTCATATTTCCTCATCCATGTCTTATCTCGATAAAGGAAGATGGATTTCTGAAGTGAAACCATGGTATTATTGGTTGTAGATATTGCTGTTGTAATCTAGCCATGATTTGAGACCTGCATGTCTGAGATGTGTGGTCTGCGTCCAACTTTTCTCATAGCTATGAGTCCTGAGAGTCCCAACATGGAGATTTTGGACCAGCTGCACTGGAGCCCTAGAAGGAGAAGGCCTACCTGAGGGACTACGTGACAAATAAGGGTGGGGGTCCATTCTCTTGGGTGGTGCAGGATGGGTAGAAGAGAGTTGGGTACATGGATTTCTCTGAGTGTTGGGGAAGCTTGTGTGAGCTTGAGTGCTGACTGGTTTTGGGAGCCGAGTAACACTATGGAACCATCCTCGTGGATTCATAGCCCTAGCTCAGGGGAGAAATTGTTGTTGAGACTTGGAACAATAATGTCTACGGTTGGGTGGAACGTCCTTGGTTTGCAACTAGTCAATGGTTTTCTTCTGTAAAAGATAAGTGCTCTCTGTTATGGTATTATTTACCTGTGTATGAATTATTCTATTGTGTATTTATTTATTGTTGAATTTGATATGTTTAGAGTATGCATGCTTGTTGTGTATTGTTGTGCATGTCGTATGCTTCATTTTTTTTTTATGTGTAGCATGAGTCTTGATCAATGCATGTGGATATTTCATGCATTCCCTGTTATTTAAAGTTAGAGCATCGGCGGAATTAGTCCAAAGAAGGGACTTGTGGTTAACATGCCTAGCTTGTGGGTGGAGGGGTACGTTACATACTATATATGTCTTAGAAGTAACTGATATAACCTAGTGCATGTACTTCATGTTTTTATGCTCAGTCTTCCATCTTTCCATTGATGTTCTAAATACTGGTCTAACATTGTTCAAGCCTTGCTTGCTGGTATATATTTTGTGGAGATTTTGTGTTGATGTTTTAAACCGAGTTTCTCATCCATTCATTATACTTGAATTAAAACCTTATCTTTTAAAAACCTACAAATTTATGATGGGTATTAGGCTTACACCTACAACGGTCTAGGTGTGACTTCTAATGCTAACACCAAGAAACTAGTTGCACAACATATTTAAAAGATAAGTGTTTTATCTTGTTAATGTGTTATTTTTATGTGTATTAATATTGTGAATGAAATCTATGTATTTGAGAATGATTTATATGTTGTTGTAATGAATCTTATTAGATGCATTCATGTCTATTTATCCTGTTGTAGATGCATGCAATTAAATCGAAATATGTAGTACTTATTTAAGCCTGTAATTCGTTGTTGAAAGTTACAAGAAAGAAGTTAGTTGTAAAATAAATAAAACAACTAACATAAATTTTGTTTTTAAGAGTTGTTTGCATTTTCATGTCCCTCGTTTGGGATGGGGGGCATTACATTATGGTATCATATCCTTTAATTTAAACATCGAGCTTGGATGGGATCGAAACATAACATATTTTTTAAATTCATTGTTGCAGATTTTTTTCGTGATATATTTGGAGAAAAAACAAACAATTTAGACAGGTATCCCCAAATCCGTAGGCAAATCCAAGTTTGAATGAATCCAAACGGTTTAAGAAGGTTAATGGATTAGAGAGTTAATTCGACTTGGAATGGTTGAATTTTGAATTTTAAATGGTTGTTGTAGAGTTTCAGGAAGTTTGACGAATCAACAACTAAGATCTCTTTGATCTCAAGATCGAATACTGAGATTTGTCATGATAAATTTAAAAATATATAAGGTTTGGTCTTCTTGAAAGGTTGCTCAAATCAACAACTATGAGTCATTGCAAGGGTTTTTGAAATGGATCATATTGACAGTATGTGTTCATTTTGATCGTTGTGGAGATGGAATAGAACTGATAGCTAAGATCATCTCGAGTGAGAGATCAACAACCCAGATTCACCTGGTTTTGTAAATAATTTTCTAAGTATGGAAATTTGCAAAGAGAAATGTCCAATGAACAATGGTTTATTCAACTGAAATGGCGAAGATTTGGCTTCATCAGAAAACATATCTGACCATCGATGGCCAACAGTTCGGGCGTTGGCCGAATCCGATGAAGTATTTCCAATCACTAACGAACATCACGGATGGTCGATGGGTCAATGGTCACGAATTGATAGATTTTTGGTGAAATGTTTGAATTAAGAAAGATAATGTTTCAATGACCGACGTGTTGATGGTTGGGCATCGATCGAATTTGGCAAAGTGTTCGGGTCATCCAAGAGAATCAGTCGATGGTCGATGGAGAAAGAGGGTGATGATGTGTCATTCCATGCCATCATCCATGTGTCATGCCACGTCAACTAAGTTGGCAACCCATGATGAAGTGTCATGTCACTTCAACATCCATGTGCCATGACATGTCAACATCCATGTGTCATACCATGTCAGTAGTTGCTACATCAACCAACAGAAGTAGCCAATGGTCAATGGTTAGGTCAGTTGATTTAAGGAAGTGTTTTCGATAGTTCTCAGGGATCGTTGATCATCAATGGGATGATGGTCAAACATCGGTTGAATTAGTGAGGAGTTTCAGTCAACAACAAATATCATTGATGTCCGACAGTCGAATAGGCCAATTTAGATTTGTGTACAAATCGGTTGTCAGGGGAATGGGCCGATGATTGACAATCATGTCAACAAATCAAGGAAAATTTGGTGTGCCCAAGGAGGAATGTTGATCGTTGATGGTTGATGTAGTGAATATCAATGGATCAGGTTCCACATTATTTCATATCAACGTTTCATATTTAAAGGGTTGTTACACTAGTAAAACAATCAATTTTAAGCAATTTTTTTGTGGTTTTTGAAGGTCATTAACGTGCGAGGCACTTTTGAGACCCTAAATGACATTTTTATCCAATCAAAACCCACGAGAAAGATGTGTACTAATGTAGACTTGTCTATGTATCTCAAATAGAATAAATTGGAGAGATCTATCCAATGAGCTAAATGGTTCACAAAATGGAGCTCGTATGAGAAAGTTACAACCAAAATAGTAAGGGTAAAATTTAGGCACCAAATTTACTTTCGGAGGGTATAACTCCATGTTCATAAGTCCATTTGGGGAACATGAGCAGTAGATAGAAAACTTATGACCTGTAGAAGATATAATGAAGTCATATTTTGGTTATGGGTATCTGGAAATGCACGAGAAGAGAAATAAGACACATGTAGCATGTAGGGATAAATTGGGTAAAGCAACCTAAACTTCCCCGACCCATAAATTTTAGGTCAGAGATCATATTTGAGAAAAAAAATAGTTGATGGAAAGTTATTGAGGAGTAGAAGACATATATCAACCTAGAATTTTGAATTGGACAATAAAGTTTCTCAAAAATTAATAAAGATATTTTTGTAGCATTAAAATAGTGGAAATTGCAACATGTAAATGTTGTAACTTTTCGCTCATAACTTAGATTGAGGCATGGGTGCAACCATTGGAAAGTTGCTTCAGGGAGGAATGCATGAAGGGAATCAAAATTTAAATTGGTGCAAATTTTTCCTTCATAAATTGATGAAGAAATAATATGTATTCTAATGGATGAAATGTCTTATGCTATGCATGTTTCTAACAATAATTATTACATGCACATTTCTTGCAAAATTAGAGGTACAAGAAAGAAAATATGGTTCTTATATGAGGAATGGAGTTATGGAATATGCTCAGGGATTTTACAGCCATGAGAAAGATATCATAGGTATTCATGTCATCATGGGGAATGCTGACACAAATTCAAATGGAAGAAGAGATGAGAAGGAATGTATTACTATGAGAAGCCTACATAGGGAAGTGTAGAGATATAGAGATGATAATGAAAGGATTATGAAGGCTAAAAAATAGATACTTTAGAGATTAAATATGTTACATAAGCAAGTCAACAAGGACTCTAGCACCAAGCAAGAAGCTAGTGCTAGACAAGTGTCAGCATCAAAATCTCATAGAAAAAGGGACGATCGTGGAAATGATAGGAATCCAAGAAACATGAGAAGGAACCATCATTCTCTAAGTAAATCCACTAGAATAAATCATGCAAGTTTAGGGCTAGGGAGAGACCCAAGAATGTCTCATGTTAGGAAACAAATAAGAAGGCCTGAGGTAAACATCTTGCAAGGTGAGCTCAAGAAGATTAATCCACCAAATTTAAATGATGAGAACATGAAAGGAAAAGAGGTTGATGCATGGATATTGGAAATGAAGAAATATTTCCAACTGCATGATTACCCCTCATGGGTTGAAGATAGAATTTCCACCTACCACTTGTAAGGAAAGGCAGCCATATAGTGGGATCAAATTATGCAAGCCAATAACTTGGATGAGAAGAGGATATCATGGAGGCAGTTCAAAGGAAACTTCCAAGAGAAATATTTTTTCAGGCATTACTACGAAAGATTTCTTTGAACTCAAGTTGGGAACCATGACAATGGAGGAATAGAGAATACATTCTTTGAATTGTTGAAGTATATTGACTTTATCAAGGATGAGAAGGTAAAAATCTAAATTTTTATAAGTGGGTTACCCTCCTTCTATAGTGACAATATACAATATGATAACCCCAAGACTTTGGAGGAGAGCATAAGGAGAGCAAGAAATTTTTATTAGAAAATCAAATGAAGACCAGTGTTCCAAAAGGATTGGAATGATAAGATGAAAGAGATCAAAGGAAGAAAGGTTTTATGCCAACCTTTTTCAAGAGCAACTCTCAAGAAAATTAGCAAGGTTAGTTAACCAAAAATGAGAACAAGACTACATATTCATTTGGAAAGAGGTCAATGCAACATCCTATTCAATATAGGGGATGTGAGGAAAATCACTTATATAGGGACTACCCAAAGAAATAATGATGATTTTCCACAACATTCAAGAGGATGAAATAATGGAAGATATGTGAGGAAGCATGCCAAGGATTTATGCAGCCTTGGACAATAAGAATGTAGAATATCAATTCCCCATGATGAAAGTGGAAGGTAAGATTGATAACCATCCCATAGAAATTTTGATTGATTTTGGAGCTAGCCATAGTTACATAAATGCTAAAATTGTTGAAATATTTCACTTGCAAAGGAGTAAGAATAATAAATCTTGGTTAGTTCAATTGCCCACAAGAGTGAAGAGAAAGATCGATGAGTTGGTTAAAGATTGTCAAATAGACATGAATGGACTCAACAAAAAGGTGAATGTAAAAATCATACCATTGGGTTCATATAATTGTATGATTGGTTGGAAAAACAACCTATTGTTGTAGACTGTTACAACAAGACAATCACATGTCTCGGTGAAAAAGGGAAGCAAGGAAAGATTCAAGGCATTCCAAGAGTTTTAGATGTTAGATAAATTTCAGATATATAGTTGAAGAAGATTTTTAGGAAGGGATGTCAGATTTTGCAGCCCATATGGAAGAGGCATCCAAAGATAAAGTGGTGAGAATTGAAGACCATCCGGTCTTGAGAGATTTTGAAGATTTTTTTAGAGAAATCTTAGGATTTCCACCAAAGAAAGACATTGATTTCTCTATTTATTTGGTGTCAAGAGATGCCCCAGTGTCCAAGACACCATATAGAATAGGCACATTAGAATTGAAAGAGTTGTAGATGAAACTTGAAGATTTGTTAAAGAAGGGGTATATACCCCCAAGTGTGTCACCTTAGGGATCCCTAGTTCTTTTTATGAAGAAGAAAGATGGAACCTTAAGATTTTTTATTGATTTCAGACAACTTAATAAGGTCACCATAAAGAAAAAATATCCTTTTCCAAGAATTGATGATTTGTTTGATCAGTTGAAAGGTACAAGAATCATTTCCAAGATTGACCTGAGATCAGGTTATCATCAAGTAAGGATAAAATAAGAAGACACCAACCAGACATCATTCAGGACAAGATATGGGTATTATGAATTCACGATAGTGTTATTTGGACTATCAAATTCCCCAACATCTTTTATGTTCATGATGAATGGGGTGTTCAGGAAGTACCTGAACAATTTTGTAATTGTGTTCCTAGATAATATACTCATCTACTCCAAGTAATAAGAGGAACATGAGAATTATTTAAGAATGGTGTTTCAATTTTTAAGAGAGCATAAATTGTATGATAATCTAAGTGTATATTTTACCAAAATAAGACTCACTACTTGGGGCATATCATTTCAGTAGATTGGATAGCAGTGGATCCTCGAAAGATAAAGGCCATTAGAGGATGGCCAACACCAAATAATATGACGTATTTTAGATCATCCATGGGTCTTTTCAGTTATTACCAGAGATTCATAAAAGGATTCTCAAAGATTGCAAGTCCAATCACTTGTTTGTAAAAGAAGGGAGTGAAATTCAAATGGAATTCCAAGTGTGAAGAAATATTTTATCAATTGAAGAAAATATTGAAATGTGTGCCAATATTGAAGATTGCAAATCCAAATGAATATTTTGTGTGTGTACAGATGCATGCAAGGAAGGGCTTGGTGGATTGCTTAGTGAAAAGGATCATGTGGTATGCTATGAGTCCAGAAAATTAAAAGAGCATGACATGAATTATGATACCCATGATCTAGAGATAGCAACAATTGTACATGCATTAAAAATGTGGAGGCATTACCTTATGGGTAATAAATTCAAGCCAAGGAAAAGACACTCTGGTATGAAGCATTTGTTTGGACAAACAATATTAAATTCCAGACAAATTAGATGGCTGAAATTTATGAGTGAATATATAAAGGGAAAGGTAAATCAAGTGGTTTATGCACTCAACAAAAGAGCTCATAAAGTGGATGTTGTAGCCATTAGCATCTACATGAATGATCTAAAATATCAAATTATTTCAACAACAAATTCAGATCAATATTATCTAAAAGTAAAGGAGATATTACAACAAGGTAATTATCAACAAAAAATTAATTCTTATGAGATGAAAGAAGATGGAGTTCTCATGTACAAGGGAAAAATATATGTGTCGAATGCCAATGACATTAAAAATGTAGTTCTGAAGGAAATGAATAATGTGTTGTATGCCGAGCACCAAGGATATTATAAGACAATTAAATTTGTGAGAAGCCAATACTTTTGGCCAGGAATGAAAAAGCAAGTCGCTAATTACATAGTCAGATGTCTAGAATGCAAAATGGTGAAGACAAAGCATAGACATCCAATAGGTTTCCGATAGCCATTTCCCATTTTGGAATGGAAGTGGGAAGTTGTCACAATTTATTTTATTACAAAGCTACCCCGAACAATGAAGCAATTTGATTCCGTCATGGTGGTGGTGGATAAATTGACTAAGGTAGTGCATATTATTCTAGTAAAGACTATACACACGGAAACAAATATTGCAAAAATATATATGAAAGAATCTTCTAGGCTACAAGGAGTGCCTAAGACAACAATTTCAAATAGATATCCAAAGTTTACTTCCAATTTTTGGAAAGGTTTGTTAAAAGGCTTTGGAACAAATTTAAATATTAGTATGACATGACACCCAGAGTCAGATGGGAAAATAGAGAGGACCAACAAGTGTTAATAATGTATGTGATGGATCAACCATCAAAGTGGGAAGATTATATTCTTTTAGTGGAATTTACATATAATAATGGGTATTAGGCCTCATTAAAAATGAGTTCATTTGGGGCATTGTATGGAAGAAAACGTAAAACACCAGTGAGTTTGTATAATTCAACAGACAGAGTAGTTGTTGGGCCATATTTTCTAAAGAAAATGGAACAACATATGGAAAAGATAAATATGAATTTAAAGTTCACCCAGGATAGGAAGACAATATATGCAGACAAGACTAGAGTGTTTATATATTTTAAAGTGGGAGAACATGTGTTTTTAAAGGTGAAGGAAAAGAGAAATTCGCTAAGATTAAGAAGTTTCCCAAAGTTGGTAGAAATATATTGTGGTCCTTTTGAAATCTTAGAAAAGATAGGGACAGTTGCATACATGCTAGCATTCAATACATTCACGAGAGTTCATAATGTATTTCATGTATCATTATTAAAGAAATATGTTCCTTACCCTAACCACACAATTGATTGGAATGTGATCCAGGTGGATCACGAAGGGGATTTTTGGGTCGAACCAATACTCATCCTGGACTGGAAAATAAAAGTGCTCAGGAAAAAATCCATAGGGCTGGTAAAGGTTCAATGGATCTTTTATGGTTATGAAGATGCTACATGAGATCATGAAGAAAACATGTGAGAATAATACCCACAATGTTTTGATAGTTTTGAATAAAACAAGATGAAAGACTCCATTTTTAGTAGCTAGAGTTCTGGAACCACATCTCAGAGTCCTATCCAAATGTGGCAGGGACCCTAATAAAATAATGGCTCATTCCTTGTGTTATCTCGAATAAATGGATGATATATCCCTTTAGTTAACTCTAATAAATGAATGTTTCATTCCTTGGGTTGACGAGTTGAAAGGAACATGGAATTATGGTTGGAATTGTTGTTGTAGTTGTTAAATTGTAGAATTTATATTTCTAAGAATTGTGATGTAAATTTTCATATATGTATATCGGCATAGAGTCCATCGATGATGAAACACAATTTTAGGGGAGGGGGAAATGTAACATCCCCACTATAATCCCCATTTTAATTAATGCTTATGTATATATAATGTGTGGTTGCGACCAAAGTGATGTAATATATGAATAGTATTTCTATGTTTTAATAATAAAATGTGATGTCAACTACTAAGGGGACATGGACACAGATGGGGGATAAATTAATCTATAAGAGAGGGGAGGGTATAGGATAATTACCAAGAGGTGTAACACCCTATTTCCCCCCAAGACTGTAATTATGCACAAACTTCATATATTTATGTTATAAGGCATGCAATTATGTTTGAGTTAATATAAACACCAAACCACTTTCTGAGAGAGAGAAACCTTGATAGTACTGGCCATGATACACCAGAGGAAATTGATGAGGCATGGATTGATTGATTGATTGAGTGAGGTGGAATTGAGATGTAATAGTGAAGAAAATAGGAAGCTTGAGCCTTGCAAAACAAGGTAATCTATGATTACAAAAATACCATAAATATATGAAAATCCACGTGACCATTAAAAGAAGTCACAAAGGTGGTTGGGTGTAACATACCCTCCATCCCAGGGTTGGGGCATGCTACCAAAAATATATACTATGTTCAAGCTCTGATACCAATTTGTAATGTACCCCGCCATCCTAGAGCCGGGGAATGCTACCAAAAATATATACTATGTTCAAGCTTCGATACCAATTTGTAATACTCCCAACCTTCTACTGGGTAATGTCACCTTAAGTAAATACAAAAAAAACTTCTCACTCTACTATAGATAATCAAAGTTGTCCATACCCAGGCATATACATGCTGGGCTATTGCACACATAGCTCTTTGCGGAACAACATACATATATGCTTAAACAAATAACATGCATTATATATATATATACCCAAATTAATGTGGAATTCACATAAAATATCTACAAACAACTTATACAAGAAATAATATAACTATCATGACATGTACAGGTTACACAACCTAAATTAACACAGAATTGGTACTTATATTTTTATGAAAGCCACCAACTGTGTGCAGACCTTCCACAAACCTCCCAGCCTTATACCACACTGCTCCAAGCTATCAACAATGGTTCACCCCCGATTTGGGACTAAAATCCACCCAGGGTAAAGGGAATCTTAGGCTATGTTGAGACTATGAAAATATGCACAATGAAATAGGAAGGATTCCCTCCCAGGATCCTACTTATGCCCACTGCTCACAAACTCTCATTCCCCACATGCATGTCCCACCCCAAGAATATACACCTTCATTGTTTCATAGTTCATCGACTGCTCCACTTCCCTTCCAGGACTTCAGCAACATGCCAAATCATGATTTCTCAGAGCTCTGTAGATGTTTTTGGACTCCCTCCAGGAGAAATCACTTCCCCAACAATCTCTCTCGCATGGAGAGAGTTTCTCACAAGCCTAGAAACCTTCTTCTTCTATCCACATGCCTGACAACCCACCTCTTCAAATCCATAGGCCTTCCAACCTGCTTCTTCTATCCATATCCTAATCCAAACGATTAATAACAACAACAAAATCAGGTATGGGCTCTTGTAATGAAAATAAGCCACACCGGTCCAGAGGAAAACATTGACATCTACAAAAAAATGGCTAGGGGCGCGATATGGCTTGGGTATGATGCAATCATGTTGTGACTCACAAGAAAAAAGGGTTATCTTCATGGGTTTACAGGTTTTAGAGGTTGTAGAGGTCAACAAAGGAGGAAATGGCTCCTTGCGTGAATGTTCAGTGTCTCTGTGCATGCGTGAGTGGGGGTCCTGTTAGCGTTAGAAGTCACTGCTGGATTAAGACAGGAGCAGAGCCCAACGCCCATCAATTTATGTCATGAATAAATTTAATGGGTGATCAAATGGGTAGAGACCCAGGAAGGTATCACTCTAACTCAGGGACCAGGCCTTGTATGTAAAGAACAAAGGAGGTCTTGATCTAACTTTCGTTAGTGAGTTGATTGTAAAATGAGCAGATGGAAGACTTGGTGAGATGAGTGAGAAAGACTGCCTCAGGCATCAGGCCTTTCAACAACTTGAGGAAGAAAAGATCAGAATAAAAGATCCTCTTGGTTCTGAGTTTCAGAGAACTGAAGGGTTACTTGACTGGATCCTCCAATTCCAAATCATTCAGCGTTGAGAAAATACAAGAACTGATTAGAGACAATGAAACTATTACAGTGATCCAACCTACATCATCCTATAACAACGCAACTAGACTGGATCCTCCAATTCCGAGTTTTTCTAACACAGTGTAAACAAAGAGATGGAAAGAAGATGACATTCATAAGGCAAGAAGTCTCAAGTGACAATATATAACCAGAGAAACTAGTGCTTCGTTAAAACTTTACAATCCGGAGCCTATCTCAACCATCGATAGATTACAAAATGAGACACTGCATTAAAAACATTGCATCTGCATGTCTTCTGGCAGTCTACATATACAAACTCTGGACAATCATGCACTTATGACAGACGCAATCAGATTCCTAATTGTTCTGCAGATGAATCAACATGGTTTTAATCCTTTTCCGGACTTTCCATTTATGGCAGAGACAATGTTTAACCACCTCCAACAACTTCAATAACTATTTTCTTGGGCTCAAGAACAATCCAGGTCAACTCTGCCCTCTGGGACGTGGAATTCTTCTCATGGCGCCACCTAGATCAATTGAACGGTCTAATGGATAGGTCATGGAGGATCTGGCATGCTTGACATGGAAATGGGAAAGGGATTGATCATGAAAACAACATGGGTGAGACACATGGCAAGAAGAAGGGGCAAAGGTGATGGGATATAATGGTAATGGGGGACACATTATTTATGGGAGGCTGACGTGGAAGGGAGCGGGACAGAGGTCGAAGGACAAGGAGGGGCCAAAGGAAATGGGACCTGCCACACAGTCAA
>JZKD02S2066558.1:139410-156599 GCA_000966675.3 Picea glauca
ATTAAAGGAAGAATGGCAGAGGGGGTTCATAATCGCTTGAGCGTGGTTGATCTGGGTGCATCGATCTGGATCGTTTGAGAGATGCGCACCCAATTCCGGACCCCCCCCTGTTAAAGGCAAAAAGGTGAGGGGGATCTGGAATAAAACCTCATCCGCAGATCTGGGCAGGCAGATCTTGGCCGTTCGAAATTTCCTGCTCATTAAAATGATGTGCCCACCCTCCAAACTTTGTAAAAATGGGTTTTTCGAATCTCTTTCTTTGCCCAAGGGGATGCTTCTTTTAGGAGATCACCCCCTACATGATTATGTGCTAAGAGGTCCTAGAAAGAATGGTGAGAGAACCCCCACAACGATGGATTCCCCCCCATAAAAATGCATGCGCCCATGTTGACACATGGCTCTCTTTGGAGATTTTTCCTCTCCAATTGGAGTTCATTCCTTTCCCAAGAGGAACTTAGGATAACATGGTTTATTCCCCAAACCTTAGTATTTTAGGAAAATACATTATAATATTCCCTTGGGTTAAGCCCTTAATATTATCCCTATCCCTTTCCCTTACCTATGGAGCTTATTCCCCCATAACTCTTTCTACATGGTCAGTATACATGCAATGATGTAATTTTATTAATGATGTAGTATTTACATATACAAAAATCAAGCTCCCTGGCCTTCAACATCTAGGCTCTCTGGCCTAATAAACACATAAGCCTCCCAACTTATAAACACTTGTCTCACCAGCCTATAAACATCATTACAATTCAATAGGGGCTCGACCTTGGGGTATTATGATGTAGGAGCATCACTCCACCTTAGCAAATGTGCCAGGAAGCCAACACATAAACATGCAACGGAGAAAGGGAGAGGCATTGAACCTCCCATTTTTAAATTCAAAATCTGATCCTATGGGGATTTGCATTGTAAGGTTGTAAGAGCCAAGCCATACCTTTGTACAGGTAGTGGATAGGGTTTCCTTAAATGGTTGAATGTAAGTAGGTCTAGATCATAGTCAAGTCTGGATCATCATTTATGTAATGAAGCCGTAGGAGTATGGTGTCTTAACTGAGACATTAATGACACTAAGGCGGTGGAGAGGATAAGCTCGAGAAGCCTCTCTTTTGTAAAAGGATATTTGTATCTTATTTTTATTAAGGAATTTAGGAGATTAGGAAGTGAAGAGGAGAGAGCCAAGACTCTGTTGCAGTCCAAGCTTCTGTACACATTGTAATAAACATTCATGTTAATACAAAAAGAGAATTTTTTCCTGCATATGATGTTGTGTGTGTTTATGTGTATTTGGTGAATGTCATCTGTGTGTTCTCTTTATGCTGTAGATGTATGTTAGATTCCATCTGCAAGGTATGGACATAATTTGTTGTCTATGAATATTTTATTTATTTCAGTTTGGGTTCTTTGTGGCTTAATGCAAGGAGTGCATGACAAAGTGTTGAGGACTCTAAGAGAAAGTGCAAAGAGTGCACATCTGAGTTTTGTGTTGAATTCAAGAAAGAACGTGCTAGGAGGGCACACCATAAGAATCATAAAATCAAGGGAGAATATTCAAGGTTACAAAATACCTTGGAGGAGAGACTGTGCAAAGGAAGGCACAGCGAGATAGAATTGTTGAGGATTCTGTAGAGCTCTGCCAGGTGGGCATCGAGAGAGTGAAAGGAGTGCACAAAGAGAACTCTGTTTTTATTTCCAGGAAAGGACTGTCATAATGAAGAAACTCACAAAGTTACTTAATACTCTATAGGCTCATCAAGGCGTGCTTGAGTAGAATATTCCAAGAGGGCAAAAACATCCCTTTGAGGAATGGAAGGGACGAAGACCTTTGAGTTCTGAGAGAACTTGTTTCAAGTTCGTAAGCTCAGGAGGTAGAGCACAGAGTGTGCCAAGAGGGCACCAAATATCTTTTGGAAGACGTAGAAGGGACACGCCCCTTAGAGACTGAGCAAGCTAAAATATCAGGGAGAAGCAGTGCAAGTTTGCATGTAGAGCGCAAGTGTGCACCAGGGATGAGGTCAAATTCCATTTCCAAATATTAGGAGGGAAACCATTGTAAAGACCCAATACATCAAGTCTCTTATGAGAAAAACCAAAGGTTGAGGCCTTTTACACTTAGAAATTCTTCCAAGTCGGGAGAAATTTCAAGTTCAGGAGGAGGAGCGACAACAAACGTTAGATCAGCTATAGAGGGAGAGATCATATCTCAAGGGTTAGATATGAGTGCATGGACCAATATTCGTTTGATCCAGAGGAAAGTGCACGAGGTTTAACCTTTTGAATTTGCATAGGAGAGTGGACTTTGTGAAGTCGCGAAGTCTCGAAATCATCAAAACTGTCCATCATGAAGGGGACAGTTGGCAGTAGATCCGAGAGTTCGAAGGATCAGACATCAAAAGATTTGCAAGGGGAAGAGTGAGAACTCACTAAGTCCGAAGTCACAAATTTAATCCTAGTCGTTTCTTCTGGGAAGGGTACATGGCAGAGATCCACACACTTCAAAGGAAGAACCCTTTAGAGAAAATCCAGTTGGAGGATACTTGAAAAGTCAAGAGTCGTAACAATCCTGAACATCCATTGAAAGAGGGCACGCGACGATAAATCAATATTGTATGGATTCACAACTCAGGAAGTCAAAGATAAGAGTCGTGAGAACTCACGAAGTCTGAGTTCATGAAAGGATCACAGCTGTTGATCGAAGGAGGGATCTGGACCGTATATCTGGTCCCAAAAAGTTTGCAAGTTCAGGAATTGGGAGAATGGAGGAAGCCATTGTCGAACTTCATGAAACAGGAAGTCTCGATCTGTGAAGGAGATTAGGACCATTGGATCATGGGGATTGTGGAACATTGATTTGTCGAGCGATACTCGCTAGTTCAGGTTTTGGAGGGACGAGCCAATAAAATTCTCTAGACACAAAGTCACAAAGTGCGAAATCATGAAGCGCTTGAGAGTTGAGCCGCGGGTCATGGTTGGAGGTCACATCGATGAAAGTTAAGGAACGGAGCTAGCAAGTTCTAGGTTCTTATTTTTTACTTTGAGAAAGGGAAGAGTTAATTGTCTCACATGAAAATTCCCTAGGTCGTGACTCACAAAGCACTTTTTGGATAGGCGTGTGGTCACAGCGGGTGGTCACGTGGAGGGAACTCATGCCCAATTCTTGTTTGCATGGGTGGAGTTTCATAAGGACCTATGGATAATTGTTTTGTGAAGGTTCTAGTGGGGACTCGTGGCCATTCTTATAGTTAACAACTCAAATCATTCGAATGTGGTTGGACAAAGGATTCTAGATTGGCGTGATATGGAGGACTTCATGTTGGTGACCGAAGATCATCTCACATGGGTATTGACCAGAAATGATGGATCTCATCGATTCATTGAGGATATTATGTGGATAGCTCATATGGAGGAGAGACATAGTGCAGTGGAAACTGGAGTCACTAGTGCTTAGTTGCGCCTCATCAATGATTTACTAGAGAATTTAAAGCCAAATTACTTCCAGTTGTTTATGGATAGGGACCTTGTTCTCAAATTTGTTGAGGACATGGAAAGAGAGGTTGAGGAGATACATTATCAGTTGAGCATGACACTCTCTTCACCACTTACAACAATGACTCCATCATCTTTGGAATCCATGACACAAGAGGGAATGAGTTTCAAGCATGATGTGAGGGAGGAGCCTCTTATGATGAGTTCAGAAGAGGAGTAGTCTGAGTTGTAGGTACTCGAGGAGAGTTTGGATTGCACTCTGATTTGGCATTGTGGGGGTCATGAGACCTTTCTTTTGGAGATCTCATTAGAGGGTCAGAGTTAGCTATGAAGGATATGGTTGAGCACCTTCCTCGTGGACCAACATGCGAGGATTCATATTCATCCATGGATTGGGTAGACAAGTACATGATGGGCATGGATACACTATGGGTTTGCAGATACTTCACAAAATAAAATTGTTTCCAGAACTTAAACAAATTTATTTGGATTTTTGTGAGCATTATGTTTATGGAAAACAAAAGAGAGTCATATTTCTTAGAGTCGGAAAAGAAAAGAAGATTGAAAGGTTAGAGCTTGTGCATATATATGTATGAGGACGAACTCAGGTATCATATCTTGGTAGGTCTCTTTATTATGTTACGTTTATTGATGATGAAACTAGAAAAACTTGGGTTTATTACATTTGACAAAAATCAAATGTTTTTGATACTTTTATGAAATGGAAATCTTTGGTTGAGAATGAGATAAGAAATTTTTTGAAGTGTCTTAGATCAAACAATGGAGGTGAATAATGCAAAAATAATTTTGATGATTACTGTTCATACCATGGGATTCATAGAGAGAAGATAGTTCCAGGAACACCATAAGAAAATGGTGTGTCGGAAAGGATGAACAAGACAATCGTGGAGTGTGCAAGGAGTATGAGATTACATGTTTGTTTTACCTTATAGTTATGGGAAGATGTTGTAGATATTGTTGTTCACTTAATAAACAGAGGACCTTCAAGATATTTGGATGGTGGAATTTCAGAGGAGGCATGGACAGGTACAAAGGTAAACTATTCTTTTTTGAAGACTTTCGTTTGTGAAGCATTTATCTATATTGATAATGGAAATAGAACACAGCTTGAGGAAAAATCCAAGAAGTGTACCTTTATTGGATACGGTGTTAATGATTTTGGTTATCGCTTATGGGATTATGAAAATCACAAAATCATTAGGAGTAGAGATGTCATATTCAATAAGAAGTTCATGTACAAAGATCAGTTGCAGGGAAAGATACAAGAAAAAGAAAAACCAAAATACACAGTGCTTGATGATATCACTGAAAAATAAATTCCAAAGGTTCCAGAAAATCAAAATGTACAACAACAGGAGAAGTAGGTACCTTAAAATCCTTCAAGTGTTATTAGAATATCTACCAGGTTAAGTAGACCCCCTAAACAATACTCTCCTTCATTGTATTATTTATTGTTGACCTATTCTGGTGAAAAATAATGTTATGAAGATGCAATGCAAGTAGATACTAAAAGGAAGTGGGAGCAAGGCATGAAAGAGGAAATGGATTCCTTGGTAAATAACCAAACTTGGGATTTGGTTCAGTTTCCTGCAAGAAAAAGAGCATTGTAGAATAAATGGGTTTACAAGTTGAAGGAAGAATATCGAGGCAAAAATCAGTACAAGGCTAGACTTGTTGTAAATGGGTTTGCACAAAAGAAAGGTATATATTTTGATGAAATATTTTCTCCTGTTGTTAAAATGACTTCAATTAGGACTATTTTAAGTCTTGTGGCAGTAGAATATTTTCACCTTGAACAACTAGATGTAAAAAAAACTTTTCTCCATGGTTATTTTGAGGAAGAGATTAATATGAAATAGCCACGGAGGTATGAAGTCAAAGGAAAGGAGAATTTGGTATGCAGGTTGAAGAAAAGATTGTATGGCCTAAAGCAAGCTCCAAGGCAGTGGCATTTGAAGTTTGAGAGGTTTATGACAGAACAAGGTTATAGTAGATGGCATTCCGATTACTGTGTTTATTTTAAAAATATAGAAAATGGATGCAGATACTTCACAAAAGAAATTTTTTACCATATCTTAAACAAATTGATTTCGATTTATGTGAGAATTGTGTTTATGGAAAAAAAAGAGTGTCATCTTTCTTAGAGTCAGAAAAGAAAAGAATATTGAAAAGTTAGAGATTGTGCATATAGATGTATGGGTACCAGCTCATGTATCATATCTTAGTGGCTCTCATTATTATGTTACTTTTATTGATGATGCAACTAGAAAAACTTGGGTTTATTCCATTTGAAAAAAATCAGATGTTTTTGATACTTTTATGAAATGGAAAGCTTTGGTTGAGAATGAGACAAGAAAAATGTTGAAGTATCTTAGATTAGAAAAAGGAGGTGAATAATGCAACAATGAGTTTGATGATTACTATTCATACCATGGGATTCGTAGAGAGAAGACAGTTATAAGAAAACCACAAGAAAATGATGTGTCAGAAAGGATGAACATGACAATCATGGAGGGTGCAAGGTGTATGAGATTACATGTTGGTTTTCCTTTATAGTTTTGGGAAGATGATGTAGATATTGTTGTTTACTTAATATATAGAGGACCTTCAAGTTATTTGGATGGTGGAATTCTAGAGGAGGCATGGATAGGTAAAATGACAAACTATTCTTTTTTGAAGACTTTTGGTTGTGTAGCATTTGTCCATATTGATAAAGAAAATAGAACAAAACTTGAGGAAAAATCCAAGAAGTGTACCTTTATTGGATATAGTGTTAATGTTTTTGGTTATCGCTTATGGAATTATGAAAATCACAAAATTATTTGGAGTAGAGATGTCATATTCAATGAGAAGTTCATGTACAAAGATCAGTTGCAGGGAAAGATACAAGAAAAAGAAAAACCAGAATACACAGTTCTTAATGAGATCACTAAAAAATAAATTCCAAAGGTACTCGAAAATCAAAATGTACAAAAACATGAGCAACAGGTACCTCAAACTACTGCAAGTGTTTTTAGAAGATCTACCAGGTTAAGTAGACCCTTGAACGATAATATCGTTCATTGTGTTATTCATTGTTAACTGATTCTGGTGAAACAAAATGTTATGAAGAGGCAATTTAGGTAGACACTAAAAAGAAGTGGGAGAAAGGCATGAAAGAGGAAATGGATTCCCTAGTAAATAACCTTACTTGGGATTTGGTTCAGTTTCCTGCAAGAAAAAAAGCATTGCAGAATAAATGGGTTTACAAGTTGAAGGAATAATATGGAGGCAAAAATCAGTACAAGGCTAGACTTGTTGTAAATGGGTTTGGAAAAAAGAAAGGTATATATTTTGATGAAATATTTTCTCCTGTTGTTAAAATGACTTCAATTAGGACTATTTTATGTCTTGTGGCAGTACAAGATTTGCACCTTGAACAACTAGATGTAAAAAAAACTTTTCTCCATGGTTATTTTGAGGAAGAGATTTATATGCAACAACCACAGGGGTATGAGGTCAAAGGGAAGGAGAATTTGGTACGCAGGTTGAAGAAGAGATTGTATGGCCTAAAGCAAGCTCCAAGGCAGTGGAATTTGAAGTTTGAGATGTTTATGACATAACAAAGTTATAGTAGATGGCATTCTGGTCACTGTGTTTTTTTTTAAATATAGAAAATGGATGCAGATACTTCACAAAAGAAAATTTTTACCAGATCCTAAACAAATTGATTTGGATTTATGTGAGCATTGTGTTTATCGAAAAAAAAAGAGAGTCATCTTTCTCAGAGTCAGAAACGAAAAGAAGATTCAAAGGTTAGAGCTTGTGCATACAGATGTATGGGTACCAACTCATGTATCATATCTTGGTGGCTCTCGTTATTATGTTACTTTTATTGATGATGTAACTAGAAAAACTTGGGTTTATTCCATTTGACAAAAATCAGATGTTTTTGATACTTTTATGAAATGGAAAGCTTTGGTTGAGAATGAGACAAGAAAAATGTTGAAGTGTCTTAGATCAGACAATGGAGGTGAATAATGCAACAATGAGTTTGATGATTACTGTTCATACCTTGGGATTCATAGAGAGAAGAAAGTTCCAGGAAAACCACAAGAAAATGATGTGTCAGAAAGGATGAACATGACAATCATGGAGAGTGCAAGGAGTATGAGATTACATGTTGGTTTTCCTTTATATTTCTGGGAAGATGATGTAGATACTGTTGTTTACTTAATATACAAAGGACCTTCAAGCTATTTGGATGGTGGAATTCTAGAGAAGGTATTGATAGGTAAAACGATAAAGTATTATTTTTTGAAGACTTTCGGTTGTGTAGCATTTGTCCATATTGATAAAGAAAATAGAACAAAGCTTGAGGAAAAATCCAAGAAGGGTACCTTTATTGGATACAATGTTAATGATTTTGGTTATCGCTTATGGGATTATGAAAATAAAAAAAATATTAGGAGTAGAGATGTCATATTCAATGAGAAGCTTATGTACAAAGATCAGTTGTAGGGAAAGATACAAGAAAAAGAAAAACCAGAATACATAGTTCTTGATGAGATCATTGAAAAATAAATTCCAAAGGTACGTGAAAATCAAAATGTACAACAACATGAGAAACATATACCTCAAACTCCTGTAAGTGTTGTTAGAAGATCTACCAGATTAAGTAGACCCCTTGAACGATAATATCGTTCATTGTGCTATTTATTGTTGACTGATTCTAGTGAAACAGAATGTTATGAAGAGGCAATTTAGGTAGACACTAAAAATAAGTGGGAGCAAGGCATGAAAGAGGAAATGGATTCCCTGGTAAATAACTAGACTTGGGATTTGGTTCAGTTTCCTGCAAGAAAAAGAGAATTGCAGAATAAATGGGTTTACAAGTTGAAGGAAGAATATGGAGGCAAAAATCGGTACAAGGCTAGACTTGTTGTAAAGGTGTTTGCACAAAAGAAAGGTATATATTTTGATGAAATATTTTCTCCTATTGTTAAAATGACTTCAATTAGGACTATTTTAAGTCTTGTGGCAGTAGAAGATTTGCACCTTGAACAACTAGATGTAAAAAAAACTTTTCTCCATGGTTATTTTGAGGAAGAGATTTATATGCAACAACTATAGGGTTATGAGGTCAAAGGGAAGGAGAATTTGGTATGCAGGTTGAAGAAGAGATTGTATGGCCTAAAGCAAGCTCCAAGGCAGTGGCATTTGAAGTTTGACAGGTTTATGACAGAACAAGGTTATATTAGATGGCATTCTGATCATTGTGTTTATTTTAAAAATATAGAAAATGGATGTAGATCATAAAAGAATTTTTTTACCAGATCTTAAACAAATTGATTTGGATTTATGTGAGCATTGTGTTTATGGAAAAAAAAAAGAGAGTCATCTTTCTTAGAGTCAGAAAAGAAAAGAAGATTGAAAGGTTAGAGCTTGTTCATATAGATGTATGGGTACTAGATCATGTATAATATCTTGGTGTCTCTCATTATTATGTTACTTTTATTGATGATGCAACTAGAAAAACTTGGGTTTATTCCATTTGACAAAAATTAGATGTTTTTGATACTTTTATGAAATGGAAAGCTTTGGTTGAGAATGAGACAAGAAAAATGTTGAAGTGTCTCAGATCAGACAATGGAGGTGAATAATGAAAAAATGATTTTGATGATTACTGTTCATACCATGGGATGAAGAAAGTTCCAGGAAAACCATAAGAAAATGATGTGTCATAAAGGATGAACATGACAATCATGGAGCGTGCAAGGAGTATGAGATTACATGTTGGTTTTCCTTTATATTTCTGGGAAAATGATGTAGATACTGTTGTTTACTTAATATATAGAGGACCTTCAAGCTATTTGGATGGTGGAATTATAGAGGAGGCATGGATAGGTAAAATGATAAACTATTCTTTTTTGAATACTTTCGGTTGTGTAGCATTTGTCCATATTGAAAAAGAAAATAGAACAAAGCTTGAGGAAAAATCCAATAAGTGTACCTTTATTGGATTCAATGTTAATGATTTTGGTTATCTCTTATGGGATGATGAAAATCACAAAATTATTAGGAGTAGAGATGTCATATTCAATGAAAAGTTCATGTACAAAGATCAGTTGCAGGGAAAGATACAAGAAAAATAAAAACAAAAATACACAGTTCTTGATGAGATCACTGAAAAAGAAATTCCAAAGGTACCCAAAAACCAAAATGTACAACAACAGGAGAAACAGGTACCTCAAACTCCTGCAAGTGTTGTTAGAATATCTACCAGGTTAAGTAGACCCCTTGAAGGATAATATCGTTCATGGTGTTATTTATTGTTGATTCATTCTTGTGAAACAGAATGTTATGAAGAGGCAATTTAGGTAGACACTAAAAAGAAGTGGGAGCAAGGCATGAAAGAGGAAATGGATTCCCTGGTAAATAACCAGACTTGGGATTTGGTTCAGTTTCCTGCAAGAAAAAGAGCATTGTATAATAAATGTGTTTACAAGTTGAAGGAAGACTATGGAGGCAAAATTCGGTACAAGGCTAGACTTGTTGCAAAGGGGTTTGCACAAAAGAAAGGTATATATTTTGATGAAATATTTTATTCTATTGTTAAAATGACTTCAATTAGGACTATTTTAAGTCTTGTGGCAGTAGAAGATTTTCACCTTGAACAACTATATGTAAAAAAAACTTTTCTCCATGGTTATTTTGAGGAAGATATTTATATGCAATAGCCACAGGGGTATGAGGTCAAAGAGAAGGAGAATTTGGTATGCAGGTTGAAAAAGAGATTGTATGGGCTAAAGCAAGCTCCAAGGCAGTGGCATTTGAAGTTTGATAGGTTTATGATAGAAGAAGGTTATAGTAGATGGCATTCTGATCACTGTGTTTATTTTAAAAATATATAAAAAGGATGCAGATACTTCACAACAGAAAATTTTTACCAGATCTTAAACAAATTGATTTGGATTTATGTGAGCATTGTGTTTATGGAAAAAAAAAGAGAGTCATCTTTCTTAGAGTCAGAAAAGAAAAGAAGATTGAAAGGTTAGATATTTTACATAACGATGTATAGGTACCAGATCATGTATCATATCTTGGTGGCTCTCATTATTATGTTACTTGTATTGATGATGAAACTAGAAAAACTTGGGTTTATTCCATTTGACAAAAATAAGATGTTTTTGATACTTTTATGAAATGGAAAGCTTTGGTTGAGAATGAGACAAGAAAAATGTTGAAGTGTCTCAGATCAAACAATGGAGGTAAATAATGCAACAATGAGTTTGATGATTACTGTTCATACCATGGTATTTGTAAAGAGAAGACAGTTCCAGGAAAACCACAAGAAAATGGTGTGTCAGAAAGAATGAACATGACAATCATGGAGCGTGCAAGGAGTATGCGATTACATGTTGGTTTTCCTTTATAGTTATGAGAAGATGTTGTAGATACTGTTGTATACTTAATATATAGAGGACCTTCAAGCTATTTGGATGGTGGAATTCTAGAGGAGGCATGGACAGGTAAAACAACAAACCATTCTTTTTTGAAGACTTTCGGTTGTGTAGCATTTGTCCATATTGATAAATAAAATAGAACAAAACTTGAGGAAAAATCAAAGAAGTGTACCTTTATTGGATATAGTGTTAATGATTTTGGTTATCGCTTATGGGATTATGAAAATCACAAAATTATTAGGAGTAGAGATGTCATATTCAATGAGAAGTTAATGTACAAAGATCAGTTGCAAGGAAAGATACAAGAAAAATAAAAACTAGAATATACATTTCTTGATGAGATCACTGAAAAGGAAATTCCAAAGGTACTAGAAAATCAAAATGTACAACAATAGGACCAACATGTAACTCAAACTCCTACAAGTGTTGTTAGAAGATCTACTAGGTTAAGTAGACCCCTTGAATGATAATATCGTTCATTGTGTTATTTATTGTTGATTGATTCTGGTGAAACAAAATGTTATGAAGAGGCAATGTAGGTAGACACTAAAAAGAAGTGGGAGCAAGGCATGAAAGAGGAAATGGATTCCCTGGTAAATAACCAGACTTTGGATTTGGTTCAGTTTCCTATAGGAAAAAGAGCATTGCAGAATAAATGGGTTGACAATTTGAAGGAAGAAGATGGAGGAAAACATCAGTACAAGGCTAGACTTGTTGTAAAGGGGTTTGCACAAAAGAAAGGTATATATTTTGATAAAATATTTTCTCTTGTTAAAATGACTTCAATTAGGGCTATTTTAAGTCTTGTGGTAGTATAAGATTTGCACCTTGAACAATTAAATGTAAAAAGAACTTTTCCCCATGGTTATTTTGAGGAAGATATTTATATGCAACAACCACAGGGGTATGAGGTCAAAGGGAAGGAGAATTTGGTATGTGGGTTGAAGAAGAGATTGTATGGCCTAAAGCAAGCTCCAAGGTAGTGGTATTTGAAGTTTGACAGGTTTATGACAAAACAAGGTTATAGTAGATGGCATTCTGATCACTGTGTTTATTTTAAAAAGATAGAAAATGGAATATATGTTATCTTGCTATTGTATGAAGATGACATGTTTTTTGCAGGGCCTAATATGTAGGATATAAATTTGCTCAAGAAGAAATTATCTAATTCATTTTTTATGAAGTATTTGGGTGCTACAAAGAAAATCTTTGGTATGAGAATAACAAGAGACAAGAAAAATCACAAATTGACATTGTCTCAAGGTGAGTACATAGAGAAGTTGTTGGAGAGGTTTAGAATGCAGAATGCAAAACTAGTTAGTACACATTTGGGTAGCCATTTAAAATTAGCTAAGGAAATGTGTCCCAAGACACAAGAAGAGATAGAATACATGTCCAGGGTCCCTTATTCATCTATATTTGGAAGCTTGATGTATGCGATGGTTTGCTCAAGACCAGATATTGCACATGTAGTGGGAGTTGTGAGCAGGTATATGAAAAATACAGGTAAAGAACATTGGGAGGCAGTAAAGTGGATTCTCATGTATTTGAGAGGTACTGCTACTCATGCATTATGTTTTGGAGATTCAGACACTGTTCTATAGGGATATGTTGATTCAGATATGGAAGGTGATAAAGATAGCAGGAGGAGCACCACATGGTATGTTTTTACTATAGGTGGAACAACAGTAAGTTGGATTTTGAAATTGTAAAAGGTTGTTTCACTTTCAACAACATAAGAAGAGTATGTTGTTGCTATAGAGGCTAGTAAAGAAATGCTTTGAAACTGAAAAAGGTTGTTTCACTTTCAACAACATAAGACAAGTATGTTGTTGCTATAGAGGCTAGTAAATAAATGATTTGGTTCCAAAGGTTTATGGAGGAATTGGAAAAGAAACATGAGAATAGATGGTTATACTATGACAGTGAGAGTACCATTCATCTTGCAAAGAAATCATCCTTCCATTCAAATAATAAGAATATACGGATCATGTACCATTTCATACAAGCCATCTTGGAAGATGGACATTTGAAGTTGGAAAAGATACACACTAGCCAGAATCTTGCAGATATGTTAACAAAGGGAGTAAGCATGGAGAAACTGAGTTACTGCTCAGTTTCGGTTGGTATTGAAGCATGGAAGTCTGAATATGAGAAATTTTCCACGTCCAAGAAGGATCATAGTCCAGTAGATACAAGAATGGTTGAGTTGATGAGATCAGCCTCCAAGTGGGAGATTGTTGGTTGTGGAGCCTGATTATCTTCCTGAATTAGAGATCTTTGTTTTCAGTCATGTTTATACCCGATGAAGACTTTACAGCTAGGAAGATTGTACACTCCTCCACGTGTGGGAATTGCAGGGGCGATTTTCCCCCTTGCGGGGTTTGGGGGAAAGCATGCCCCTCAAGGAAAAATTTCCTTGTAAATGTATATTCTAATTTCATCGTAAATCTGGACTGTTCATTCTAAGGTCGCAGATCTGATGATAGAAGTTATGTTAGGGTTTTTTTCCCTAGAAGACAACCACATTTTATGAGGGAAATGTATTGTGTATATGCATTATTGCGAGTGTTGCATTCTGAGAGATGAGAATGTGAGAGAAAAAATAGGAAGTTACAGTGGGTGTGTTGTAGGTTGTATCCCTTCATTTGTTGGATAATAATAAAGGAAGGACCTGGAAATATCTCTGGTGTATGTAGCCCACAATGGGTGAACCACGTATATATGTGTCTCTATTGTATTGTGTATATTCTATGTTTTATTTACGCATTTTCTTTTATTTTATTTCTCCATGATCCCATTTTTCTATTATGTTGGATTCAATAGCACATACATGGCACCAAACGGTACAGTGGGACACATAGGTATGTCACAATATACAATATTATATACATTGGAACATGGTGGTCCATAGCATATTTTTGGAGCGTTTCCTCTAGGGAGACCTCCTGACAGTCATTGAGTATACCATTGAGTTGAGCTTACACAGGATCGGTGAGTTGATGGGTGATCCTCAATGAGTAGAGTATCCCTCAATGATTGATTTTCATCTAGAATATCATCAGGCTTGGGCTAGTGAGAAGGGTACTCATAGGTCTATTCCCAGGTATCATCATGAGTTCTTGGTCATGCCCTTGGGGTTGACCAATGCACCAGTCACCTTAACAACAACCATGGAGATTTAAACATGATCAATGAGATAAAACAACAAGTGTTTGCTTATTGGAGTTATTTTGTTTGTTGGAATTATTTGTTGGGTAATTTGGAATTATTTTGTTTCTTGGAGTTATTTGGAACTATTTTCTTGTTTCTTGGAGTGTAATTTGCATATGCACTTATTTTAGCAAATGGTTCTTAATATGTTGAATGTTGTGTTTATGTTAATAGAATATTAATACATAGTATGATGATTAATTAAAATCTGTATTAAAGGGAGTGATCATTGAAGTAATAACAGACTATCCTTCTTTGGCTATCTATATGAGAAACTCTGTTAGAGGCTACGTTCCCTCAGAAATGTCTAATAATGTGAGTGTAAGGCCTCTTAGAATAGGTCTCAAGGATAACATTGAGTAAGAGAGAAAGGATAAGAATGTGATGGATTGGAAAAGTAAAATAATAAGAAGCCTAGATGCTTCTAGAGGATAAATAATTATGCAAGTTGTCCATGTTGTTAATTGCAGCTTCATGAGACATCCTCCAGATCGTTCTCCTCTGGACTTAGTTGAGACATCTATGAGAGAGAGCCCAAGTGTTGGGTGTGCCCATGTGATGGGCATGTGTCAGAGTCTAGACTGAGTTGTGACGACATGTGGTCTCTTGTCTACTCCTATGGACTGAGTTGAGATGACTTGAGATGGTCTCCTGCCTTGTACTCCTCTTGATTTAGTTGATTTGGCTTGAGATGGTCTCCTACCTTGTACTCCTATGGAATTAGTTGAGTAGGCTTGATATGGTACTCCAGATGATACTCTTGTGGACTTAGTTGAGTTATATGTTGAGTAGGACGTCCCTGTGGTTGAGCACAGGTGGATGTGTCCCTAGTGGTTGAGCACTAGTGGATGTGTGAGATCCTTGCTATATTTTCTAAGAGTAAGATTCAATTTTAACAGTAATTTGTGATGTAAAGGGTACAAGTCAGCCCCACCATGTAAGCGATAATTAATATTGTGTAATTATTAATTTGTATAGGTCATCCATATTGTGCCAAGTGTCATGTCTTTTGGTTGAGTTAAGTATTGTATAAATAAGAGATAGATCCCCATTGTGGATCGTATCTCACACACTAACTCAATGTTTGGTCTGAAATTATGAGGACTGCAATTCCTAGTTTTCAAGGAGCTATTTTTCTCAGTCTTAGAAACACTCTCTTGTGTGCTAGGTTTTGGTGGTGGATGGTGGATCTTATCTTGACAATATAAGAAAAGGATTGTTGGTTTTTTCCCTTGGTTGAGAAGGGTTTTCCCAGGATACTTATTATGTTCTTTTGCATGGTTATTCTTCTTGTGATCTTGGTTTACTATAGCTAATGTATTGTTGTAGTGGTTATGGTTGTAGCTCATGATAAATAGAAATTAAAATAAAATTTGCATGAGCTGAGCATCAAAACTTAACAGTCCATACAACATATGGAGACAACATCATGAAGAGAGCTAGGGGGATGATTGCGAAGAAAGAGCATGAAAGCATTGATGTCTACGAATGTTGTCCCTGCAAAACCAAATTATACATCAAGGAAAACCACATTACAGACCATGCATCAACCATAGGAAGCATCATTGTCTCATAAAATTAACCCTCCCTAGGCCTTGGGACTTATGTCCATATGCACAATGGCTCCAAACATAGGGGGTTCCATGCCTAAATAAATTTGGATTCTTCCTTTCAATACAATCTCAAATTTGACTGCTCGTATTATTGGTGGAGATCTCTTTAATCAACATAAATCGTTTTTTCCTTTTGATTCAATAGGTCACAAGTTAACATGGTTTTTGATATTGCGATGGTAGGGATCCCTCTTGGATCCAACGATCCCACCTCTAATGCCAACCATGGATTAATGTCACTTACATTTGTCTTTTCTAGTGGCATGATTATTCCTAGAATCAATATCTCTTGAGCAATGGGTTGGAATTTCCAAGTGGGCACTCAAGACATGCATTTGACCTCCATGTTGTTGTAGGGGACCTTGTAGGCTAGCACTAGGTTTCTTCTTGGAGTTGAAGGGAATTTGGGAATGCTTACTACGTTGAGCATTTACAACAATAATATGAAAATATATCACTAGTTCAAGTGTTCATGTGATCATCAACATGGAAAAATCAATGATGATCCTTCAAACTCACAATAAGAATCACACTTGTACATTTCCACAACTCCCAATGGCATTGGCATTGCTCTTGATGTGGTTGGTGTCATTTTTTAATAATTGCATGCTTTAAATTGTAGGACAACACTATTGAAGGTGATATTAGGAGATGGTCATGAGCTCGAGGACTTGTTATGGGTCTCTTTTCCATTTTTGTGTGTGAAGGAAATGTCTTGGAACAAACTACCTTTCTTTATTTGTATGTATTTGCACTTTCTTTGTGAATTTTTTACTTTAAATTTGAAGGACCATGTATTTTTTTTCTCATGGTGATATTTACTTTGGGTAGAGGCTCATAGTGATGGTTCCCCACATCAAAAATATATGCACGTGTAAGAAACGCAAATCAAACACTGTAGTGAGAGTGCATTGGAAAGATTTTGGTAATTGTTCCATTGTTCTTTGGACTGTAATTGGATTGTATCTACCTCTATTCTATTGTTATGTATGAATAAACCTCTAGTATTTTTCTATAAAGTGTAAAGTGTTGATCATATGGTTAGTAAGGCACATTCTACATGATGCTCCATTAGCCTTGAACCTATACAATCGGAAATAATCAAATCAATAGCTAGATCTAAAAATGCTTGGCTTGGTGGTCCTATCATTGACTTTCTTTGAAAGATCATCATCAAGTGGAGGTTTGAAAACATTATGTATTAAGGTAATTCTAGCATTTAATGAAATGATTTCTTCTTCTTCACGACTCTTAAACTGAATTTTGTAATCCAAATCCAAAATTTTCCTCAAGTTATTTCCAAGCTTGTTTATTTCCGAAGATTGAAGTATTGTGCCATGCTCTCTTGAGAAAATTATAATATATTAGTTGCTTCTTATGTCGAAACAACCATGAAAGAAACTAG
>JZKD02S2066558.1:156609-185702 GCA_000966675.3 Picea glauca
CCCATTTTGTGCATATCATGTACTCATTGAATTCCTTGAGGTATTTGGTGGAAAACCTCCATGGATTCATCAAATTGGACTTTTTGTGCATATCCTGCAATCATGAGTTCCATGACACAACGTCCCTTTGGGATATTTTCTGAAAGAGTTGCAAGGCCTCATAAATATGTCCATTCTTTATATATCCAGCAGTCAATGCATTCGAAAACAACACATCTTGCTCAATCATTTAATTAAACACTCTCCTTGCATCCTCTATAACCCCATATTTGACATACATGTCTACAAAGGTAGTTCCCACAAAGACATCAGACAGGAATGCACTTCTTATTACGTCCTCGTCAATCTCCTTGATGGATTGCAGAGCTGCCAAATCATCACAAGCTCGATGTAAGTTCACATGCCAAATAAACACAAGTTGTTTTTTTGTCCTTTTTTTAAGTCTTTCTTTAATTTTTTTAATTATTTAAATTTTCTTTATAATTTTTTTTTTTTTTAATTTCAATATTTTTAGTTTTTTTTAGTTTTTAATTTATAAAAAAATTTGAATTATATTTTTTTGTTAAATATTAAAAAATAGTGTTATTCAACTACAAGTATTTTCTATGTATTAAAGTAAAGGTAAACAATGTGTTAAAAAAGGTGTTTTCCACTATATTTTATAAGTACAGAACAATAAATTAATTAAGGAGACAAAACTATATAAAAAATTGTAACTTGAAAAAGGTAAATGGTAAAAAATGTTTTTAAGATTGAAACAAGCATGGAAAAATGGCTAAAAACATGGTTGAACAAAAAAAAATAGTTTTTTTTTTAAATAGATGAAAAATATACATTTAAAAAAAATGTGGAAACATTATGGATCCAAAAATATAAAATATGGAAAAACCACCTAAAAAGTGAGAGGGGGTGCTATCGGTAGCACCATTTTTTAAAACGGGGTAAAAAATTGGACCCCCCAAAAAAGAACTTTGTAGAGTTCTCGTTAAGTTGGTAACTATGTTTGTGGTTAAAAGTATTTTATTGTGTTATTATTGATTCACCCTTCCTCTCAGTAATCCAACAATTGGTATCAAAGCGAGGTTCTTCAAGAAGCAGTTTAACCATTGGAAGGAGATCATGGATCACGCTAGGATTGGGGTACCACAGTTTAATGGTGATAACTATGCATTCTGGGGAAAAAGAATGAAAACATATTTACGGGTATAGGGATTTGATATTTGGAAATCAGTGGTAGATGGATGCACAACACCAACCACTCCCGTGATAGACAAAGATGGTAAGAAACTTGAAGAAAATGATTCAAGGGCCAAAAATGTTATTCATAATGGTGTGGTTGAATCAATATATATCAATATCATGCGGTGTGAATCTGCCAAAGATATATGGAAAAAATTAAAGACCATCTATGAAGGATATGAGAAAGTTGAGGAAAAACTTCAAATTTTCAAAGCAAAGTTCGAATAGTTGAGGATGAATTAAGATGAAAATATAGCATCCTACTTTCTACGAATTGATAAAATAGTAAACAATATCAAAGGCTTGGGAGACGAGATAAATGAATTAGTTGTTTTTAAAAAGGCATTAAGATCTCTACCAATGAGATTTGATTCAAAGATCTTAACCCTAGAAGAAAGAGAGGACTTAGCTACAATGACCATGGATGAGTTGCATGGGATACTCACATTTTATGAGATGGGGATAGAGAAAGACAATCCATTCACAAAGGAAGCAACATTCAAGGCATGAAAGAAGACAAAGAAAAATAACAAGCAAAAGGAAAAGTTAGAGTCTATCAACAATGATGTTTTAGAAGGTGATGAAGAAGTGGCTAACTTCGTCAGAAGGATGAAAAGGGGAACTGAAAAATATAAAGGTAAGATTCTGATGATTTGTTTTAATTTTGATGGTGTTGGTCATTTTTCTAATAAATTTTCCCATAATAAAAAGAAAATAAATGGACAAGATGACCCTAAAAAGAAGCAAATACAAAGGGGAAAAATAAACAAACAAAAAAAATTAAGAAAATCTTTTACACCAAGACAGTTCCTCATCAGAAGAAGATGAAGATGAATTCAGTGACAGTGACAGTGACACATAAACGGTATTCTTCATGGCAGTAGAAAAATAAGATAAAGAAGGATTTGAAGAAGAATATGAAGAAGCATAAGTTGATTACAGAGAACAATTGTTGAGTGCCATAGAAGTGATAAAAAGAAACAAGAGTAAAAACAAGTCACTATAGGAAGAACTTAAAAGAAAAGAGGGATGTCAAAATTTCAACTCTGAAGAAATAGAACAAATGATCAAGAAATTAAATATCAAGGTAGAAGAAGATAAGAAAATTGAATAAACACTCAGAGAGAAGTTATAAGAAAGAGACATAATCATTTGAGGGTTGGAAGTAGAGATTTTCACATCGAGAAAAGTTATTCAAAAGAAATACATGCAACAAAACAACTCCAGAGTTTTGGACGATATTATTAGCAGTCAAATACCACACCATGAAAGGTCTGGACTAGGATACAACCATACAGAAAAAGGCTTGAGCTCCAAGACAACAAAACAAGAGACAAGACAAAGAAGTTATGCATAAATTATCAGAGACTTTTATGATAAGAAACAAGGAAAGAAATCCCAAGAAGAATATCATGGAGACAATGCACCGCCCAGAAGATTTAGAATTTAGTTTCAATAGTAGAAAACTATAGAAATACCTAAAAGATAAGAAGGATTCAAAACAGAAGCACCATTCAAAATATCTTCCACTCCAAGGTATCAAACCATATTTCTTGGATTATTCTATTCATGTAATAACTTTGAACACTTTGAATAACTTTACTGTGTTTTCTCAGGAAGAAGTCAGAAGAATTTGAAAACTTCAAGATATATAAGGAGATGGTTGAGAATGAAATAGATTCGAAAATTGAGTTCTTGAGATCAGATAATGGTGGAGAATTCACATCAAAATAATTCATGGACTTCTGCATTGAGCATGGTATAAAGAGATAGTTCTTGACAGCCAGGACACCTCAACAAAATGAAGTTGTCGAAATGAAGAACATGAAAATACAGGAAATGGACAAAACTATGTTGATGGATTCAATACTAACATATGTCTTTTGGGTACAGGCGGTGCACACAATAGTTCACATTCAGAACAAAGGAATGATCAAAATCAACAATGATAAGAATCCCTATGAGCTATGGAAAGGAAGACAAGCAAATGTGAAGCACTTTAGAGTCTTTGGAAGTAAATGCTACATCAAGAGAGAAGATGGGAAAATGATAAAGTTTGATTCTCGAGTGGACAAAGGCATATTGGGTGGGTACTCAATCAAAAGGAAAGCATACAAATTATTCAATACAAGACAAAACAAGATAGTGGAAAGAATCAATGTAACAATTGATGAGACACATGGACGCAAGATAAAAGAAGAAAACAAAAATCTAGTGGAATAGTTTCACAAAGAAGAAGTAAAGGAATAAGAATAAGAAGAAGAAGATGAAGAAGAGAAACCAAAAGCAGATAAAGAAAAACAAGATCTTTAGGAACCTCCAAAGACACCTAGAAAATGAGTGTAGAAGAATCATTCTTCATATCAGATCATTGGGAATAAATATGCAGGAGTGGAAACCAGAAGAAGAATCCGTTCACTAGAAAAAAAACACCTAACACTACTATCTATAGTTGAGCTAAGAAACTTTGAAGAATCCAGTAGGGATGAATTATGGATCAAAGTCATGGATAAAGAATTATATTAGATAGATAAGAATGACAACTGGGAACTAGTTCTAAGGCCTAGGAACAAGAATGTGATTGGAACAAAGTGGGTCTTGATCCAAGTGGATATTGGTGGACACCCACCTATTCCAAGTGGCTCCTCTTGATGATTTTTAGTTCATCACGTGCTTTTGTAATCCTTTGTAATTGTGCGTTATACACTTTTGGGGTTGTCTGAGTCCCTACCTAGTTTCCAGGTGGTGATTGGTGGTCATCTACCTAACCCAACTAGCTTATTTTTTAATTTTTCATATCAACACATATTTTTGGACTTCCAAGGTCGTTTTGGGGCCCTAAACAATGTTTTTTTGGCATGACACAGTCAAAATGTAGATAGATTTAGAGTTTGATGGGATAATGTTTAATTCTTTAAAATACCTTTCCAATAAGCTATCACTCGCCTAAAACTGAGGTCGAATGCAAAATTTGTGACCTTGGGAATTTGAGGTACCAACTTACCCATTGTGGCCCACATAAATTTTGGCGTTTCATATCCTAGGTTAAGGTTTTTGGATGTCTAGGGTTTTGGCATTCATGAGTAATGTTAAAAATTCCTTTGGAGCCTCATTATAATCATTCTAGTCAAACGGATGTGCATAGCAATCCAAATCTCTTCTCATATATAGATACCACCATTCGAGCAAGTTGTTTCCAGTTTTGCATTTTTACAGTTTCAACCTATTTTACTTATTCAATAGAAGTTATTGTTCACTAGATATCTATTGTTGTTCTCCATAACTCTTTGTTATTGTATTCATTATGTTATTCCTTTCAGTCCACTCATAAATCTGGATCAGTGGTATCAGAGTGGTCTTATCTTCATTTATTTTTCTTTGTCCATGTCCCCGACAAGATAAACGATTGTGATCCTTTCGCAAAATTAGACTTCACAACTTATCATGACTCCTATCTCTGACTTCTCGAGTTGCGAATCAACACAATACTGATTTCTTGCCACATGTCCTCTTTCTATGGAAGGTCAGGATTGTTGTGGATCTTGAATTTTTGAGTATCGTCCTCCTCACGTTTCTCTGAAGGGTTCTTCTATGTATTATTTTGTCTCTCTATTCCTTCCTCTGCACAATCTCTCCTCCAAGGTATTTTGTAACGTTGAAGCTTCTCCCTTGAGTTTATGATTCTTCTGGTGTTCCCTCCTAGCATGTTCTTGCCTGAATTCAACATAGAACTCAGATGTGCACTCTTTGCATTGGCTCACTGAGTCCTTAGCACTCTGTCATGCACTCCTTGCATTATGACACAAATAACCCAGACTTAAATATAAAAAACCTACATACAACAAATTATGTCCATATCTTGCAGATCGAATCTAACATACATCTACAACATAAAACAAACACACATATGACATTCACCCAATACACATAAACAAACACAACATCATCTGCAGGAAAAAATGCTCTTTTTGTACTAACATGAATCTTTGTTACAATGTGTACAGAATCTCAGACTGCAACAGAGTCTCGATTATGTCCTCTTCACTTCCTAATATCCTAACTTCCTTAATCAAAATAAGATACAAATATCCTTTTACAAAAGAGAGGCTTCTCGAGCTTATCGTCTCCAATGCCTTAGTTTCATTAATGTCTCAGTTAAGACACCATACTCCTATTTCTTCATTACGTAAATGATGATCCAAAACTGAATACAATCTAGTCCTGCTTACATTCAACCATTTAAGGTGACTGTATCCACTACCTGTAAAAATTTATGGCTTAGATCTTACAACCTTACAACGCAAATCCCCATAGAATCAGATTTCAAATTTAAAAATGGGAGGGTCAATGCCTCTCCGTTTCTCCATTGTGTGTCTATGTGTTGGCTTGTTGCCGCATTTTCTGAGGTGGAGCGATGCTCTTGCATCATATTACAATCCCCTCCTCTCATTTATGAACCGTCCTTAGTGCATATTACTTACATCATATCAACAAGTTTTCCAAAATCTTCAAAACGATGTAGGTATTATGCCCGCATAACATCTTCATGCTCCCATGTTGTGTCCTCAAGACCATACCAGGTGTTGACGGGTTAGATATCCCTTTATCTCAACAGTAGGAACCAAACCTGCCTTAGAGGCCCAATCAAAGTTTGGAGCGTTTGATGGTGGAATGGTTCTCTAGATATTTCGATCTAGATAATTTATTGATGGGCTTTACTTGGTAATTGACAGGATATCTTTCTACAAAAGTTCCTCCGTCAGATTAAACATTATATTTTTTTCTTTTCTTTTATTGGATGAGTCTGATAAAATGACTTTCTCTACCCAATTAATCTCGAAAAATGATATCTAATATGTTGCACTGTTGAAGCCCCTCTATGCTTAAATAATAAGAGTGAAGGGATATCTAACTGGATAGTTCATAAGGCACAATACTTGCTAAGGTTTTGCAAATGGGGTTTGATTGTGGGAAAAAATACATAGTTAAGAGCACTTGAGCCAGAGGCATATTGGGATGGGTGATCACCTGGGAAGTCCTGGTTATTGGGTGCAAGCTCTGAAAGTGATGATTGATGCTATGCGATTCATTTCACTGGTTTCAATTCCACTTCTTCACCCCTGTGAGCATCACTCGATGAAATGAGTGTTAAGTGGGATATTCAAATCATGAGAATTATTGGTCTTTTGCAACTAATACTCATGGATATGGGTCATAGATTAATGACTTACTCTACGCAGTTAATCCCGAAAATGATATCTAAAATGAAATGTGTTGGTATAAACCAACTGATAGAAGGGATTTTTAACTACTGAAGAAGACTGAGATTGGGATAACCCTCATGCTCAAGCATACAAACAAAGATATTCACACATGTTACAAGCCTAGTACTAATACATTAACTTGCTGGTATTTCAACATTGATTGAGATACAATTATCGTAACAAAAATACGGATGTAATAAGATGATTGCAAGAAAAATAGTTTCCTTAGCTCTATCATCAATCACACATTAACACAACGTTTTTATTTCCATCACTAAGAACAAAAGAACTGCAAAAATATTGAAACAAATAACTTATCAATAGATTCAAAAACTCTTACTGATTACAACATTAATTACCGAAATAAAAGTTGGAAGTAGTTCCTTCTCAATCCAATCGCATAATGCCTTGATGAAAACCAAGGTTTTATCTCTAGTTCTAAACAAAACTTCTCAATTAAGGTCGCTCAGAAATAGTTCTTTACAATTCTCAAAAAAGAGGGTCTTGTTGAGCACTCATCACACCCTAAAAAGCCTATGCCAATTTTTCACTTTTTGGGTACCACTTAATCTTTTCACTGTGTGAATTCGATTTTATTTTGAGAAATGTTTTGTCTTTGCTCATTCTGTTAACGCTAATTAGCTATTTAGGTTTGTTTAAATTTATGAAACTCCATGAATTAAAAGGGATTACCACTTAAATAAGGAATCATTAGCCAAAACACTTAGCCCAATGCGCTCAAGATTCAGCGTTGGAAGGAATTAAGAGGTGAAAAAGAAGCACTTGAAAAACCTCAATCATTGATAGTCGATCTTCATCCATACCGTTAAAAGGTGAAGGGAGTCAACATTAAGGAAGAATGAAACAATATTGTTGATAGCGGATACCCAATGTGCTTGTCAGAATCAGAGAAAACTGAATCGCGATGAAAATTTCGACCATGCTAAAGAGTTTTCCCTGATCACTGATTTCCGAAGCGCTTTGGAAATAGGAGTTTTCAAAGAATCTAATCCAAAGGAAAATAGGCAATAGGTTTATCCTTGATCACCGAACCCCGATGCCTTTTCAGCATTGCTGAACCCATGTTTAGCTTAGAACAGACAACTTGAAGAAAGTCCTAACTCCAACTAATACACGCGAATTAAGTCACCAATTTTCTACGCCACGTACCATACACTATAGATCAGCCCCAAGTCATTCTTTGTTCCTTAGGTCCAAGTCACATCTCTGAGTCAGTCTTTCCACGCCAACACTAGACGATGAAATTGATCGACGTCGGAGGTTTTTCAGAGAAGGATGTCAATGAAACATTCAGGGCGAATCACTGACCACCGATCCGCCCACTGAGAAAGTGACATGATGGGACGTTTTAGCACTAGATACGATTAGATTTAGAGCATTTAAGAGACTAATTAATTCCAAATACTGCATTAGTTACTCCTACGAGTGCGAATTAAAAAATTACTGTTTGAAACTACCAATAGACCACATCACCCTCCGCGCCTCCGCCATCAACCCACGATCAATTTACGTTCCAGAGATTCGGCGATAGATTTGTTTGAATTACACTCATCACTTGAATTAATTGGTTGAAATGACACAGTAAGTTCTTCCCCATTTTAAATTCTCTTGCGCCATTGTACACAAAACTATTCCATGTGCAAAGGCGTTTCAAAGAATCCAGAGAAGCGAAACGAGAAATTCAAAATCTTCTGAGATCCCTTGAGTATCAAACAACCGTGTTTAGAAAGATTTACAGGTATGCACTACTCTGTGGATTTTTCATGTTTACACTTCATATATACATTTTATCCAGTGTTTCTTTGTACGCAGGCCTTAAAGGATTGATTTCGATTATAGGAACAATGCCTCCAATAAATCCAACCACTAGGTGATCGTCGAGGACGCCCAATATGAAAGAACCATAGGTAGGAGAATCCTCTTCTTCAGGGGATGCAAAAAAATTATAATTTTCTCCAAGACCATAACCATTTATTAACAAATCTACAAAGAGGGTTTTCACTCAACCTCCGGCCTTTGGAGACACATAGGAAAGAATAGGGACCAAGAATACACTCCCACATTGGGGATAACTCTTCAAGAATATCAGCTGAGAGGAATTCCCAGAATACATCCCACATAGTGACCTAGATGTGAGAGCACTCGACGAATAGGTATTCCTGAATATCCGATGGTCGTACTTGCACATGGTAGCAAGAAGAACCCTGGTGTTTCCCTGTATAGAACTTCTATAATGTCTCATCGACCACACAAACACATAGAAGTGCTTAATCAACAATGAAAATGGTGGGTGTGTCAGAGTTTTTCTTTTGATAGATGTCCAGAAGTATTACAAGCTCAAAGACCCAGAGGAGTGACTGAACACTGATTTCGTTGTGAAATTATATGAGCTCCATGACACCAGCCGGATAATGGCCTCATGGTGGTGAGAAGATAAGAAATGCACCAACCAAACCTCCAGCTAGTACCAAATGACCAACGTAAGAGAACCATATATCTTCCTAATGGATCTCATCTACCAATTGTATGGGGAAAAAGACTGCTCCAGGTCAAAGAGGCCGAGGGAGAAGTTAAGACAGAGGAAAATCAATTGCCCAAGATAGAAATTAGAAACCCAAGGAAGAGTGGAAGAAACCTCAAACTCAAACTGAGAGAGGTGGAAGCTCACAAAGAGGGAAGTATACCTAACAGAGAGGTCAGTATACCGATGGAAACATTTTTCCTCGTACTAGAGGTAGAGGAAGAGGAAGAGGTGGAGTGGTGAAATGATATACATGTGGGAAGGTTGGACACAAGTCTTATGAATGTCCATATAAGAAGAAAGAAGGAGGTGAGACTCACATTGCCGAAGCACAAAGGTAGAATGTTGAGGCAGAGGATGCTGAAGGCAGAAGATCACTGGTGATGAAGAAAGTTCTCTTAACGCCAGAAGAGGAGGCGAAGAATCTAGTGCAAAGGAACAGTCTTTTCCAGACTGCTTGCAAGACCAAAGATAGGGTATGCAAGGTCATTGTGGAAAGTGGTAGCACAAACAATCTCGTTTCTACAGAGATGGTAGAAAAGCTGGAGCTGGAGACTATTGAACATCCAAGTCCATACAAAGTTTCATGGCTACAAAAAGGACATCAGGTAAATGTCACTAAACAATGTTTAGTTGAGTTTAAGATAGGAGGTTATAACGATAAGATATTGTGTGATGTCATTCCCATGGATGTTTGTCATCTCTTGCTGGGTAGATAATGGCAATATGACAAGAATGTGATTCATGATGGGAGAAAGAACGCATAAATGAATGTGATCCTTTCGCGAACTCAGACTTAACAACTTCTCATGACTCCTATCTCTGACTTCTCGAGTTACGAATCAACACAATACTGATTTCTCGCCACGTGTCCTCTTTCTATGGAAGGTCAGGATTGTTGTGGCTCTTGAATTTTTGAGTATCGTCCTCCTCACTTTTCTCTAAAGGGTTCTTCTATGTCTTATTTTGTCTCTCTATTCCTTCCTGTGCAAAATCTCTCCTCCAAGGTATTTTGTAACCTTGAAGCTTCTCCCTTGAGTTTATGATTCTTCTGGTGTTCCCTACTAGCATGTTCTTTTCTGGATCCAACATAGAACTCAGATGTGCACTCTTTGCACTGGCTCACTGAGTCCTCAACACTCTGTCATGCACTCCCTGCATTAAGCCACAAAGAACCCAAACTTAAATATAAAAAAACCCACATACAACAAATTATGTCGATACCTTGTAGATCGAATCTAACATACATCTACAACATAAAACAAACACACATATGACATTCACCCAATACACATAAACAAACACAACATCATCTGCAGGAAAAACTGCTCTTTTTGTATTAACATGAATCTTTGTTACAATGTGTATAGAATATCGGACTGCAACAGAGTCTTGATTATGTCCTCTTCACTTCTTAATATCCTAACTTCCTTAATCAAAATAATATACAAATATCGTTTTACAAAAGAGAGGCTTCTCGAGCTTATCATATCCACCGCCTTAGTTTCATTAATGTCTCAGTTAAGACACCATAGTCCTATTTCTTCATTACGTAAATGATGATCCAAAACTGAATGCAATCTAGACCTGCTTACATTCAACCATTTAAGGTGACTGTATCCACTACCTGTACAAATTTATGGCTTGGATCTTACAACCTTACAATGCAAATCCCCATAGGATCAGATTTCGAATTTAAAAATGGGAGGGTCAATGCCTCTCTCTTTATCCATTATGTGTCTATGTGTTGGCTTGATGGTGCATTTTCTGAGGTGGAGGGATGTTCCTACATCATATTACAATCCCCTCCTCTTATTTATGAACTGTCCTTAGTGCATCTTACTTACATCATATCAACAAGTTTTCCAAAATCTTCAAAACGATGTAGGTATTATGCCCACATAGCATCTTCATGCTCCCATGTTGTGTCCTCAAGATCATACCAGGTGTTGACGGGTTAGAGATCCCTTTATCTCAACAGTTGGAACCAAACCTGCCTTAGAGGCCCAATCAGAGTTTGTAGCGTTTGATGGTGGAATGGTTCTCCAGATATTTCGATCTAGCTAATTTATTGATGGGTTTTACTTGGTAATTGACAACATATATTTCTATGAAAGTTCCTCCTTCAGATTAAACGTTATATTTTTGTCTTTTCTTTTATTAGATGAGTCTGATAAAATGACTTACTCTACCCAATTAATCTCGAAAAATGATATCTAATATGTTGCACTGCAGAAGCCCCTCTATGCTTAAATAATAAGAGTGAAGGGAGCTCTAACTAGATAGTTCATAAGGCACAATACTTGCTAAGGTTTTGAAAATGGGGTAGCAATATAAGTGGGCTTGATTGTGGGAAAAAATACATAGTTAAGCGCGCTTGAGCCAGAGGCATCTTGGGATGGGTGATCACCTCAGAAGTCTTGGTTACTGGGTGCAAGCTCTGAAAGTGATGATTGATGCTATGCAATTCATTTCACTGGTTTCAATTCCACTTCTTCACCCCTGTGAGCATCAGTCGATGAAATGAGTGTTAAGTGGGATATTCAAATCATGAGAATTATTGGTCATTTGCAACTAATACTCATTGATATGGGTCATAGATTAATGACTTACTCTACGTAGTTAATCCCGAAAATTATATCTAGAATGAAATGTGTTGGTATAAACCAACTGATAGAAGGGATTCTTAACTACCGAAGAAGACTGAGCTTGGGATAACCCTCATGCTCAAGCATGCAAACAAAGACATTCACACATGTTACAATCCTAGTACTAATACATTAACTTGCTAGTATTTCAACATTGATTGAGATACAATTATCATAACAAAAATACGCATGTAATAAGATGATTGCAAGAAAAATAGTTTCCTTAGCTCTATCATCAATCACAAATTAACACAACGTTTTGCTTTCCATCACTAAGGACAAAAGAACTGAAAAAATATTGAAACAAATAACTTATCAATAGATTCAGAATCACTTGTTACAACATTAATTATTGAAATAAAAGTTGGAAGTAGTTCCTTCTCAATCCAATTGCATAATGCCTTGATGAAAACCAAGGTTTTATCTCTAGTTCTAAACAAAACTTCTCAATTAAGGTCGCTCAGGAATAGTTCTTTACAATTCTCAAAAAAGAGGGTCTTGTTGAGCACTCAACACACCCTAAAAAGCCTATGCCAATTTTTCACTTTTTGGGTACCACTTAATCTTTGCACTGTCTGAATTCGATTTTCTTTTGAGAAATGTTTTGTCTTTGCTCGCTCTCTTAATGATAATTAGCTATTCAAGTTTGTTTAAATTTATGAAACTCCATGAATTAAAATGGATTACCACTTAAATAAGGAATCATTAGCCAAAACACTTAGCACGATGTGCTCAAGATTCGGTGTTGGAAGGAATTAAGAGGTGAAAAAGAAGCACTCGAAAAACCTCAATCACCGATAGTCGATCTTCATCCACACCGGTAAAAGGCGAAGGGAGTCAACATTAAGGAAGAAAGAAACGATATTGACGATAGAAGATACCCGATGTGCTTGCCGGAATCGGAGAAAACCGAATCGCGATGAACATTTCGACCATGCTAAAGAGTTTTCCCTGATCACTGATTTCCGAAGCGCTTTGGCAATAGGAGTTTTCAAAGAAGCTAATCCAAAGGAAAACAGGCGATAGGTTTATCCCTGATCGCCGACCCCCAATACCTTTTCATCATCGGTGAGCCCATGTTTAGTTTAGAACGGACAACTTGAAGAAAGTCATGACTCTAACTAATACACGCGAATTAAGTCACCAGTATTTTACACCATGTACCGTATGGTATAGATCAACTCCAATTCATTCTTCGTTCCTTAGGTCCAAGTCACACCTCTGAGTGAGTCTTTCCACACCAACACTGGACGATGAAATTGATCGGTGTTGGAGGTTTTTCACAGAAGGATGTCAATGAAAGCGTTGAGGACGCATCACTGACCACCGATCTGCCCATTGAGAAATTGACACGATGGGATGTTTTAGCACTAGATACGATTAGATTCATAGCATTTAAGAGACTAATTAATTCCAAATATTGCATTAGTTACTGCTACGTGTGCGAATTAAGAAATTACTATTTGAAACTACCAATAGACCACATCACCCTCCGTGCCTCCGCCATCAACCCACGATCAATTTACGTTCCAGAGATTCGGCGATAGATTTGTTTGAATTCCACTCATGACCTGAATTAATTGGTTGAGACGACACAATAAGTTATTCCCTATTTTAAATTCTCTTGAGCCATTGTAAACAAAACCATTCTATGTGCAAAGGAGTTTCAGAGCATCCAGAGAAGCGAAACGAGAAATTCAAAATCTTTTGAGATCCCGTGAGTATCAAACAACCAGGTTTAGCAATATTTACAGGTATGTACCAGTCTGTGGATTTTTCATGTTTACACTTCATATATACATTTTATCTAGTGTTTCTTTGTACGGACTTAAAGGATTGATTTTGATTATAGGAACAATGCCTCCAATAAATCCAACCAATAGGTGATCGTTGAGGGTGCCCAATATGAAAGAACCATAGGTAGGAGAAGCCTCTTCTTCAGGGGATGCAAAACAATTAGAATTTTCTCCAAGACCATAACCATTTATTAAAAAATATACAAAGAAGGTTTTCACTCAACCTCCGGCCTTTGGAGACACATAGGAAAGAACAGGGACCAAGAAGACACTCCCACATTGGGGAGAAGTCTTCGAGAATATCAGCTGAGAGGAATTCCCAGAATACATCCCACACAGTGACCTAGATGTGAGAGCGCTCGACGAATAGGTATTCCTGAATATCCAACGGTCGTACTTGCACATGGTAGCAAGAAGAACCCTGGTGTTTCCCTGTATAGAACTTCTATAATGTCTCATCGACCACACAAACACATAGAAGTGCTTAATCAACAATGACAATGGTGGGTGTGTCAGAGTTTTTCTTCTGATAGATGTCCAGAAGTATTACAAGCTCAAAGACCCAGAGGAGTGACTGAACATTGATTTCATTGTGAAATTATATGAGCTCCATGACACCAACCAGATAATGGACTGATGGTGGCGAGAAGATAAGAAATGCACCAACCGGACCTCTAGTTGGTACCAAACTACCAACGTAAGAGAACCATACATCTTCCTAATGGATCTCATCTACCAATTGTATGGGGAAAAAGATTGCTCCAGGTTTTCAGAGGTGTGGACTCCTCTAGCATACATAGTAGCTATCTCTAGGAGTAGTTTCAACTGGGGAGACATCATTTCCAAGTAGCTGAGCATCTGCATACAACAGGCTCAGACATTGAAAGAAGGGGAGATTCATGCCTTCTACATGGCATCATACTTGTTGGGCGTCATGTGTGCCAGAAATGTCTTCGCCAGCATGAATCTAAGTTTGCACGTCGCAGAGATCCCGATCCACGTATATTTCAACGTCCTATGGGAGAACATGTATAAAAAATCCTACTCCCTCATCTGCGATGAATTCATTGTACGCATTTATTTTATTCTTTTCAAGAAAGAATGTCCGAGACTGTCGGTTATGGCCAAAAAGGTGATTTCAAAGGCTGACCATTGGTATCTGTATGAACGTGATACCTACATTAGGGTATTCGGGGCCACCAGACCACCTCATATCCTACCATCACATGTCTCTAACCAACTTGTAGTGGGAGAGATATGCTACCAAACCATCCTGCAAGGTTACAATGCCACCCTGGTCAAGGATAAGAAGCAAGCGTTTATACCTTATGGATTCCATGTAGGATTCTACCTAGTGAAAGACACCTCTCAAGACAAGTAGGAAGGGATGAACCAATTAGAATTCTTATTGGAGACCTATCGATTCTGCAAGCACGACCCAAAGGGTCTAGTCTTGAAACATGCCTCTCAAATGTCATCCTACTGGCCATATGCCCATGACAAATTTGAAGACGAAATATTCATAGAAAATGCCCAAGACTGGGATGAGGTGGTGGCAAGGATGACTAATCCCAAAATGACCAAGTTCATAGCCATGAGTCTGAATGAACAAACAACAACCATAAAACAATTGGCTCAAGAGGCTCTCCGGGCTAGAGAAGAAATGTTAGCATCTGAAGCAACAATTCCCCAGGTAGCAGTCGAAGAAACAAAAAATCCCTAGGTAGCCCCGATGCAACGTAGAGGTGTCTGTTAGAATATGATGGATGTGCTTGTTTAACCATAGACAATATCACTATTGTCACCCAACCCTAGGCTAAAGCCACCCCCAAGCACCTTAACCTTGACAGAGAATCATTCCGAAAGAAAACCCTAGGATAGATAGCCAAACAAAGGCTGGCACATATTTATCCAAGAATAGCACACCAAGAAAGAGTAACAAGATCTTATCAAAGAGTCAAAACCATAACCAAGAGATAGTCCAAGCCAAAACCGAAATATGCTAGCTGCAATGAGAACTCTCCTCCAAACTTGCAAACAAACTGGCCAACTGTAGTGTGCACAAGTGTTGCTTCTGCAGTTCTAAGAATGCCTGCCAAAATGAAGACTGGCCTCCTGTATTTATACTAAAACTGTCAAACTTCTTGGGCCGACTTCTCATTCTGGGTGCCTATTTACTTAGTATATAATATTTCCTTTAGCCGACTTCTCTCTTGGAGGATAATAACCTAATATAAATTATCTTCTTGAGCTGACTTGTCTTCTAGGGTTATTAGCCAACTAATTAGGGTTTCTTCTTGCTTCCCAAAATATTCTATTCTCATCAAGTTTACATGTGGAGGTAAATACCCCCCACAACTACTGTAATATCAACACTCTCTCCTAGCTAGGGAGGTATTTGAAGGTAATGGTGTTGATCGCAAACATACCATTCACCCAGTAGAATCAACATAGTCGTATAGACTATATCATGACTAGATCATGATCACCATCATCACTATCAGTCTCATCAACTGCATCATCTCTCAAAACCACATTCCATCTGAGTAATCATACATGATGTTGGATGAGTCACTCACTCCACAGAGTGACACAAGAGACATTCTTCTAATCTAGACATATTTCCTAGAAGAATAAATGTCCTGAACCATTTTCCGTTTGGGAAATATCTGTCCATTGATCATCCATCTAGATGATAATAATTTCCAACACTACTGATAGTTTTTCAAGGCAATTAGAACAATGTCATGCAATAGAACACAACTGTGTCTATCCATAGTAGTACACAACTACAATCCAGTTACCACACCAAGTAGCACACAAATACTTGATCAGGGACATATAGTCACAATTAGTGGAACACATCCACCATAGTAGTATACATCTACTGTCTAGAAACAAACAATCTCCATGACAGTGATATCATCAACCTGGATAGAAAAAATTGTTATCATATAAACTGAATCATCTGGGCCATTCTTCCACTCACATCTGTGATATTTGGAAGATAATCTTCCCTCAAAAAGTAAAACATCAATGATGAGCTATCTGGACTATTATTCTCAAGAAAGAAAGAATAAGTATCCTGATTTCTGAGCCTAGACCATTCACCTATCTGGGCCATTCCTCTGGAACTAAACAAAGTCCGACCTGGAGAGAATGAATCTACCCTAGGGAATGCCTTTCCCTGATTGTTGAACCTGGGGCATTCACCTATCTGGGCCATTCCTTTGGCACTAAACAAAGTGAAACCTAGAGAGAATGAATCTTCCCTAGGGAAGGACTGCCTGAACCATTTCCAAAGGAAATGACTGTTCTGAACCAAACTCCAAAATGGACCATTCTTCGAAACTTCTCACAACTGTAAGCTTCGAAAGGATGACTATCCAAAGAGGCAAACCAGTCTTCTTGACCACTACTGAGAGTGACTGTCAAGAGGAGATATTGTCCTAGACCATTCCCTATGTTAACCAGAAGGGGAATTGTTGTCTATGGTACATTAATAATCCATCGAACCATTTTCATTATGAAAATAGCCATTTGATTTGGACCATTTTTCGAACTGGAAAATGCCTATCCATCAGAAATATCAAACCACTTTCTGAACTGGAAAGGAACTACTCATATTAGACCATTTTTCGAACTAAAAAATGATTGTCCATAAATAAATAACACATCATTTCTCCCTCCCAACTTGGGAGTCATCTCTTCCTTTTTCAATAAGGAAGTTGTCTCCACGAGCTCCAACTTGAGTACACAAACTCTTTCCTCTTGGACAGAGGCTTTACCAAAATGTCTACTTATCTGCTCATCTGGGGAGATATATATATTGGAGAACCACTTCTCTTTTCTGGACTTCATCATGAAGAATGTAATGCTTGATCTCAAATGTACTTCGGTCTTTCTGGAACACTGGTTTTCTCTGAAGGCTTCATATATCTCTGATCAATATATTATATCATTATTGGATTCATCTTTTGTTTTCTTGCTAGATCATAACATCATGGCAAGGGTTGAACTAGAACATATCCAAGTGGTACTTCTTCTACCATCATGAGAGTTTGTCATGGATTAACAATCCCTCATCCTAAGCTTATGAGTAACCATTCTGATACAATATCTCTGTCATAGAAAAATTTTCACCACGCTTCTGTTGTGCATTGGAGGTTCTCCACCAAGTTGTCTTCTTCCATCTGCATACAAAGGTCTCTTCCTGGTATACCTCAAAGCCTTGAGGTTTCTCTTCATATTCTCTTTGTTCAATTATTTTGGACAATAGTGATGCAGGAGCATCGCCAACAACAAGTGAGCGTGGGACAAACACCAACACATTTTGGCACATGATGAATTGTTTGAAATGTTTTGAAGTTGGATACGCCAAACTTAAATGAGACAATTAAGAAAGGGCATACTTGTAGGTTGTAATCAGAACTTGAGCGTCCCGCTCTCCTCTAAAGGATTAAGAGGCATTTATGCTAGTAAATGTAAGTCGGTAGCTTTAAATTCTTAGATTAGACAATTTTAGGAGCCCGAGGGAAAACATATATAGAGACCCTCACTTGTATCATTGTAACATTAGCAGCATAATCAATGAAGAGAGTATAGAGAAGAAGAAGAAGAAAGTTGTGTAGAAGAACCCATGTACAGAAGTTCTAAGATTAATATATGAAGCTTTGATCCAGACTCATGGTGTTCAAATAATTTCTATGTATGCATGATTGAATGCTATTCTCATGATTGTTTTACTCTTTTTTATATACATTTTCTTTTATGCCATGTATGTATGATTTTGTGTTAAGCATTCGAAGTCTGAGAGAGTAAACAATGAGTTTCAATTGTTTCTCTATCTGAGAAAGAGTTTTCCTGCAAGGAGTGCGGTGAAATTGTCTGCAAGGTGTGTGCAAGCCGACTAGAGTCTCAGAGGTTGCAACCTGAGCGAAATTGTTGAAGGATTGTTGTCGCAGGGAGTGCGCAGAGTCAAAGAGGTTCAAATACTTGGAAGTATTTGAAGAATTGCCACAAGGAGTGTGTGCAGGAGTCTTATTGAAGACTCAAGTTGTGGAGAAAGATCAGGAGGGATAGATTCTTCGAGGTTGTCAAAGATAAGCTAAAGAGGGCTAGTGCCTTGAAGTGTTGAAAGAAGGTGCAACGACGTTGTTTGCAGGTGGACAAGTTTCGTGAAAGAATACCTGTTCCATTTCACAGGAGTCCTCAAGGAGGAATTGGATGGTTGAAATTATCCATGGAGAATTTGTGAATTCTTGAGGGCTGTCAAATATTGCAAAGAAGCAGGGGAGTTACGACAAGCATTTTTCTAAGTGCAAGCTCAGGAGAAATCAGGCCATAGGATCTAAGCCAACAAGGGCCGTTGGATTCACTCGCATAATTTCATTTCGTGGATTCGCGAGTTGAAAGTTTAAAACCTTTGCATCAAGATTCGTGAGCCACAAAGTCGTGAGAGAATCAAAGCCATCCATCGGAGGAGGACAGGTGGTAGAGATCAAGGGATCTCGCGAACTCGAAGGTTTACAAGGTGAAAGCCCAAATATTAGGTGCTCCAAGTCACGAGTGGTGAAGTCGCGAGGAGCCAGGACAACTGTAGGATCCAGGTCAAGGGAGGACCATTGGATTAGAGTCTCATCGCGCCTATCATGCATTCAGGGGTTTGATGGGTTGGAGGGATGAAATCTTAGCATCAGGATTCACGAAGTCGCGAAATCTGAAACTCCAAAAAGGCGGGAAGTTCAGTTGTGGGACCCGCGTTGACGACGTGTCAGAATTTCAGAATTTCGGCATATCGGTGGATAGGAAGTCGAGACTTTTGTCTCGAAAGTCCTAAAGTTGCGAGTTGCAATAAAGAGTAGCAAGGAGTTTGGGATCTCGACACTTCAGGTGTCAGGATACAAAGGAGGTAGCGCTTCGAAAAGTGAAGTCATGAAGTGTCGAGGCTGGACACCAGGGACACATGGTAGAACTACAAGGTGGGCTCGTGTGATAGATAGGAGGACACATGTCACCTAGTGAAAGGAGTCAACACCCGTTGACCTCTCACGTCTTGGGGATTCATGAGATAAGGGAACGAGAGTTCAACCCTTCGAATTGCAAAGTCATGAGTAGCAAGAACGCGAGGAGAAAATTCCACATCACTTCTCGGGGTTTCGTGAAAGGAAGGTGCTAAGGTCTGATGCCACAACTTGCGAAGTGGCGAGTAGCAAGAGGAGCTAGCGTTAAGCTTAGCTGATGGTCATGTGTGGATGGAACTGACAGAGGGGATCTATACCCATTTCGTGATCTCGGGTATCACGAGATTGGAAAAGAAGAGTCAAGAGCGTCGACTCAAGAACTCGTGAGTGGCGAGTTGTGACAAGCACCTTTTGGGTTAGGCCTTGGTCATAGTGTTGTGGTTGCATGGAGAAGTGGAGTTCGCGCCTAGTATTGTTCGTGTAGGGGAGCTTCCAAAAGGACCTGTGGATCGATAATTTGTGATTCCAGTAGGGAATCTAAAGAGCCGATTCGGCTTGAGGGAGATAAAGAATGATGTCATGAGAGGATCTAGGCCTGAGGGTCGATAGGTCTGTGTCAAGTGGTATCAGAGCTTGACTCTGTTTGTATACTTTAGACAGGGAAAGTGAGAAAGAAAATCTTAGCCATGCCATGGAGAAGAAGAGACAAACAAACACCCGATCTGCTAGAGGATAGGGAGATGTCAGGAGAAAGGGGTAGGCAGGTGCCAAATCCAGCCATGGAAAGAGATATACATGACCTACGCACCGGAGTCATGGACATGGAAATAAAACATAGGCACACAACTAGTGTTGGAGATGTCAGTGAATCTGAAAGTGAAGATGAAGCTGGACATGAAGGAGAAGAAGTTACAACAAAATATGCAACAAATGAACGCCTGATTAGGGTTGTTGCAAGAATGGGTGCTAGGGAAAAAATGGATATTCTAGTATATGAAGGAAACTTAGATGTTGAATAGCTTCTAGACTAGATTAGAGCTCTGGACACATATTTTGACTATGAATATGTCAAGGAAGACAAAAAGGTCAAACATGTTGTCACAAGACTTAAAGGACATGCGACATTATGGTGGGATGAGCTACAAGCCGACATATGCTGCAAAGGCAAGCAAAAAATCAAGAGTTGGGATAGGATGATCATGAAGATGAAGGTGAAATTTATTCCCAGGGATTACCAACCTACTCTATTTTGGAGAATGCAGAATTTGAGACAGAAGCTGATGACAGTGAAGGAGTACACTGAAGAATTATACAAGCTAAACATTAGGGTAGGTCATCGCAAAAGTGATGATGAAAATGTTTCTAGGTATATGAATGGTCTGAGATATGAAATTCAGGATGAGATGAGCATGATGACCATCTAAATGGTGGAATTTTCTTATCAGATGGCTCTGAAAGCTGAAGAGAAGCTGAGCCGAAAGAAGGGTCAAATAGGCCGAGGGAGAAATCAAGCCAGAGGCAAAGTAGTTGTCCTGGATAGAAATTAGAAACCCAAGGAAGAGTGGAAGAAACCTCAAACTTAGACTGAGAGAGGTGGAAGCTCACAAAGAGGGTAGTATACCTAATAGAGAGGTCATTATGTTGATGGAAACATTTTTCCTCGTACCATAGGTAGAGGAAGAGGAAGAGGTGGAGTGGTGAAATGATTCACATGTGGAAAGGTTGGAGACAAGTCTTATGAATGTCCAGATAAGAAGAAATAAGGAGGTGAGACTCAAATTTCCGAAGCACAAAGGCAGAATGTTGAGGCAGAGGATGGTGAAGGCGAAAGATCACTGGTGATGAAGAAATTTCTCTTAATGCCAGAAGAGGAGGTGGAGAATCTAGTGCAAAGGAACAGTCTTTTTTAGGCTGCTTGCAAGACCAGAGATAGGGTATGCAAGGTCATTGTGGACAGTGGTAGCACAAACAATCTCGTTTTTACAGAGATGGTAGAAAATATGTAGCCGGAGACTATTGAACATCCAAGTCCATGCAGAGTTTCATGGCTACGAAAAGGACATTAGGTAAATGTCACTAAACAATGTTTAGTTGAGTTTAAGATAGGAGATTATAACGATAAGATATTGTGTGATGTCATTCGCATGGATGTTTGTCATGTCTTTCTGGGTAGACCATGGAAATATGACAGGAATGTGATTCATGATGGGAGAAAGAACACATACACCCTAGAGAAGAATGGGAGAACTGACATGTTGTTTCCGATTAAGGACAAAGAGGTGAAACCTGAAGTAAGCAATGTTGTACTTCTCATGAGTGGGAAGGAACTTATTAAGGAGGTTAAGAAGAAGGAGGAACCACAATTCATTGTGGTTAGGAAGCCTAAATTTTTTTTAACCAGTACAAGGGTGGATGATCTACCAGAGGAAATCCAAGAGTTACTAGAGGAATTTGTTGATATAGTGGACGAACTACCTCGTTCGTTGCCACCTATTAGAAGTATAAGTCATCACATTGATCTTATACCTCGATCTAGTTTACCAAACAAGGCAGCGTACAAATTGACGCCACAGGAGAATGAAGAGGTCAAAAGACAGGTCCAGGATTTGGTGGACAAAGGATTGGTTAGAGAAAGCTTGAGTCCATGTGATGTTTCAACAGTACTCAGTCCAAAGAAAGATGGAGGCTGGAGAATGTGTATAGACTTAAGGGAAATCAACAAGATAACCATCAAGTACATATTTCCATTGCCAAGAATGGATGATTTGATGGATTGCTTAAGTGGGGCCAATTTTTTTTCAAAAATTGATTTGAAAAGTGGTTATCACCAGATTCGTATGAGAGAAGGAGACGAATTGAAGACAACATTCAAAACCAATGAAGGGTTGTATGAATGGCTTGTCATGCCGTTTGGTCTAACAAATGCATCGAGCACTTTCATGAGGTTGATGAACAAAGTCCTGAAGGAGTTCATCGGAAATTTTTTCATAGTATACCTTGATGGCATACTGATTTTCAGTAAAAGAGAGGTAGAGCATATGAAACATTTGGCTACAGTGATGCAGAGGCTACATCGAGAGAAGCTGCTGATAAATATGAAGAAATCATCATTCATGAAGGCAGAGCTCATTTATTTGGGTTTTTTTATTTCTGCAGATAAGTTGAGGATGGATCCAGATAAGGTGGAGGTAATTAAGAATTGGTCATCACCGAAGAGTATATTTGAGGTTCGAAGTTTTCACAGATTGGCTAGTTTCTACAAGAAGTTCATCCGAAATTTCAGTTGAATTAGTGCACTGATGATGGACATAGTGAATAAGAGACACAAGTATTTTCACTGGATAGAAGAGGCTAAGAAAATTTTTAATTTGCCAAAAAGGAAAATCACGGAACAACCAATATTGGTGTTGTCGGATTTTAAAAAGACATTTCAAGTAAAATGTGATGCAAGTGGATTTTCAATAGGGGCAGTCTTGAGCCAAGAAGACAAGCCGATAGCATACTTCAGCGAGAAGCTGAACGAAACCAAATTGAAATGCTCCACGTATGACAAGGAGCTCTATGCTATTATTCAGGCATTGAAGAAATGGAGACACCATTTGATTCCTAAGGAGTTTGTTTTATACAGTGACAATCATGCTTTGCAATTTGTGACTCAATAGGAGAAGTTGAATCAAAGACATGTAAAATGGGTTGAATACATGCATAACTTTACTTTTGTAACTAAGCATATTTATGGAACTGCTAACAAGGTTGTTGATGCTTTGAGCAGGAAATGTTTGCTATTGCAAGAGTTCAAAGTCAAAACATTGGGTTTTGATGATCTCAGGAACATGTACAGAGATGATCTAGATTTTAAAGAAGTGTATGAGGCAACTGAGAATCCAATTCTCTGGAACAGAAGCCGATGGACATAATACATGATCCAGGATGGATTGTTATTCAGGGGCAATAAATTTTGTATTCCAAAGGGCTCCATGAGGGAGAATCTGTTGAAGGAGAAACACAGTGGAGGATTGGCCATCATTTCGGTCATGACAAGACGTTCTCAAAGTTAAATGAGTCATATTATTGGCCAAGAATGAGAGCAGACGTCAAACAATTTGTGGAAAGATGTAGAAATTGTCAGCATTCAAAACGAAAGAGGCAGAATGCAGGCTTATATCAACCATTACCCATACTTGAGAGGCCCTGGGATGCGGTAAGCATGGACTTCATATTGGGTTTGCCAAGAACCCAAAGAGGGTTCAAATCGATCTTTGTAGTGGTGGATAGATTTTCTAAGATGGCACACTTCATACCATGTCAGAAAACTAGTGACGCAACTCACATTGCGAACTTGTTTTTCAAAGACGTCATTCGACTTCATGGCTTACCAAGGAGCATAGTTTCGATTGAGACACCAAGTTCATGGGACACTTATGGAGAACCTTATGGAAAAGGCTAGGAACGAACTTGTGGTTCAGTTCAACTTATCATCCTCAGACGGATGGACAGACATAAGTTGTCAATAGAAGTTTGGGAGACTTGCTGAGAAGTTTGGTGACAAAACACCACAGTCAGTGGGACAACATTCTGCCACAGGCAGAATTTGCATATAAAGAATCACTAAATAGAATCACAGGGTGGAGTCCATTCCATATTTTTTACGGGATGCAGCCAAGAGGAGTTTCAGAATTGAGAGATTCAGAACATAATGCAACTAGGAGTGCTAGTGCAGAGGATTTCGTAGAAGCGATGAAGGAACTTCACAGCCAGGTGAAGGAACGATTGCAAAACTCGAGCCAAGAGTATAAGCACAGAGAAGATCAACACATGCGACAAATTTAGTTCGAAGTTGGTGATTTTATTCTTGCACACTTGAGAAAGGAAAGGTTCCCAAGAGGAACATATAATAAACTAAAAATGAAGAAGATCGGACCATGTAAGGTCTTGAAGAAATTTGGGGCAAATGCTTATGAGATTGAATTACCCAATGGGATCGAAATTTCTCCAATATTCAATGTCTCATATTTGTACCCATACAAAACTGGAGTAGACAATGAACAACCATAGGTTCAGTGGACAAAATAGATGCCAGTTGTAGAGAAACCACAGATGGAAAGCATACTGGACAAAAGAGTTAGTAAGAGGACCAGAAGAAGGGAATATTTTGAATACTTGGTCAAGTGGAAGGGACATCCAGTTGAAGGTGCCAGATGGGAAAATGTAAAAAAGATCTAGAAGCATGGACAGACCGTGTGAGAGCTCATGGACAGGAGCCCATGAAAATTTTCAAGCGAGGGAGTATGATGCAGGAGCATCGCCAACAACAAGCAAGAGTGGGACAAACGCCGACACATTTTGGCACATGCTGAATTGTTTGAAATGTTTTGAATTTGGATACACCAAAATTAAATGAGACAATTAAGAAAGGGTGTACTTGTATGTTGTAATCAGACCTTGAGCGTCCCGCTCTCGTCTAAAGGATTAAGAGGAATTTATGCTAGTAAATGTAAGTAGGTAGCTTTAAATTATTAGATTAGACAGTTTTAGGAGCCGAAGGGAAAATGGATATAGACACCCTCACTTGTATCATTGTAACATTAGCAACATAATCAATCAAGAGAGTATAGAGAAGAAGAAGCAGAAAGCTGTGTAGAAGAACCCATGTACATAAGTTCTGAGATTAATATATGAAGCTTTGATCCATACTCATGGTGTTCAAATGCTTTCTGTGTATGCATGATTGAATGTTATGCTCATGATTGTTTTACTCTTTCTAATATAAATTTTATTTTATGCCATGTATGTATGATTTCATGTTAAGCATTCGAATTTTGAGAGAGTAAAGAATGAGTTTCAATTGTTTCTCTGTCTGAGAAAGAGTTTTCCTACAAGGAGTGCAGTGAAATTGTCCGCAAGGTGTGTGTTGACAGAAGTCAGAGCTCGTCTCTGCAAGCTCAGGAGGGATAACATTGTTCTCATTCTCCCAGAAGTGAAAGTTAAGCACAGGAGCCGTGCAAGGTGTGCGTAGGCTGAGTAGAGTCTTAGAGGTTGCAACCTGAGAAAAATTGTTGAAGGACTGCTGTCACAGGGAGTGCCCAGAGTTGAAGAGGTTAAAATACTTGGAAGTATTTGAAGAATTTCCGCAAGGAGTGAGTGTAGGAGTCTTCTTGAAGACTCAAGTTGTGGAGAAAGATTAGGAGGGATAGAGTCTTCGAGGTTTTCGAAGAGAAGCTAAAGAGGTCTAGTGCCTTGAAGTGTTGAAAGAAGGCGCAACGACGTTGTTTGTAGGTGGAAAAGTTTCGTGAAAGAATACCTGTTCCATTTTGCAGGAGTCCTCAAGGAGAAATTGGACAGTAAGAATTCTCCATGGAGAATTTGTGAAGTCCCAAGGGTCGTTAGATATTGCAGAGGAGTAGGGGAGTTATGGAAAGAATTTTTTTAAGTGCAAGCTTAGGAGAAATCGAGCCGTAGGATCTGAGCCAACAAGGGCCATTGGATTCACTCGCATAATTTCATTTTGTGGATTCGCGAGTTGAAAGTTTAAAACCTTTGCATCAAGATTCGCGAGCGTCGAAGTTGTGAGAGAATAGCAGCCATCCATCGGAGGAGGACAGGTGGCATAGATCAAGGGATCTCGCAAACTCAGAGGTTCGCAAGGTGAAAGCCCAAAGATTGGGTGCTCCAAGTCACAAGTGGTGAAATCGCAAGGAGCCAGGACAACCATAGGATCCAGGTCAAGGGAGGACCGTTGGATCATAGTCTCATCACGCCTATTGTGCATTCATAGGTTTCATGGGTTGAAGGGCCGAAAGCTCAGCATCGGGATTCGCGAAGTCATGAAATCCAAAAATCCAAAAAGGAGGGAAGTTCCGTTGTGGGACCCGCATTGACGACGTGTCGAAATTTCAGCATTTCGACATATCGACAGATAGGAAGTCGAGACTTTTGTCCCAAAAGTCCCGAAGTCACGAGTTGTGATAAGGATTAGTGAGGAGTTTGGGATCTTGTCACTTCGGGTGTCAGGATACAAAGGAGGTAGCGCTTTAGGAAGCGAAGTCGCGAAGTGCAGAAGCTGGACACGAGGGACATGTGGTAGAACCGCAAGGTGGGCCCATGCGATAGATAGGAAGACACATGTCACCTAGTGAAAGGAGTCAAAAACTATTGACCTCTTGTGTCTCGAGGATTCGTGAGATAAAGGAACGAGATTTCAACCCTTCGACTCGTGAAGTCGCGAGTAGCGAGAATGCGAGGAGAAAAGTCAACATTGCTTCTCGAGGTTTCATGAAAGGAAGGTGCCAAGGTTGGACGCCACAACTTGCGAAGTGGCGAGTAGCGAGAGGAGCTAGTGTTAAGCTTAGCTGGTGGTCATGCATGGAGGGTGCTGACAGAGGGGAGCTATACCCATTTCATGATCTCAGGTATCGCGAGATTGGAAAAGAAGAGTCAGGAGCCTTGACTCATGAACTCACGAGTGGCGAGTTGTGACAAGCTCCTTTTGGGTTAGGCCTTGGTCATAGTGTTGTGGTCGCACGGAGAAGTGGAGTTTGCGTCTAGTGTTGTTCGCACAGGGGAGCTTCTGAAAGGACCTGTGGATCGATAATTTGTGATTCCAGCAGGGAATCTAAAGAGCCAATTCGACTCGAGGGAGATAAAGAACGATCCTGTGAGCGGATATTGGCCCGAGGGCTGATAGGTCTGCGTCGAATAGTCTTTGCATTCATCTGATGTAAACTCCAACCCATGGATATTGTGGATGGTATAATGTCTCACGTAGAGGTATGTCTGGTGAACTGGAACAAACAATCATAGTATTCTCCCTCTATCTGGGAGAACCTCTAGTTATGGATCTCGCAATGCTTTCATTCATAAGTCTTCCATACACTGTTCTTCATCACAACTTAGTCAAGATGTGCAACCCACTAAACACTAAACCAAATGTGTTTTCAGATAAAATGCATATATATTCTTACAAAATTCCACTCAGATTGATTTTCTAAGAAATTGAAACGTAATTAGATATAAATGCACTTTTTTATTAAAATTAAAAATTATCAAATTATTATTTTTTATTTTAAATATATATTTTTAATAATGATATAATTTGTTGTTAAAATTAAAAATCATCAAATTATTAATTTTGATTTTAAATATATATTTTTAATAATCGTATATTTGTGTTAATTTTAATATAGTAAAAGTAACTTATATTGATAATATATTAGTTTTTTTTATTCTCAATAAATTTCTTAGAAGTGGTAAATTTTATGATAATTTAATTGTTAATTAGTAATGTGGGTTTACTTGTCATTGTTATTAAAGGAAAATTGTTGACTTTCATTCTTTTCAAGGTCTCTTGGATCTTGAGTGTTAACATGTTTTTGTGCTTTTGAGGAGAGAAGAGCTCTTAGCCAATGAGAATTAGTTTTAGGTCTTACTTAGGAACAAAAAAGTGGTTTTAGCTATAATCATATCCACAAGAAAGCCAATGTCGTGGTGATCATCACTCATACTAAGTGTTGAGTTGGATCATGTGATTCTTAATAACATTTAGTTTTAATGTTTAGGGGCAATAGTTTGAATGGTTGGGGAGTATGAATTTCACTCTCCTCACTTGGGTTCAAATCCATGTCCATGGCCTACTAAAAAAATTTTAACCTTAAACATATACATAAAGTCAAATACTATTTCAATTACAATTTAATCTCTTATCCAAAACATTTCAATCATTTAATACGAAACTAATTTTAAAAGCTATTACTATTATTTCTTTTATAAAAAAAATATAACCAATTATTTATTATAGTTGATCTATTATTAAAAATAATTATGGTCCTATAAAACTACATAAAGTTACTTAATATTGAAAATAATTAAGACTAATCCACATTAACACTTTGTCGTATAAAATTTTCATATAACTATTTATAATACCATGTTTAACTTTATTTATATAGACATTGTATTTAAATTTGTATATTTACATAAATAATTTTAAGTTTGACTATCAACCATTTAATAATATTAATTGGATGTAAACACAATTGAGATGATTTGAACTACCTAGGAGTGATGGTTTTTATGGGAAAAATGTGATCCTTCTCCTCCAATATTGACTTGTTAAATCCTTTTTTTCCTTTGTCCGTCCAATGCTTTGCTATTTTAATCATCCCATTTGTCCCAATCACCAATCCCCAAAGGTCATAAATGTTATCATTCCATTCCATCATAAAATCAAACACAACAAATTGTTGGTTGTGGAGCCTGATTATATTCCTAATTCATATGCAGGTAAAAAGAAGGATACACAATTCATGGCATCCCCGGGCCATGAGGGGGACAATTTTTTTGTTGTTTTGAAGTTTAAATATTGTGATTCCATAGTCAATCTAGACCATTCATTATAAGGTCACAGATCTGAGAGTAGAAGTTATGTTACAGTTTTTTCTCTAGAAGGCAACCCTCTTTTATGAGGGAATTGTTGATGATTGCAGCTTCATGAGACATTCTCTAGGATGTTCTCCTCTGGACCATGTTGAAATCATTTGAGAGAATTCCCATGTGATCTAGGTGGATATCGATGGCCACCCACCTTTTCTGACTGGCTCAAAACAATTTTCTGGCAATTTTTGCAATTTACTATTTTTAACAGT
>JZKD02S2066558.1:193138-216476 GCA_000966675.3 Picea glauca
ATTAAGAATCCAGGAATAGTTGTAAATGGTAAATCGCATATATGAATCAGGCGTGGGAGATATTCGCACTAGAGGTAAAAAACAACAATGATTGTAGCACTTATAAAATTTCCACTGAAATTATATCATTATCTAACCCTCGAAAAACAACTTAAAACAAAACAAAACTAGTCATCATTGCTCGTTGGAAACTATAGGTGAAATTTTATCTCGTGAAGTTAAACAATGGATCACCCTATTAATCTACAGTTTGTGAAATTAATGAACGAAAATATGGGAAATTAATGAAAATATATGTACAGTTTCGCAAACGCAAACAAATGTACAGTTTCGCAAACGTCAAATGTACAGTTTTGTAAACGCATGTACAGTTTACGAAACTGTACATGTGTTTACAAAACGCAATGAAAAATTTAAATATACAGTTTCGCAACAGTTTTGCAACAGTTTCGCAACAGTTTCGCAATGAAAAATTTAAATATACAGGAAACGAATGAAAAATTTTGCAACAGTTTCGCAATGAAAAATTTAAATATACAGGAAACGAATGAAAAATTTAAATATACAGTTTCGCAATGAAAAATTTAAATATACAGTTTCGCACTGAAAAATTTAAATATACAGTTTCGCAAATGAATGAAAAATTTGAATATACAGTTTCGCAAACGGGAAACGAATGTAAATACCTCTGCGTCCTCGGCGCCCACTACTCCCTACGGCCTCGGCGTCCACTGCTCCCACTGACCTCAGCGCCCACTGCTCCCACTGCCCTCGGTGTCCACTGCTCCCATTGCCCTCGGCGACACACAGCCTCACACTGCTCCCACTGCCCTCGGCGACACACAGCCTCCCACTGTTCCCACTGCCCTCGACAAAGAGACTCACACCCGAAAAAATTTCCAAACGTCTAACATCGATGTGTGGCAATTATATAAATATGATTTCGGCCGAACTATTGTTCGGCTGAAATATAGTTCGGCCGAACAATCTTTCGGCCGAACTATTGTTTGGCCGAATAATCTTTCGGCCGAGCTATTTTTCGGCCGAAAACTAATTGTCGAAAAAAAAATATCTGGTCGACCAAATTTCTACACGCAAATCGAGGGACCGGTTATGGCTCCGTTCGATTTGACATTTATGTTTTCATCCGAACAATAGTTCGGCCGAAAATAATATATTTCGGCCGAAAAATATATTTAGTTCGGCCGAAAATTTGTTTTTCGAAATTTTGGAGACTAGATTGTCACGAAAGTGTAACCCACCTTCGTGATTCCACCCTGTAATCATCTTCTTCCGAATGCGAGTAGCCGTCACATCTCTTCTCAGAGATAAGCTGCCACCATTCTAGCGGGTTTTTCACTCTGTATTTTTAGAGTCTCTATACATTTCTTTCATTAATAGAAATTGTGTATTACTGTATATCTGTGTTTATGGTTGCATATATGATACATTTATGTTATCTTATTGAATATCTGTTATATCTTTGTGCATTTCTTTATTATATCTCTGCCTGCATTTTGTTGTGAATTTACAGACCCGAACTCCCGTTTGTTCTGGTCCTTAAATTTCTGCTTGATTTTAAAAACATATCAATAAGAAACACCGAGTGATGAGATGTCCAGAAAATCCATTTCAGTATGGATGTATCTGTGTCAGCCAACAATGTCGATTGTCATAGGACATCCAACCCTTCAAGGATGAGGTATTATGTGATGTTTCCCCACTGGATGTATGTGATGATTTCTTGGGACAACCATATATGTGGAAGCATCATGTTGTTTATGAGTCTTAACCCCATAGTGTCATTTTTTCTTTGGGGGGTCATCTCTACAGAATACCAGAGGTAGTTCCAACTACTTTTCCACCTAAAAAGTACCGGAAGGTAGTATCTCATACTGCAAAATTTAGCTTCTTCACAATCTGTTAAAAAGGAGAATAGAAGGACACTGCAACCACTATAGCCTCGCCACAAGCACCTTCTATAAAACATAATCAAGTCGACAAGGTTCCATAAAAGTGCAAAGATTCCTTCTGCACATCGTCCTCTCATGTATACCAACTTTTTGAACGGCCTCATCCTGAACAGGTTCATGACAAGCATCCACAAACTCAGCAACACGACGTCTCTAGCAAGGCAAGAAGCACACCAAGATGCAGATTCAACAAAAACTTTCCCTCTTCCTCGGGAAATCAAAAAAATGGAGACCATTTATTCCTAATCATGGAGGATTGATCCAGGTGGATATCGGTGGCCACCCACCATTTTCGAATGGCTCAAAACAATTTTCTAGCAATTTTGGAAATTTACTATTTTTAGCAGTTTTTAACTTCCGAGACCATTTTGAGGGCCCAAATGAAGGATTTTCGAGATCGAGGTTCTCAATGATAGAAAAAGGCATGATTGAGCACAAAAAATTAATAACCTCTACAATACCTTTCCAACAATCTATCACACGCCTAAAACAGAGATCGTATGCAAAAGTTACAACCCCAAGAAGTTGATGTACTAACTTAACCAAATGAGGCCCACATGACTTTTGGTGTTTCATCTCCTAGGGTTAGGTTTTTGGATGTCTAGGTTTTTTGGCATTCCTGCTTATTATAAAGAAAGGCCTTTAGAGGCTCATTGTAATCATATTCTTGCGAATGCGAGTAGCCATCACATCTCTTCTTAGAGATAAGATGCCACCATTCTAGCGAGTCTTTCACTCTGTATTTTTACAGTCTCTGTACATTTCTTTCATTAATAGAAATTGTGTATTACTATATATCTGTGTTTATGGTTTCATCTATGATACATTTATGTTATATTATTGAATATATTCTATATCTCTGTGCATTTCTTTATTATATCTCCACTCGCATTTTGTTGTGAATTTGCAGACCCGAACTCCCATTTGTTCTGGTGCTTAAATTTCTGCTCAATTTTAAAAACATATCAATAAGCAGCACCGAGTGATGAGATGTGCATAAAATCCATTTCAGTATGGATGTATCTATGTTAGACAACAATGTCGATTGTCATAGGAAATCCAACCCTTCAAGGATGAGGTATTATGTGATGTTTCCCCATTGGATGTCTGTGATGTTTTCTTGGGCCAACCATATATGTGGAAGCGCCATGCTGTTTATGAGTCTCGACCCCACATTGTCATTGTTTCTCTGGGGGGTCATCTCTATAGAATATCAGAGGTAGTTCCAGCTACTATTCCATCTAAAAAGTGCCACAAGGTAGTATCTTATACTACAAAACTTAACTTCTTCAAAATTTGTTCAAAAGGAGAACAAAAGGACACTGTAACCACTAAAACCTCACCCCAAGCACCTTCTATCAAATAGAAGCAAGTCGAAAAGGTTGCAACAAAGTGAAAATATTCCTTCTGCACGTCTTCCTCTCATGTATCCCAACTTGTTGAATGGCCTCATCCTCAACATGTTTGTGACAAACTTCCACAAACTGAGCTGATCGACGTGTCCAACAAGGCAAGCAACTCACCAAGATGCAGATTCAAAAAACGCTTTTCCCTCTCCCCCAGGAACTCAACGAAATGGATACCATTGATTCCTAAGGAAGGAGGATTTATCTAGGTGGATATCGGTGGCAACCCACCTTTTCTGACTGGGTCAAAATCATTTTCTGGCAATTTTGGAAATTTACTATTTTTAGCAGTTTTAAACTTCCGGGACCATTTTGAGGGCCTAAATGAAGGATTTTAGAGATTTAGGTTCTCAATGATATCCCATATCATGATTGAACACCCAAAATGAATATCGTTGACAATACCTATCCAATGAGCTATCGCACGACTAAAACAAAGATCGTATGCAAAAGTTACGACCCCGGGAAGTTAATGTACTAACTTACCCAAACGATGCCGACATGAATTTTGGTGATTCATCTCCTAGGGTTAGGTTTTTGGATGTCTAGGGTTTCTGGCATTCTTTCTTATTATAAAAAAAGGCCTTCAGATCCTCATTATAATTATCTTCTTGCGAATGTGAGTAGTCGTCATATATCTTCTCAGAGATAAGCTGCGACCATTCTAGCGAGTCTTTCACTCTATATTTTTATAGTCTCTGTACATTTCTTTCATTAATAGAAATCATGTATTACTGTATATCTATGTTTATGGCTGCATCTCTTATACATTTATGTTATCTTATTGAATATCTTCTATATCTCTGTGCATTTTTTTATTATATCTCCACTCGCATTTTGTTGCGGATTTGCAGACTCGAACTCCCGTTTGTTCTGGCGCTTAAATTTATACTCGATTTTAATAACAGATCGATAAGAAACATTGACTTATGAGATGTCCAGAAAATCCATTTCATTCTGGATGTGTCTGTGTCAGCCAACAATGTCGATTGTCATACGACATCCAACCCTTCAAGGATGAGGTATTATGTGATGTTTCCCCACTGGATGTCTGTGAGGTTCTCTTGTGCCAACCATATATGTGGAAGTGCCATGCTATTTATGAGTATCGACCCCACAATGTCATTGTTTCTCTTGGGGGTCATCTCTACAGAATACCAGAGGTAGTTCCAACTACTGTTCCACCTAAAAAGTTTTGCAAGGTAGTATCTCATACTGCAAAATTTGGCTTCTTCACAATCTTTTCAAAAGGAGAACAGAAGGACATTGCAACCACTACAGTCTCGCCCAATCACCTTCTATCGAACAAAAGAAAGTAAACAAGGTTGCAGCAAAGTGCAAAGATTCCTTCTTCACATTTTCCTTTCATGTATCCTGACTTGTTGAACGGCCTCATCCTCAACAGGTTTGTGACAAACTTCCGCAAAATGAGCAACGCGATGTCTCCAACAAGGCAAGCATCTCACCAAGATGAAGATTCAGCAAACGCTTTTCCCTCTCCCCCGGGAACTCAACACAATGGAGACCATTGCTTCCTAATGAGGGAGGATTGATCCAAGTGTATATTGGTGGCCACCTACCTTTTCCGACTGGCTCAAAATAGTTTTTTTATGATTTTGGCAATTTACTATTTTTAGTAGTTTTTAACTTCTGGGACCATTTTGAGGGCCCAAATGAAGGTTTTTCGAGATATAGGTTCCCAATGTTATCCAAAGGCATGATTGATAACCCAAAATGAATATCCTCAACAATACCTTTCCAACGAGCTATCACACACCTAAAACGGAGATCGTATGCAAAAGTTATGACCCCGAGAAGTTGATGTACTAACTTACCCAAACAAGGCCCACATGACTTTAGGTGCTTCATATCCTAGGTTAGGTTTTTTGATGTCTAGGTTTTTTTTCATTCCTGCTTATTATAAAAAATTCCTTCAGAGCCTCATTGTAATCATCTTCTTGTGAATGCGAGTAGCCGTCACATCTCTTCTCAGAGATAAGCTACCACCATTCTAGCGAGCCTTTCACTCTGTAGTTTTATAGTATTTGTACATTTCTTTCATTAATAGAAATCATGTATTACTCTATATATGTGTTTATGGTTGCATATCTGATACATTTATGTTATCTTATTGAATATCTTCTATATCACTGTGCATTTCTTTATTATATCTCCGCTCGCATTGTGTTGCAGATTTGCAGACCAGAACTCCCATTTGTTCTGGTGCTTTAACAACATATCGATAAGTAGCACCGAGTGATGAGATGTCCAGAAAATCCATTTCAGTCTAGATGTATCTATTTTATTCAACAATGTCGATTGTCATAGGACATCCAACCCTTCAAGGATGAGGTATTATGTGATGTTTCCCCACTGGATGTCTGTGATGTTCTCTTGGTCCAACCATATATGTGGAAGCGCCATGTTATTTATGAGTCTCAACCCCACAGTGTAAGTGTTTCTCTAGGGGGTCATCTCTACAGAATACTAGAGGTAGTTCCAACTACTGTTCCACCTAAAAAGTGCTGCAAGGTAGTATCTCATACTGCAAAATTTGGCTTCTTCACAATCTGTTCAAAAGGAGAACAGAAGGACACTGCAACCACTACAGCCTCACCCCAAGCACCTTCTATCAAACAAAAGCAAGTCGACAAGGTTGTAGAAAAGTGAAAATATTTCTTTTGCACATTGTCCTCTCATGTATCCTGACCTTTTGAATAGCCTCATCCTCAATAGGTTCGTGACAAACTTCCACAAACTGAGCAACTCAGCATCACCCGCAAGGCAAGCAACTCACCAAGATGAAGATTCAACAAATGATTTTCCCTCTCCCCCGGGAACTCAACGAAATGGAGACCATTTCTTCCTAATGAGGGAGGATTGATCTAGGTGGATATTCATGGCCACCCACCTTTTCCAATTGGCTCAAAACAGTTTTCAGGCAATTTTGGCTATTTACTTTTTTTAGCAGTTTTTAACTTCCGGGACCATTTTGAGGGCCCAAATGAAGGTTTTTTGAGATCAAGGTTCTCAATTATAATCAATGGAATTATTGAGAACCTAAAATGAATAATCTCGAAAATACCTTTCCAACAAGCTATCACATGCTTAAAATAGAGATTGTATTCAAAAGTTACGACCCCGAGAATTTGATGTACTAACTTACCCAAACGAGGCCCTTATGAATTTTGGTGCTTCATTTCATAAGGTTAGGTTTTTGTATGTCTAGTGTTTTTGGCATTACTGCTTATTATAAAAAAATTCCTTCAGAGCCTCATTGTAATCATCTTCTTGTGAATGCAAGTAGTCGTCACATCTCTTCACTCTGAGATAAGCTGCCATCATTCTAGCCAGTCTTTCACTCTATACTTTTACAGTCTCTATACATTTCTTTTATTAATATAAATCATGTATTAATGTATATCTGTGTTTATGGATGTCTATGATGGTCTCTTCGGCAAACCATATATGTGGAATCTCCATGATGTTTATGATTCTTGACCCAACAGTGTCATTGTTTCTCTGGGGGGTCATCTCTACAGAATACCGGAGGTAGTTTCAACTACTGTACAACCTAAAAAGTGTTGCAAGGTAGTATCTCATATTACAAAATTTATCTTCTTCATAATTTGTTCAAAAGGAGAACAGAAGGACACTGCAATCATTACAGCCTATCCCTAAGCACCTTCTATCAAACAGAAGCAAGTTGACAAGATTGTAGCAAAGCGTAAAGATTCCTTCTGCACATCATCCTCTCATGTATCGTAACTTGTTGAATGACCTCATCCTCAACAGGTTCATGAAAAACTTCCAGAAACTGAGCAGCGCGTCGTCTCCAACAAGTCAAGCATCTCACCAAGATGTAGATTTAGCAAACACTTTTCCCTCTCCTCCGGGAACTCAATGAAATGGAGACCATTGCCTCCTAGTGAGGGAGTATTAATATAGGTGGATATTGGAGGCTACCCACCTTTTGCGACTGGCTCAAAACAGTTTTCTGGCAATTTTGGCAATTTACTATTTTTAGCCGTTTTTAACTTCCGGGACCATTTTGAGGGCCCAAATGAAGGATTTTCGAGATCATGTTTCTCAATGATAGATGAAGGAATGATTGAGAAACCAAAATTAATATACTTGACAATACCTTTCCAACAAGCTATCACACGCCTAAAACGAAGATCGTATGCAAACGTTATGACCCCGGGAAGTTGGCATACTAACTTACCCAAACGGGGCCCACATGACTTTTGGCACTTGATCTTCTAGGGTTAGGTTTTTGCATGTTTAGGGTTTTTGGAATTCCTACTTATTATAAAAAAATTCCTTCAGAGCCTCATTGTAATTATCTTCTTGTGAATATGAGTAGCCGTCAGATCTCTTCTCAGATATAAGCTGCCATCATTCTAGCGAGTCTTTCACTCTGTATTTTTACAGTCTCTGTACATTTATTTCATTAATAGAAATCATGTATTACTATATATCTGTGTTTATGGTTGCATATTTGATACATTTATGTTATCTTATTGAATATCTGCTATATCTCTGTCCATTTCTTTATTATATCTCCACTCGCATTTTGTTGCGGATTTGTAGACCCGAACTCTCGTTTGTTCTGGTTCTTAAATTTCTGCTTGATTTTCACAGCATATCGATGAGTAGCACCGAGTGATGAGATGTCCAGAAAATACATTTCAATTTAGATGTATCTGTGTCAGCCAACAATGTCGATTGTCATATGACATCCAACCCTTCAAGGATGAGGTATTATGTGATGTTTCCCCACTGGATGTCTGTGATGTTCTCTTGCTCCAACCATATATGTGGAAGCCCCATGTTGTCTATGAGTCTCAACCCCACAATGTCATTGTTTCTCTGGGGGGTCATATCTACAGAATACCTGAGGTAGTTCCAACTACTGTTCCACCTAAAAATTCCCGCAAGGTAGTATCTCATACTACAAAATTTAGCTTCTTCACAATCTGTTCAAAAGGAGAACAAAAGGACACTGCAACCACTATAGCCTTGCCCCAAGAACCTCCTATCAAACAGAAGCAAGTCGAAAAGGTTGCAGAAAAGTGCAAAGATTCCTTCTGCACATCATCCTCTCATGTATCCCAAATTGTTGAACGACCTCATCCTCAACAGGTTCATGACAAACTTCCACAAACTAAGCAACGCGACGTCTCAAGCAAGGCAAGCAACTCACCCAGATGCAGATTCAACAAACGCTTTTCCCTCTCCCCCAGGAATTCAACGCAATGGAGACCATTACTTCCTAATGAGGGAGGAATGATCTAGGTGGCTATCGGTGGCCACCCACCTTTTCCGACTAGCTCAAAACAATTTTCTAGCAATTTTGGCAATTTACTATTTTTAGAAGTTTTTAACTTCTTGGACCATTTTGAGGGCCCAAATGAAGGATTTTTGAGATAGAGGCTCTCAATGATAGGAAAAGGGACAATTTATAAACCAAAAAGAATATCCTCAACAATACCTTTCCAACGCGCTATCACATGCCTAAAAATGAGATCATATGCAAAAGTTATGACCCCGGGAAGTTGATGTACTAACTTACCCAAACGGGGCCCACATGACTTTTGACACTTCATCTCCTAGGGTTAGGTTTTTGGATGTCTAGGGTTTTTGGAATTCCTGCTTATTATAAAAAAATGCCTTCAGAGCCTCATTGTAATCAGATTCTTGTGAATATGAGTAGCCGTCACATCTCTTCTCAGAGATAAGCTGTCACCACTCTAGCGAGTCATTCACTCTCTATTTTTACATTCTCTATACATTTCTTTCATTAATAGAAATCGTGTATTACTGTATATATGTGTTTATGGTTTCATCTCTGATACATTTATGTTATCTTATTGAATATATTCTATATATTTTTACATTTCTTTATTATCTCTCCGCTCTCATTTTGTTGCGGATTTGCAGACCCAAACTCTCGTTTGTTCTTGTGCTTAAATTTCTGCTCGATTTTAACAGCATATAGATAAGAAACACCGAGTGATGAGATGTCTAGAAAATTCATTTCAGTCTGCATGTATTTGTGTCAGCCAACAATTTCGATTATCATACAACATCCAACCCTTCAAGGATGAGGTATTATGTGATGTTTCCCCATTGGATGTTTGTGATGTTCTTTGTGGCCAACCATACATGTGGAAGCGCCATGTTGTTTATGAGTCTCAACCCCACAGTGTCATTGTTTATCTAGGGGGTCATATCTATAGAATACCATAGGTAGTTCCAACTACTGATCCACCTAAAAAGTGCCGCAAGGTAGTATCTCATATTGCAAAATTTTATTTCTTCACAATCTGTTCAAAAGGAGAACAAAAGGACACTGCAACCACTACAACCTTGCACCAAGCACCTTCTATCAAACAGAAGAAAGTCGATAAGGTTGCAGCAAAGAACTAATCTTCCTTCTGCACATCATCCTCTCATGTATCCTGACTTGTTCAACGACCTCATCCTCAACAGGTTCGTGACAAACTTCCACAAACTGAGTAGCACAACGTCTCCAGCAAGGCAAGCAACTCACCAAGATGCAGATTCAGGAAACGCCTTTCCCTCTCCCCCGAGAACTCAACGCAATGGATACCATTGTTTCCTATAGAGGGGGGATTGATCCAGGTGGATATCAGTGGCCACCCACCTTTTCCGACTGGCTCAAAACTGTTTTCTAGCAATTTTGGAAATTTACTATTTTTAGCAGTTTTTAACTTCCGGGACCATTTTGAGGGCCCAAATGAAGGATTTTTGAGATCGAGGTTCTCAATGATAGACGAAGAAATGATTGAACACCAAAAATAAATATCCTCATCAATACCGTTCCAACAATATATCATACGCCTAAAACGAAGATCGTATGCAAAAGTTACGACCTCGGGAAGTTGATGTACTAACTTACCCAAACGGGGCCCACATTACTTTTGGTGCTTCATCTCCTAGGGTTAGGTTTTTGGATGTCTAGGGTTTTTGGTGTTCCTTCTTATTATAAAAAAATGCCTTCAGAGCCTCATTGTAATCATCTTCTTGCAAATGCAATTAGTCGTCACATCTCTTCTCAGAGATAAGCTGCCACTATTCTAGCGAGTCTTTCACTCTGTATTTTTAGAGTTTTTGTACATTTCTTTCATTAATAGAAATCTTGTATTACTATATATCTATGTTTATGGTTCCATATCTGATACATTTATGTTATATTATTGAATATCTTCTATATCTCTATGCATTTCTTTATTATATCTCCGCTCGCATTTTGTTGCGGATTTGCAGACCCATACTCTTGTTTGTTCTGCTGCTTAAATTTCTGCTCGATTTTAACAGTATATCGATAAGCAACACCAACTCATGAGATGTCTAGAAAATCCATTTTAGTCTGGATGTATCTGTGTCAGCCAACAATTTCGATTGTCATAGGACATCCAACCCTTTAAGGATGAGGTATTGTGTGATGTTTCCCCACTCGATGTATGCGATGTTCTCTTGGGCAAACCATATATGTGGAAGCACCATGTTGCTTATGTGTCTTGACCCCATAGTGTCATTGTTTCTGTGGGGGGTCATATCTATAGAATTCCAGAGGTAGTTCCAACTACTGTTGCACCTAAAAAGTGACGAAAGGTAGTATATCATACTGCAAAATATAGCTTCTTCACAATCTGTTAAGAAGGAGAACAGAAGGACACTACAACCACTATAGCCTCGCCCCAAGTACCTTCTATCATATAGAATCAAGTCGACAAGGTTGCAACAAAGCAAAAATATTCCTTCTGCACATCGTCCTCTCATGTATCTCAACTTTTTGAATGGCCTCATCCTCAACAGGTTCGTGACAAACTTCCACAAACTCAGCAGCGTGACGTCTCCAGCAAGGCAAGAAGCACACCAAGATGCAGATTCAACAAACACTTTTCCCTCACCCTAGGGAACTCAACATAATGGATACCATTGATTACTAATGAGGGAGGATTGATCCAGGTGGATATCGGTGGCCACCCGTTGTTTTCGAATGGCTCAAAACAATTTTATGGCAATTTTGGAAATTTACTATTTTTAGCAGTTTTTAACTTCTGGGACCATTTTGAGTGCCCAAATGAAGGCTTTTCAAGATTGAGGTTCTCAATGATAGGCAAAGGAAATATTGAGCATCCAAAATTAATATCTTTGACAATACCTTTCCAACAATCTATCACACGGCTAAAACAGAGATCGTATGCAAAAGTTACGACCCCGGGAAGTTGATGTACTAACTTACCTAAATGAGGCCCACATGACTTTTGGTGCTTCATCTCCTAGGGTTAGGTTTTTGGATGTCTAGGATTTTTGGCATTCCTTCTTATTATAAAAAAAGGCCTTTAGAGCCTCATTTTAATCATCTTCTTGCGAATGCGAGTAGCCGTCACATCTCTTCTCAGAGATAAGATTCCACCATTCTAGCGAGTCTTTCACTCTATATTTTCACAGTCTCTGTACATTTATTTCATTAATAGAAATTGTGTATTACTGTATATCTGTGTTTATGGTTGCATCTATGATACATTTATGTTATCTTATTGAATATCTTCTATATCTCTATGCATTTCTTTATTATATCTCTGCTTGTATTTTGTTGTGAATTTGCAGACCCGAACTCCCGTTTGTTATGGTGCTCAAATTTCTGCTCGATTTTAAAAACATATCAATAAGCAACACCGAGTGATGAAATGTCCATTAAATCCATTTCAGTATGGATTTATCTATGTCATCCAACAATTTCGCTTGTCATAGGACATCCAACCCTTCAAGGATGAGGTATTATGTGATGTTTCCCCACTGGATGTATGTGATGTTTTCTTGGGCCAACCATATATGTGGAAGCACCATGTTGTTTATGAGTCTTGACCCCATAGTGTCATTTTTTCTGTGGGGGGTCATATCTATAGAATACCAGAGGTAGTTACAACTACTGTTCGACCTAAAAAGTGCTGGAAGGTAGTATCTCATACTGCAAAATTTAGCTTCTTCACAATCTATTATAAAGGAGAACAAAAGGACACTGCAACCACTATAGCCTTGCCCCAAGAACTTTCTATCAAACAAAAGAAAATCGAAAAGGTTGCAAAAAAGTGCAAAGATTCCTTCTGCACATCTTCCTCTCATGTATCCCGACTTTTTGAATGACCTCATCCTCAACAGGTTCATGAAAAACATCCACAAACTCAGCAGTGCGACGTCTCCAGCAAGGCAAGATGCACACCAAGATGCAGATTCAAAAAACACTTTTCCCTCTCCCTCGGGAACTCAACACAATGGAGACAATTGATTCCTAAGGATGGAGGATTGATCTAGGTGGATATTGGTGGCCACTCACCATTTTTGAATGGCTCAAAAGAGTTTTCTAGCAATTTTGGCAATTTACTATTTTTAACAGTTTTTAACTTCCGGGACCATTTTGAGGGCCCAAATGAAGGCTTTTCGAGATCGGGGTTCTCAATGATAGAAAAATTCATGATTGAGCACCAAAAATTAATAACCTCTACAATACCTTTCCAACAATCTATCACACGCCTAAAACAAAGATCGTATGCAAAAGTTACGACCCCAAGAAGTTGATGTACTAACGTAACCAAACGAGGCCCACATGACTTTTGGTGTTTCATCTCCTAGGGTTAGGTTTTTGGATGTCTAGGTTTTTTGGCATTCCTTATTATTATAAAGAAAGGCCTTTATAGGCTCTTTGTAATCATATTCTTGCGAATGCGAGTATCCATCACATCTCTTCTTAGAGATAAGATGCCACCATTCTAGCGAGTCTTTCACTCTGTATTTTTACAGTCTCTGTACATTTCTTTCATTAATAGAAATTGTGTATTACTATATATCTATGTTTATGGTTTCATCTATGATACATTTATGTTATATTATTGAATATATTCTATATCTCTGTGCATTTATTTATTATATCTCCACTCGCATTTTGTTGTGAATTTGCATATCTGAACTCTCGTTTGTTCTGGTGCTTAAATTTGTGCTCGATTTTAAAAACATATCAATAAGCAGCACCGAGTGATGAGATGTGCATAAAATCCATTTCAGTATGGATGTATCTGTGTTAGACAACAATGTCGATTGTCATAGGACATCCAACCCTTCAAGGATGAGGTATTATGTGATGTTTCCCCATTGGATGTCTGTGATGTTTTCTTGGGCCAACCATATATGTGGAGGCACCATTCTATTTATGAGTCTCGACCCCATAGTGTCATTGTTTCTCTGGGGGGTCATCTCTACAGTATACCAAAGGTAGTTCCAACTATTGTTCCACCTAAAAAGTGCCACAAGGTAGTATCTCATACTGCAAAATTTAACTTCTTCACAATTTGTTCAAAAGGAGAATAAAAGGACACTGGAACCACTACAACCTCACCCCAAGCACCTTCTATCAAATAGAATAAAGTTGAAAAGGTTGCAGCAAAGTGAAAATATTCCTTCTGCACATCGTCCTCTCATGTATCCCAACTTGTTGAACGACCTCATCCTTAACAGGTTTATGACAAACTTCCACAAACTGAGTAGCTCGACGTCTCCAACAAGACAAGCAACTCACCAAGATTCAGATTCAATAAACACTTTTCCCTCTCCCCTAGGAACTCAATACAATGGATACCATTGATTCCTAAGGAGGGAGGATTGATCTAGGTGGATATTGGTGGCCACCCACCATTTCTGATTGGCTCAAAACCATTTTCTGGCAATTTTGGAAATTTTCTAGTTTTAGCAGTTTTTATCTTCCAGGACCATTTTGAGGGCCCAAATGAAATATTTTTGAGATTGAGGTTCTCAATGTTATCCCATGTCATAATTGAACACCCAAAATGAATATCGTTGACAATACCTATCCAATGAGCTATTGCACGCCTAAAACAGAGATCGTATGCAAAAGTTACAACCTTGTTTTTTGGCATTCCTGCTTATTATAGAAAAAGGCCTTCATATCCTCATTGTAATTATCTTCTTGTGAATGTGAGTAGTGATCACATCTCTTCTCAGAGATAAGCTGCGATCATTCTAGCGAGTCTTTCACGCTGTATTTTTACAGTCTCTGTACATTTATTTCATTAATAGAAATCATGTATTACTGTATATCTATGTTTATGGTTGCATCTCTTATACATTTATGTTATATTATTGAATATTTTCTATATCTCTGTGCATTTCTTTATTATATCTCCGCTCTCATTTTGTTGTGGATTTACAGACCGGAACTCCCATTTGTTCTAGTTCTTAAATTTCTTCTCGATTTTAACAACATATCGATAAGAAACATTGAGTTATGAGATGTCCAGAAAATCCATTTCAATCTAGATGTGTCTGTGTCAACCAACAATGTCGATTGTCATACGACATCCAACCCTTCAAGGATGAGGTATTATGTGATGTTTCCCCCCTGGATATTTGTGATGTTCTCTTGGGCCAACCATATATGTGGAAACACCATGCTAATTATGAGTCTCGACCCCACAGTGTCATTGTTTCTCTAGGGGGTCATCTCTACAGAATACCAAAGTTAGTTCCAACTACTGTTCCACCTAAAAAGTGTTACAAGGTAGTATCTCATACTGCAAAATTTGGCTTCTTCAGAATCTGTTCAAAACGAGAACAGAAGGACACTACGACCACTATAGCCTCGCCCCAATCATCTTCTATCAAACAGAATAAAGTAAAAAAGGTTGCAGCAAAGTGCAAATATTCATTCTACACATCGTCCTCTCATGTATCCCAAAGATTCCTTGCCTTGATCAGCACGACGCCTCCAACAAGGCAAACAACTCGCCAAGATGCAGATTCAACAAACGCTTTTCCCTCTCCCCCAGGAACTCAACACAATGGAGACAATTTATTACTAAGGAGGGAGGATTGATCCAGGTGGATATCAATGGCCACCCACCTTTTCCAACTGGCTCAAAACTGTTTTGTGGCAATTTTGGAAATTTACTATTTTTAGCAGTTTTTAACTTTTGGGACCATTTTGATGGACCAAATGAAGGATTTTCGAGATTGAGTTTCTCAATAGTATCCCATGGCATTATTGAACACCCAAAATGAATATCCTTGACAATACCTTTCCAACGAGCTATCAGAGGCCTAAAACGGAGATCGTATGCAAAAGTTACAACCTCAGGAAGTTGATGTACTAACTTAGCCAAACGAGGCCCACATGACTTTTGGTGCTTCATATAATAGGGTTAGGTTTTTGGATGTATAGGGATTTTGGCATTCCTTCTTATTATAAAAAAATGCCTTCATATCCTCATTGTAATTATCTTCTTGCGAATGTGAGTAGCCGTCACATCTCTTCTAAGAGATAAGCTGCCACCATTCTAGCGAGTCTTTCACTTTGTATTTTTATAGTCTCTGTACATTTATTTCAGTAATAGAAATCATGTATTACTGTATATCTATGTTTATGGATGCATCTCCGATACATTTGTGTTATCTTATTGAATATCTTCTATATCTCTGTGCAATTCTTTAATATATATCCGCTCACATTTTGTTGCGGATTTCCAGACCCAAACTCCTGTTTGTTCTGGTACTTAAATTTCTACTCGATTTCAACAACAAATCGATAAGAAACACCGAGTCATGAGATGTCCAGAAAATCCATTTCAGTTTGGATGTCTCTGTGTCAACCAACAATGTCGATTGTCATATGACATCCAACCCTTCAAGGATGAGGTATTATGTGATGTTTCCCCACTGGATGTCTGTGATGTTCTCTTGGGCCAACCATATATGTGGAATCTCCATCCTATTTATGAGTCTAGACCCCATAGTGTAATTGTTTCTCTGGGGGGTCATCTCTACAGAATACAAGAGTTAGTTCCAACTATTGTTCCACCTAAAAAGTGCTGGAAGGTAGTATCTCATACTGCAAAATTTGGCTTCTTCACAATCTGTTCAAAATGAGAACAAAAGGACACTGCAACCACTACAACCTCTCCCCAAGAACCTTCTATAAAACATAATAAAGTCAACAAGGTTGCAGAAAAGTGCAAATATTCCTTCTTCACATTGTCCTCTCATGTATCCTGACTTGTTGATCGGCCTCATCCTCAACAGGTTTGTGACAAACTTCCACAAATTGAGCAGCACGAGGTCTCCAACAAGGCAAGAAACTCACCAAGATGCAGATTCAACAAGCACTTTTGCCTCTCCCGTAGGAACTCAACGCAATGGATACCATTTCTTCCTAATGAGGGAGGATTGACCTAGGTGGATATTGGTGGCAGTTTTTAACTTTCGAGACCATTTTGAGGGCCCAAATGAATGTTTTTTAATATTGAGGTTCCAAATGTTAGCCAAATACATGATTGAGAACCCAAAATGAATATCCTCAACAATACCTTTCCAGCGAGCTATCACACGCCTAAAATGGAGATCATATGCAAAAGTTAGGACCCCGGGAGGTTGATGTACTAACTTACCCAAACAAGCCCACATGACTTTAGGTGCTTCATCTCCTAGGGTTAGGTTTTTGGATGTCTAGGGTTTTTGGAATTCCTTTTTATTATAAAAAAAGGCCTTCATAACCTCATTTTAATCATCTTCTTTCGAATGCAAGTAGTCGTCACATCTCTTCTCAGAGATAAGCTGTCACCATTCTAGCGAGTCTTTCACTCTCTATTTTTACAGTCTCTGTAAATTTCTTTCATTAATAGAAATAATGTATTACTGTATATCTATGTTTATGGTTGCATCTCTGATACATTTATGTTATCTTATTGAATATATTCTATATCTCTGTGCATTTATTTATTATATCTTCGCTCGCATTTTGTTGCGGATTTGCAGACCCAAACTCTCGTTTGTTATGGTGCTTAAATTTCTGCTTGATTTTAACAACATATCGATAAGCAACACTGAGTGATGAGATGTCCAGAAAATCCATTTCAGTCTATATGTATCTATGTTAGCCAACAATGTCGATTGTCATATGACACCCAACCCTTCAAGGATGAGGTATTATGTGATGTTTCCCCACTGGATGTCTGTGATGTTCTATTGGGCCAACCATATATGTGGAATCGCCATGTTGTTTATGAGTCTAGACCCCACAGTATCATTGTTTCTATAGGGGGTCATCTCTACAGAATACTAGAGGTATTTCCAACTACTGTTCCACCTAAAAAGTGTTGCAAGGTAGTATCTCATACCACAAAATTTGGCTTCTTCACAATCTGTTCAAAAGGAGAACAGAAGAACACTGCAACCACTATGGTGTCACCCCAAGCACCTTCTATCAAACAAAAGCAAGTTGACAAGGTTGTAGCAAAGAAAAAATATTCCTTCTATACATCGTCCTTTGATGTATCCTGACTTTTTGAATGGCCTCATCCTCAATAGGTTCGTGACAAACTTCCACAAAATGAGTAACTCGACGTCTCCCTCAAGGCAAGCAACTCACCAAGATGTAGATTCATAAAATGCTTTTCCCTCTCCCCCGGGAACTCAAAAAAATGGAGAAAATTTCTTCCTAATGAGGGAGGATTGATCTAGGTGGATATTCGTGGCCATCCACCTTTTCCAACTGGCTCAAAACAATTTTCTAGCAATTTTGGCAATTTTCTTTTTTTTAGCAGTTTTTAACTTCCGGGACCATTTTGAGGGCCCAAATGAAGGTTTTCTGAGATCGAGGTTCTCAATGATAATCAATGGAATTATTGATCACCCAAAATGAATATCCACAACAATACCTTTCCAACGAGCTATCACACGCTTAAAACAGAGATTGTATTCAAAAGTTACGACCCCGGGAAGTTGATGTACTAACTTACCCAAACGGGGCCCTTATGACTTTTGGTGCTTCATCTCATAGTGTTAGGATTTTGGATGTCTAGGGTTTTTGGCATTCCTACTTATTATAAAAAAGGGCCTTCAGAGCCTCATTGTAATCATCTTCTTCCGAATGCAAGTAGTCGTCACATCTCTTCACTCTGAGATAAGTTGCCATCATTCTAGCCAGTCTTTCACTCTATACTTTTACAATCTCTATACATTTATTTAATTAATATAAATCATGTATTAATGTATATCTATGTTTATGGATGTATGTGATGTTCTCTTCGGACAAAATAATATGTGGAAGCTCCATGTTTTTTATGAGTCTTGACTCCACAATGTCATTGTTTCTCTGGGGGGTCATCTCTACAGAATACCAGAGGTAGTTTAAACTACACTTCCACCTAAAAAGTGTTGCAAGGTAGTATCTCATATTGAAAAATTTAGTTTCTTCACAATTTTTTCAAAAGGAGAACAGAAGGACACTGCAACCATTACAGCTTCACCCCAAGCACCTTCTATCAAACAGAAGCAAGTCGACAAGGTTGTAGAAAAGCGCACAGATTCCTTTTGCACATCATCCTCTCATATATCCTAACTTGTTGAATGACCTCATCCTCAACAGTTTCATGACAAACTTCCACAAACTGAGTAGCGCATCGTCTCCAACAAGGCAAGCAGCTCACCAAGATGTAGATTCAACAAACACTTTTCCCTCTTCTCCGGTAACTCAATGCAAGGATACCATTACTTCCTAATGAGGGAGTATTGATCTAGGTGGATATTGGTGCCCCCCCACCTTTTCCGACTGGCTCAAAATAGTTTTTTGGCAATTTTGACAATTTACTATTTTTAGCAGTTTTTAACTTCCGAGACCATTTTGAGGGCCCAAATGAATGATTTTTGAGATCATGGTTCTCAATGATAGCTGAAGGCATGATTGAGCACCCAAAATTAATATCCTCGAAAATACCTTTCCAACAAGCTATCACACGCCTAAAACGAAGATCGTACGCAAATGTGACGACCCCGGGAAGTTGACATACTAACTTACCCAAACGGGGCCCACATGACTTTTGGTGCTTCATCTCCTAGGGTTAGGTTTTTGGATGTTTAGGGTTTTTGGAATTCCTTCTTATTATAAAAAAATGCCTTCTTAGCCTCATTGTAATCATCTTCTTTTGAATGCGAGTAGCCGTCACATCTCTTCTCAAAGATAAGCTGCCACCATTCTAGCGAGTCTTTCACTCTATATTTTTACAGTCTTTGTACATTTATTTCATTAATAGAAATCGTGTATTATTGTATATTTGTGTTTATGGTTTCATATCTGATACATTTATGTTATATTATTGAATATATGTTGTATCTCTGTGCATTTCTTTGTTATATCTCCACTCACATTTTGTTGCGGATTTGCAGACACGAACTCCCGTTTGTTCTGGTTGTTAAATTTTTGCTCGATTTTAACAGCATATCGATAAGAAACACCGAGTGATGAGATGTATAGAAAATCCATTTCAGTCTAGATATATCTATGTAGCCAACAATGTCAATTGTCATACGACATCCAACCCTTCAAGTATAAGGTATTATGTGATGCTTTCCCACTGGATGTTTGTGATTTTTTCTTGGGCCAACCATATATGTGGAAGCGCCACATTGTTTATGAGTCTCGACCACACAGTGTCATTGTTTCTCTTGGGGCTCATCTCTACAGAATACCAGAGGTAGTTCCAACTATTGTACCACTTAAAAAAATGCTGCAAGGTAGTATCTCATACTACAAAATTTAGCTTCTTCAAAATCTGTTCAAAAGGAGAACAGAAGGACATTGCAACCACTACAACCTCGCCCCAAGCACCTTCTATCAAACAAAAGAAAGTCGACAAGGTTGTAGCAAAGAGAATATATTCCTTCTACACATTGATCTCTCATGTATCCCTACATGTTGAATGAACTTATCCTCAACAGGTTCGTGATGAACTTCCACAAACTAAGCAACGCAAAGTCTCCAACAAGGTAAACAACTCACCAAGATGCAGATTCAACAAACAATTTTCCCTCTCCCTCGGGAACTCAATGCAATGGAGACCATTTCTTAATAAGGAGGTAGGATTGATCTAGGTAGATATCTATGGCCACCCACCTTTTCTAACTGGCTCAAAATAGTTTTCTGGCAATCTTGGCAATTTACTATTTTTAGCAGTTTTTAACTTTTAGGACCATTTTGAGGGCCCAAATGAAGATTTTTTGAGATCGAGATTTTCAATTATGGAAGAAGGAATAATTGAGCACCGAAAATAAATATCCTCGAAAATACCTTTCCAGTGAGCTATCACACGCCTAAAACGGAAATAGTATGCAAAAGTTACGCCCCCGGGAAGTTGATGTACTAACTTACCCAAACGGGGCCCACGTCACTTTTAGTGCATCATCTCCTAGTGTTAGGTTTTTGGATGTCTATGGTTTTTGGAATTCCTACTTATTATAAAAAAATGCCTTCAAAGCCTCATTATAATCATCTTCTTGCGAATGCAAGTAGCCATCACATCTCTTCTCAGAGATAAGCTGCCACCATTCTAGTGAGTCTTTCACTTTGTGTTTTTACAGTCTCTGTACCTTTATTTCATGAATAGAAATCGTGTATTAATGTATATATGTGTTTATGGTTGCATCTCTGATACATTTATTTTGTCTTATCGAATATATGCTATATCTTTGTGCATTTCTTTATTATATCTTCGCTCGCATTTTGCTGCGGATTTGCAGACCCAAACTTCCATTTGTTCTAGTGCTTAAATTTCTGCTCGATTTTAACAACATATTGATAAGCAACACCGAGTGATGAGATGTACAGAAAATCCATTTCAATCTAGATGTATCTATTTCATCCAACAATGTTGATTGTCATACGACATCCAACCTTTCAAGGATCAGGTATTATGTGATGTTTCCCCACTGGATGTCTGTGATGTTCTCTTGGGCCAACCATATATGTGGAAGCGCCATGTTATTTATGAGTCTTGACCCCACAGTGTCATTGTTTCTTTGGGGGGTCATCTTTACAAAATACTAGAGGTAGTTCCAACTACTGTTCCACCTAAAAAGTGCCGCAAGGTAGTATCTCATACTGCAAAATTTAGCTTCTTCACATTCTGTTCAAAAGGAGAATAGAAGGACACTGCAACCACTACAACCTCACCCCAAGCACCTTATATCAAACAGAAGAAAGTCGAAAAGGTTGCAACAAAGTGCAAATATTCCTTATGCACATCGTCCCCTCATGTATCCCGACTTGTTGAATGGCCTCATCCTCAATAGGTTCATCACAAACATCCACAAAGTGAGCAACGCGGCGTCTCCAGCAAGGCAAGCAACTCACCAAGATGTAGATTCAGCAAATGCTTTTCCCTCCCCCACGGGAACTCAATACAATGGAGACCATTTCTTCCTAACTAGGGAGGATTGATCCAAGTGGATATCGGTGGCCACCCACCTTTTTCGACTCGCTCAAAACAATTTTCTGGCAATTTTGACAATTTACTATTTTTAACAGTTTTTAACTTCCGGGACCATTTTGAGGGACCGAATGAAGGATTTTATATATATATATATGTTTATAATGATAGTTGAAGCATGAATGAGCACCCAAAATGAATATCCTTGACAATACCTTTCTAACAAGCTATCACAGGCCTAAAATGGAGATCGTATGCAAAAGTTACGACCCCGGGAAGTTGATGTACTAACTTACCCAAACGGGGCCCACATGACTTTTGGCGCTTCATCTCCTAGGGTTAGGTTTTTGGATGTCTAGGGTTTTTGGCATTCCTGCTTATTATAAAAAAAAGGCCTTCAGAGCCTCATTGTAATCATTTTCTTGCGAATGCGAGTAGCCATTACATCTCTTCTCAGAGATAAGCTACCACCATTCTAGGGAGTCTTTCACTCTGTATTTTAACAGTCTCTGTACATTTCTTTCATTAATAGAAATCATGTATTACTGTATATCTGTGTTTATGGTTACATCTATGATAAATTTATGTTTTCTTATTGAATATCTGCTATATCTCTGTGCATTTCTTTATTATATCTCCACTCGCATTGATCCGTAGGATCTTTTAAATGACTATGGTTGAGTTTTAATTTTGCATGCATTAATTAATCATTTGAGAAGCTCAGTGAAAGAATGAGGAAATAAGAGGAATTATAACATCCATATACACATATGCAGATCTGAAATGAAATAATAGACAGAAAACCATAACATGCAGATTGATAACGAAGTTCGACACAACTTTGCCTATGTCTTCGGGCCTTTGTCTCTGTGGGGGAGGCTTATTTATTTCTGTTCAAAAGCTCAAAAGTACATCACTACAATGCCAAATGGATACAAGACTGATCTGGTCATGTTCTTCCAGATCTCAAGAACCCTGCAAAGAAAACGGCACGCAAAAGAGACGACCGGAGCTCCCAGAAATGATCCGACAGCGTCTCCTTCTCAAAAGATTCTCTGCATCAAAATGGATTTGGCTTGGCTTTTCTTAAGCATAACTCTGCTCTGACTTCTCTCCCATGGCCTCAAATAGGCCTAGTTTATATAGCCTTGAAGTTGGTTTCTCATCTCCAACTTCCTCCAAGAATTTGGGCTCCAAAAATGCCCAATATCCCCCAAAAATGGAGAGAATCCACTAAAAATAGGCATATTAACAAACAAAAAACCAACTTAGGCATAAAAACCTACTTTTACCAAAAATATGGGTGCTATCCCCTTATTCCATGTGCACCCCTTTATTTTCGGTCATATGGAGGGCCATGTGGCCAGGGCGTCCATGCGCTGGCCCCTTTTCTTCGCTCCAGCCCCGGTCTTGTAGCGCAATCATAGGACCTGTGGGATTTACAGTTGTAATGCACACTATGTGCCCGCGCCCCCTTTGGGTGGTTGGTCATATAGACCACGGTTTGAACCATGGGCTGGGGCTAATCCCCAACCCTTTTCTTCCCTCCATACAATACTTTGCAATATATTTTATAATGTGGGTTTTACAACATAAGAAATAATTTGGTGTATTGGCAAAGGACCATTTCTTAAGGTGTTGGGCTTGGTGGTGGTCA
>JZKD02S2066558.1:253307-268495 GCA_000966675.3 Picea glauca
ATAAAATCATAAAATCAACAAAAATATCTTTCTCTGTCTTAGGGCAGAAAGTAAATGAGTTTTCCAGGTTTTATTTAAATCTGTATTTTGTAGATATTGTATATTTTGTGAATAAATTATATTTCAGTTAGTAGTTTGTATATATAGAATTAGTAGATTAGTTAGTTTGTTTAATAGTTAGTTTTAATTAGATTAGTTAGATTAGTTCGTTTTATTTATTGTTAGTTAGTTTAGTTTGTTTTATTTAGTTTTAGTTAGTTTCGTTTTAGTTAGTTTAGTTTTAGTTAGATTAGTTAGTATAGTTTTCTCTTTGGTTTTCCTAGGACCTTAGATCGGCTAACGGAGCCTCTAAACCCATCAGGGTGGTTCATTCCAAACGACTTGGGTTATTAGACAACCTCGGACCGGTTCCACTCTCTCAGTTGACGGATGGTCGATTTCGCCCGTCAACAAAGTGCCATGTTGTTTACGAGTCTCAACCCCACAGTGTCAATATTTCTCTGGGGGGTCATCTCTATGGAATACCATAGGTAGTTACAACTACTATTCCACCTAAAAAGTGCTGCAAGGTAGTATCTCAGATTGCAAAATTTTTCTTCTTCACAATCTATTCAAAAGGAGAACAGAAGGACACTGCAACCACTACAGCCTCTCCCCAATCACCTTCTATCAAACATAAGCAAGTCGTCAAGGTTGCAACAAAGAAAAAATATTCCTTCTGCACATCAACCTCTCATTTATCCTGACTTTTTGAACAGCCTCATCCTCAACAGGTTCATGACAAACTTCCACAAACTGAGCACCGCGACGTCTCCAGCAAGGAAAGCATCTAACAACGATACAGATTCAGCAAACGCTTTTCCCTCTCCCCTGAGAATTCAAAACAATGGAGGCCATTTATTCCTAAGGAGGGAGGATTGATCCAAGTGGATATTAGTGGCCACCCACCTTTTCCGACTGGCTCAAAATGGTTTTCTGACAATTCTGGAAATTTACTATTTTTAGCAGTTTTTAACTTTTGGGACCATTTAGAGGGCCCAAATGAAGGATTTTAGAGGTCTAGGTTATCAATTATATCCAAATCCATTTTTCATCCCCCAAAATTAATATCCTCGACAATACCTTTCCAACGAGCTATCACAAGCCTAAAACAAAAATCGTATGCAAAAGTTACGATCCCTGGAATTTGATGTACTAACTTACCCAAACGGGGCCGACATGACTTTTGGCGCTTCATCTCCTAGGGTTAGGTTTGTAGATGTCTAGGGTTTTTGAAATTTCTACTTATTAAAAAATTAGGCCTTTATAGCCTCATTGTAATCATCTTCTTGCGAATGAGAGTAGCCGCCACATCTCCTCTCAGAGATAAGATGCCACCATTCTAGCGAGTCTTTCAATCTATATTTTTACAGTCTTTGTACATTTATTTCATTAATAGAAATCATGTATTACTATATATATGTTTTTATGGTTGCATCTCTGATACATTTATGTTATCTTATTGAATATTTACTATATCTATGTGCATTTATTTATTATATCTCCGCTTGCATTTTGTTGCGGATTTGCAGACCCGAACTCCCGTTTGTTCTAGTACTTAAATTTATGCTCGATTTTAACAACATATCGATAACCAACACTGAGTGATGAGATGTGCATAAAATCCATTTCAATATGGTTGTATCTGTGTCATCCAACAATGTCGATTGTCATACGACATTCAACCCTTCAAGGATGAGGTATTATGTGATGTTTCCCCATTGGATATTTGTGATGTTCTCTTGGGCCAACCATATATATGGAAGCGCCATGATGTTTATGAGTCTAGACCTCACCATGTCATTGTTTCTCTGGGGGATCATCTCTATAGAATACCATAGGTAGTTCCAACTATCGTTCCACCTAAAAAGTATCGTAAGGTAGTATCTCATACTGCAAAATTTAGCTTCTTCGCAATCTGTTCAAAAGGAGAACAAAAGGAAACTGCAACCAATACAACCTCACCCCAAGCACCTTCTATCAAACAAACACAAGTTGAGAATGTTGCAGCAAAGAAAAAAGCTTCCTTCTGCACATAATCCTCTCATGTATCCTAACTTGTTGAACGACCTCATCCTCAACAGATTCGTGACAAACTTCCACAAACTGAGCAACGCGACATCTCCAGCAAGGCAAATAGCTCACCAAGATGCAGATTCAACAAATGCTTTTCTCTTTCCTCCAAGAACTCAACGCAATGGAGAAAATTTATTTTTAAGGAGGGAGGATTGATCCAGGTGGATATCGGTGGCCACCCACCTTTTCCAACTGGATCAAAATAGTTATCTGGTAATTTTGGAAATTTACTATTTTTAGAAGTTTTTAAGTTCCGGTACCATTTTGAGGGACCAAATGAACGATTTTCGAGATGGAGATTCTCAATGATATCCAAAGGAATGATTGATCCCCCAAAATAAATATCCTCAACAATACCTTTCCAACGAGCTATCACATGCCTAAAACGGAGATCGTATGAAAAAGTTACGACCCTGGGAAGTTGATGTACTAACTTACCCATACGGGGACCACATGACTTTCGACGCTTCATCAGCTAGGGTTAGGTTTTTTTATGTCTACGATTTTTGGAATTCCTTCTTATTATAAAAAAATTCCTTCAGATCCTCATTGTAATCATCTTCTTGTGAATGTGAGTAGCCATCACATCTCTTGTCAAAGATAAGCTGCCACCATTCTAGCGAGTCTTTCACTCTGTATTTTTACAGTCTCTGTATATTTCTTTCATTAATAGAAATCATGTATTACTGTATGTCCGTGGTTATGGTTTCATCTCTAAAACATTTATGTTATCTTATTGAATATATTCTATATCTCTATGCATTTTTTTATTATATTTCCTCTCGCATTTTGTTGCGGATTTGCAGACCCGAACTCCTGTTTGTTCTGGTGCTGACATTTCTGCTCGATTTTAACAGCATATCGATAAGCAACACCAAGTGATGATATGTCCAGAAAATCAATTTAAGTCTAGATGTATCTATGTCAATTGTCATATGACATCCAACCCTTCAAGGATGAGGTATTATGTGATGTTTCCCCACTGGATGTATGTGATGTTCTCTTGGGCCAACCATATATGTGGAAGCGCTATGCTATTTATGAGTCTCGACCCCACAATGTCATTTTTTTTCTCGGGGTCATATCTACAAAATACTAGAGGTAGTTCGAACTATTGTTCCACCTAAAAAGTGCCACAAGTTAGTATCTCATAGTGAAAAATTTAGCTTCACAGTCTGTTGAAAAGGAGAACAGAAGGACACTGCAACCACTACGGCCTCATCCCAGGCACCTTCTATCAAACATAAGAAACTCGAAAAGGTTGTAGAAAAGAAAAAATAGTCCTTCTGCACATCACCCTCCCATGTACCCCGAATTATTGAACGACCTCATTCTCAACAGGTTCGTGACAAACTTCCACAAACTAAGCAGTGCGACGTCTCCAGCAAGGCAAGTAGCTCACCAAGATGCATATTCAAAAAAAACTTTTCCCTCTCCCCCGGGAACTCAACGCAATGGATACCATTACTTCCTAAGGAGGGAGGATTGATCTAGGTGGATATCGGTGGCCAACCACCTTTTTTGACTAGCTCAAAACAACTTTCTAGCAATTTTGGCAATTTACTATTTTTAGTAGTTTTTAGCTTTCGGGACCTTTTTGAGGGCCCAAATGAAGGATTTTCGAGATCAAGGTTCTCAATGATAGCCAAAGGCATGATTGAGACCCCAAAATGAATATCCTTGACAATACATTTCCAATGAGCTATCACATGCATAAAACAAAGATCGTATGCAAAAGTTACGACCCTTGGAAGTTGATGTACTAACTTACCCAAACGGGGCCCACATGAATTTTGGCGCTTCATCTCCTAGGGTTAGGTTTTTGGATTTCTAGGGTTTTTGGAATTCCTTCTTATTATAAAAAAAGGCCTTAAGAGCCTCATTGTAATCATCTTCTTGCGAATGCGAGTAGCCGTCACATCTCTTCTCAGAGATAAGCTGCCACCATTCTAGCGAGTCTTTCACTCTGTATTTTTACAATATCTTTGCATTTCTTTCATTAATAGAAATCATGTATTATTGTATTTCTATGTTTATGGTTGCATATATGATACATTTATGATATATTATTGAATATATGTTATATATCTATGCATTTCTTTATTATATCTCCGCTCGCATTTTGTTGCAGACTTGCAGACCCGAACTCCCGTTTGTTGTGGTGCTTAAATTTCTGCTCGATTTTAACAACATATCTATAAGAAGCACCGAGTGATGAGATGTCCATAAAATCATTTCATTCTGGATGTATCTGTGTCATCCAACAATGTCTATTTTCATACGACATCCAACCCTTCAAGGATGAGGTATTATGTTATGTTTCCCCACTGGATGTCTGTGATGTTCTCTTGGGCCAACCATATATGTGGAAGTGCCATGTTGTTTATGAGTCTCAACCCCACAGTGTCATTGTTTCTCTGGGGGGTCATCTCTACAGAATACCATAGGTAGTTCCAACTACTGTTCCACCTAAAAACTTCCATAAGGTAGTATCTCATACTGCAAAATGTAGCTTCTTCACAATCTGTTCAAAAGGGGAACATAAGGACACTGCAACCACTACAGCCTCGCCCCAAGCACCTTCTATCAAACAGAAGAAATTTGAAAAGGTTGCAGAAAATCACAAAGATTCCTTCTACACATCATCCTCTCATGTATCCCGACTTGTTGAATGACCTCATCCTCAACAGGTTCATGACAATTTTCCACAAACTTAGCAGCACGATGTCTCTAGCAAGGCAAGAAGCTCAGCAAGATGCAGATTCAACAAATGATTTTCCCTCTCCCCTGGGAACTCAACGCAATGGATATCATTGATTCCTAAGGAGGGAGGATTGATCCAGGTGGATATCGGTGGCCACCCACCTTTTCCGACTGGCTCAAAACGGTTTTTTGGCAATTTTGGCAATTTACTATTTTTAGCAGTTTTTAACTTCCAGGACCATTTTGAGGGCCCAAATGAATATTTTTCTAGATATAGGTTTTTAATGATATTATAAGGCATTATTGATCCCCAAAAATTAATCTCCTCTACAATACCTTTCCAACAAGCTATCACATGCCTTAAACGGAGCTCGTATGCAAAAGTTACGACCCCGGGAAGTTGATGTACTAACTTACCCAAATGGGGCCCACATGACTTTTGGTGCTTCATCTACTAGGGTTAGGTTTTTTGATGTCTATGGTTTTTGGAATTCCTAATTATTATAAAAAAATGCCTTCAAAGCCTCATTGTAATCATCTTATTGTGAATGCGAGTAGCCATCACATCTCTTCTCAGAGATAAGCTGCCACCATTCTAGCGAGTCTTTTACTCTGTATTTCTACAGTCTCTGTACATTTATTTAATTAATAGAAATCATGTATTACTATATATATGTGTTTATATTTTCATCTTTGATACATTTATGTTATCTTATTTAATATTTTCTATATCTCTGTGCATTTCTTTATTATATATCCACTCCCATTTCATGCCGAAAACAATTAGGATCACCATGTGATGGGTGTGTCATACTCCTATGGATTGAGTTGAGATGACGTTTGTGGTTTCTGGTCGTGCCTCTATGGACTGAGTTGAGATGACTTGATATGGTCTCATGTTGGACTCCTATGGACTTAGTTGATTCGACTTGAGATGGCTCTGGATATAGTACTCCTGTGGATTTAGTTGAGTTGATATGTTGAGGGTGAAGTCCCTATGGTTGAGCACATGTGAACTTGTCCCTAGTGGCAAAGAACTAGAGGAGGTGTGGGAGATCCATTGCTATATTGTCTAAGAGTAAGATTATTTTGAAACCCTAATTTTGTTTTGTGAAGAGTACAAGTCGACCCCACCATGTAAAGATAATTAATAATGTGTAAAAGATTAATTATATTATTGAGTTGTAAATGTTGGCCCTATTATGCGAATAGACACATCCATTTGTTGTGCTAGGTCATGTATTTATAGGAGAGATACATCCCTATTGTGGATCATATCTCATTCTCACATAACTCATTATGGAGGTCTGAAATTTAATGCTGTAACACCCTGTTTCCCACAGTTTGTAAAAATAACTGGACTGACCAAGAACTGTGGCAAACTCAGAAATGTGAATACGTGATGTGAATGGACCTTGTGGAAAAGGTCGATGAATGTGAATAATATTATGAATTTATATTGCAGGACTGCTAAGAGGGGATATGCTAAAAACCAGACCACGATGGCTGCAGAAAGGCGGTGGAAGGCACCTCGAAATGTGGCGTTAACTTCCACCAAAAATCAATACTGTATTTGGACTCCACTGGCCCGAAGAACCAAAAGTGGCTCGCTGGCCCCGAATTAAAGGTCTCGCAGGCTGGTAGGTGGATGGATCCTCATGATTTAATGAGGAATGGGGAGGTGAACTGCCCATCCGTAGAGCCGTCAGGCCTGACCGGCGCAAGGGAAATCACGCCACACACAACCTCACAAGAGGATAAGGCATGGGGGAGAAGCGATTGGGGGTAGGCATGAGGGGAGGAAGAGAACTCTGGCTATATGTTGAGTGGGTGATAGCAGAGAGGAAGGAGAGTAACCTTCGCTCTTGGTCACTGGGAAACAGAGATGCAATCTCACAGCATTGTGGTATCAGCTCGAGGGTGGCTAGTGGTAAATCCGTTGGGAGTCGCTGAGCATATGGTTGGGTTGAAACGAGTACCCCTCTCAGCAGTTGCATAACCCCTGGTGTTACTTTCTGATAATTGTTTTGCCTTTGACATCTTGAAATATATGTATGCTGACATTTATGATCATAAGCTGTGAAATTGTGAATGACTTCACTATAAGAATGTTTGTTTGGTGTCTTGATCAGTAATGGTAGTTGTATGTTTATATGGAAAGACTATGTGTGGCTTATGCTCTCTTAAATTGTTATTTATATGCATGCTGATCTAATTCAGACTTCATGCCTAGTTCTCGGGAGAGAGATACCCTTATCTTCTTTAGATAGTACCCTAGGTAAACCTCCCCATAGAGATACCCTCCTTGAAAACATCATCAAGAACCTGGAAGGAGGATGTGAGGGTGCAAGGCCCTAAGAAATCCTTGATAAATATCGAATCAATGGACGAGATCCCATCAAGAGATCTGTGGTCACTCACAACCATTAGATAATAAGAAGAAGCTGGAAGGATAAGTACCTTAACCTTGATAGGTGTTGATCGACAGACGAGATCCTATCGGGAAATCTGTGGTCACTCATGACTGTTAGATTTGGTAGGAGAAAGTAGGAGGTTAAATGCCTTACCACCTTGTCTTTCTGTACCTTCGTGGATAGTGACGAAATCGGGATCGTAAATCCTTGAGGTCCATGAGAACATCTGGACAGTTGATATTTCCCCATCCAGGAAGTCAACGGAGAATGCACAAGTTAGGAAACTATCCGAGCCGTCAGATATTGGCTAGAACACCCGATAGCCACTGGATCTGTCAAGAGATGCCCGAGGGTTAAACCCCCAGTGAATAAGGGAGAAATCCCCGAAATGGATTTGGGTCATCCGATTAAAGGAGGCCATGTATCATGAGATTTCCCATTTCAGGAAATCGAGAATCAGGAACTTGGAAGTTCTGATGACAAGAGATCGGGATGTTCCATGGTGGAAACCCCAGAGCAGTCATAGACTGACCAATTTTGGGAGGCTACGTGTCGAGAGATTACCCATTTTAGGAAATTGGGAATCGGGAACTCAGGAGTTCTGGTGATGAAAGATCGGGGCCTTCCATGGTAGAAACCCCGAAATGGATTTGGGTCATCCGATTAAAGGAGGCCACGTGTCGTAAGATTTCCCATTTTGGGAAATCAGGAATCAGGAACTCGGGAGTTCTGATGATGAGAGATCGAGATGTTCCATGGTGGAAACCCTGGAGCAGTCGTAGATTGACCAATTTCAAGAGGCTACGTGTCGAGAGATTACCCATTTCGGGAAATCAGGAATCGGGGATTCAGGAGTTTCATTGACAAGAGGTCGAGCTCTCGCCTTGATAAATCCTGACTTATAAATATCGGAATGTTAGCATGTGGTTAAGTCTCGATGAACGAAAGATATTCCTTCAAGAATATTAGGGTCTATAATGACCTTCAGATGTGGGAAAGAGACATCAACTGTAAGACAGGGTGCGAATGTGCCTTGGGGTAAGTGGCGAGTAGATCTGAACGACCAAAGTCCACCCACCCAGATCTACGGCCGAGGCTTCATTTAGGAGCCCCATTTATGTTCTGCCTTTAGCGGTGGGGGGGCGGGTCTAGAATCGAACATGAAACTCGGGAACGGTCAGGATCAATTTGCCTTGATCAACGACATTCAGGCGAATTATGGACCCCCCTTACCATTCTGCCTTTAATGGGGTGGGGGGTCCTGAATGGTGTGGCGTGTGAAGTGGGAACCGTCTCCTGTCACGCCGCCCACCATGTCATGTTTCCCCTCTTTCCACTTGTAATCCACTCAACCGCACGACCGGGCCGTTCCTATGGGCCATCTATTAACCCTATAGGGATTCGTCCCTATTGGCTAGTTGCTAACCCTTCCGGGGTTCGGCGGTTGTAGAGTCGAACGATTCAACATCACTGTAGCATTGAGGTGTGAAATACAAAGAGGCACCACTATTATTTGACCTGTGATCATGACCTGCGATCACATGGGAATGGAGAGAGAGAAAGAGCTAGCTTGCATTATGCCTCTGTAGGTAATTTAGGGGCTCTGATTCTGCAGAAATCAATGAAAACTGTGATTATGGTAGTGGGTGTGTGACAAAGTGGTATCAGAGCATGGTGAAAACACTCATCCTGATTGGGCTCATGTACAAGTTGCGCATAAGCTCCGTTCGAAGCACTCCTAAGAGGAGTAACTAGATAACTTAACTCTCTTATCCAGGATCAAAACTTGGAAACGAGAACCTGACTGTGTATGCATGTGAAAGAGTTATGAATTTATGAGAAGGTTATGAAAATGTATCTAACTCTTGACTAATAACCAACGTTTGTCTTTTCACCCAAGCGGATGATCATCCTCGAGAATTTACAAATGAAAAGAATGGTGACTCACCAAGAGGTGGGAGAAGGATCCCACAATAGAGACGAAGAGCCTGACGAAAGAAGAGCAATAGGAACCCCTCCAGATCTAGCTGAGACTGTGAGGAGTCTCATGGTTGAATTGCAAAACTGCAAGGCCGACAATGAAAGGATGATGAAAGAACAAGAAAAGCAAACTAAAATTAATGCAGTTTTACTGTAGAGCTTATCCGACCTATAGCGAAAAATGCAGCATGAACCCGAGATGCAAAAACATGGTCGTATCAGTGGCCATACTGAGAGGAGCACCTCAAGGAAGGTCCACCCCAGAGGTAAAGGATCAATGCCAGACAATTCTTCTGAGAAGGAAGATGGTGATTTACAAGGCTCTTCCAGTAGCAGGAATAGTTCCTATTCTCGAAGAAAACATAAAAAGTAAAAGACTTTCAAGGGTCATAAATTTGAGGAGTTCAGAAAGGCCAAACCTCCCTCCTTCGACAGTGAGATAAAGAAGGGAGAGGAAGGCAAGGCCTGGCTACTTGGACTGAAGACATATTTCAGACTCCATGATTTTTCAGAGAATTTGAAGCCCCAAGTGGCCACTTTCAATCTGAATGGAAAATCTTCCATCTGGTGGGAAGATCTTAAGAATATGAAAGGGGTCTGCGAGGAGGACCTGTCCTGGAAACAGTTTGAGAAGTACTTCCGAAAGAAGTATTTGTTGGAAAAATATTTCGACGAGAAGGCTAAAGAGTTTTATGAACTCAAACTGGGGCAACTCACTATAGAGGAATATGTCAACAAATTCCTTGAGTTATTGAGATATGTACCCTACATCAAGGCAGAGAAGGCGAAGGTGCAATGCTTCATCAGTGGGCTACCCAAGGAATACTCGAACTGAATTTAATTTGACGAGCCAAAGATCTTAGAAGACACTATTCGAAACGCAACATATTGTCATCAACAATATGGACATTGGTCAGAGTCTCGTGGAGACTGGAAATAGAAGAGTGGTTTGAGATTTTAGAAAAAGGGGATCAAATCCTCAGGATTTAAGAACTACAAGAAGAACCCCAGAATGAACTTTCCAGTTGTTAGCGATATTTCTTGTAAGGGGGTTAGAATGTAAAAGAATGGGTTAAAACCCACTTGTCCTAATTTTTGAGCGAGAATGCGTCTGTGTTAAATGAAAATCAATTATGGATGGTTGGGATTTGCACGCCTGGATCAACAGCGCACAGCGAATTCTGGACCCCCCCCCTCCTTTCTACCTTTAAGTGGGGGGGGCGTCCGAAATCCGTAATAAACAACAAGCGGATCTGGATGGCAGGCATCCACACACTCATATCAACGGTGCATATTGGTTTCTGGACCCCCCCCGCCTTTCTACCTTTAAGCGGAGTGGGGGGGTCCGGAATCATGGGCGCAGCTCTCCGACGGCCACGATTGAGGAGCCCAGATCAACGGATCATGGACGGCTTCATCCCTCTTAGCTACCCTGCCTTTAACCTGCGTGGGCCCTCCTCCCATCATGTCATCTTCCTTTCCACCTCTCTTCTGCTGTCGTGCGTCATCCATCTGCCTCCCCGCTTTGGTCCGCGTGGTCCTCCCTCCTTCTCGTCATCCACTCGTTGCTGGCCACATGCCCTGCTCCTTTCCACGTCGGCCCCTCACCGAAAAGGAGAGTTTGTTATATCCCATCTTCCCCCCTTCCTCCTGAGGTCTTTTGCCATGAACCACGCTCTGTCATCCTCCGCACACCTTGCCACTTCTTCCACGCCCTCACAGTTTCAGCCCCATCACTCCATTCACGTGCCCCTCCTTCCGTGATGGCCTATATGCATATCCTTTGAGCCATTCAGTTATTCTAGGTGGCGGCAGGTGAGGTCCTCCACGTCCTGAAGCGTTGAGTTGGTCAGATCATCCTCAATCCCAAGAAAGCAGTTGTTGAAGCGGTTGGTGGTGGTTAGACATCATCTCCGCCATAATGGGAAAGCACGGCCATGAATTAAAGGCACGTCGATTCGCCGTTGGAACTGTCAAAGAATTAGATTGCGTCTGACTTAAGTTGCACGACCCTTCAGAGGCTGACTGTCAGAAGCCATGCAGACGCAAAGCTTTCAATGCATTGTCTTGGTTCCGCTGTTGTTGATTGTTCTGAGTATATGTAGGCGTTTTCGCCATTTTTGTATCTATCGATGGTAGAGCTAAGCTCCCGACTGTAAAGTTTCAGCGAATACTCTAGTTTCCCCATTATGCCTCTGTGTTTGAGACTTCTTGGTTTATGACAAACAGTTTTATTTTTCCATCTATATTTCATCTCATGCCAGAGAGTCCACAGTCGAAGGATTCGCGTGGATTGAACAATCTTGTTATGATAAAGGATTTGTTGTGACATTGTTGTGCCCTCTGGTTTTCTGTGTTTGGATGTAAAAGGATTTTGCGTTTGAATGCTTTCTTCTCCAGTCTGTTACAAACCAGATGTTTGTGGTAGACCTTCGCACTCTTCTAATGAAAGTCTTCCCCCTACTCACCCTTTACTAAGACTCACTGTTTGAAGTTTATCAAGACCTCATTCGTCCATGCATGCCTGGTCTAGCTTCTGAGATGAGACAATATCGTTCTGAGTTTTGCTCCATTTGATCACCCCTTTTAAAAAAACCATGACATTAAACTGATGGGCGTCGGGCTCTACTCTTGCAAGCAATCCAGGAGTGACTTCCGTCGCCAACATTTCTGGCGCCGTTGCCGGGGACGAAGTTGAATATTTTCCCCGGATTTGAACGACAAAGATCAACTGATTCTGAAGGTGCATCAGATATCAGAACTTGAATATTGTTACTGTGCACCTGGTGACTCCATTGTGACGACTCTACTGGGGAGAACCTTCTCTATCAACTGTGGCTTCGAGGGGCAGACACACGAGGTCTCACCCACACCTGCCTCTAGCGACACCTGAAGCTGACTCAGAAGTAGTGTGCAGAAAGGGAAAGAGCTCTTTGAAAGAAGTTTCCATCTCCGCACAGGTATTTCCCCACCTCCTTCTGTAAAGACCCCAATTTCTTCCTCTCAGCCTCCTAGTCACCCTCCCTCTAAGGTTTCTCATTTTCTAAATTTCGGGAGTGTTCCTGCTGAGTTTTCTCCTCCTGGTCTAGTGTCAGAGGGAGAGATCCTTGTCACTCCCCCTTCCCTGGAAGTTGTGCCTTCACACCAACATTTTTCAGAAGGTTTCACTACCCCTCTATTTATTACTACTATTGCACAGAGAGAAGCAGTTGCGCATTCTGGTCCATTGGACTTCTCTATGTTTTCTCCCTCATCTCCCGCCAGAACCTTTTTCCTGACATCTCACGGTCACACTCCTTCTCCTCCTAGTTCTCCTCCACCTAATATCCCTATGGCTGGTGTTAATCCCCCTCCGACCATAATGGATGTCATAGTCGCTGCTAGATATGCTCCCTTGATCTTACCTCATCCTATGAATCCTCTCCCTGCTGGAGACTACTTGAAGTACATGCCCAAGTTCACCGGTGAAGGAGACATAACTGCAGAAGAGCACCTGGATGCCTTCTACTGTTATGCAGACAATTTGAACATTGAAAATGAAGATGTCTGGATGAGAGTCTTTGTTCAGAGCTTGGATGGTGAAGTTAGAAAATGGTTTAGGGGACTGGCCCCTGGATCTATTGCTGGGATCGAAGCTCTAGATACTGTTTTCCTGAGGCAGTGGGGAGATAGAAAAGATTACATATATTACATGACTGAGTTTGGGTCTCTGAAAAAGCAGGAAGGAGATTCGGTCTCTGACTTCTCCAAAAGATTCAATAATATGTATAACAAGATTCCTGCAGAAGTAAATCCCTCTGAAGCATCTGCTCAGATTTCCTATGCTGGTGCATTTGACCCTGACTTTGATCTTTTATTAAGAGAAAGAAGAGCCACCTCTTTAGCTCAAATGCAATATGAAACTATAGAAGTGGAATCCAATATACTAGCAGCTGACAGACTAAGGAACCAGGCCAATGCAGACAGAAGAAAGGGAAAATCAGAAGCCTCAACTTCTGGCCCATCACTGCCTCACCCTCAAGCGAATGAGCTGACCCAGGTAATGAGATTTATGAAATAAGAGATGGAGAGATTAAAGTTGGAAAGGAAACAAATGAACAAGGGCCCTCAAACCACCGAGAATAGAGGAGGTTTCAGAAGGCCAAATAATTTTTCTCCTCCAACTATGCACAGAGAGAAGGAGAGAGACAGGGATGACCAAAGAATTCAGGCTCCCTTCCAGAACAATTTTGTGGTCTATGAACAAGAAAGGGAGACAGGCGATCCTGAGCCTAAAATCCACAGCTTAGAAGTCACTTCCCCTTTTCCTCATCTGACCCAATCAACATATGAGGAGTCTCTCCTAAACAGTTAGCTAAATGAATTAAGCAAGGGAGACAAAGCTAGTGGTGGCTGAGGCAGGTACAACCTGAGGTCCGAAAAAAGGATAGCAATACCTGATGTTCTAGAGCAATCCTCCAGAGTAGAGAAGCCTGCTAATGAAGCGACGGACATTCATAGAGGTAGGAAGGTCCAACCTCTTTCTCCCATTATCCAAAATCATGTTCTTGAGGTTAGAGAAATACCAAAGCCTACATCTTCTTTCAAATTTGAACATGAGATTCAAAATATCAGAATTCCTATGCCACTCACTGAGTTGATTAAACATGGGGAATTCAAAAAACGCTTCTCTGAGATGTTGAAGTCTGAAGCCTCATACCCTCTCACAGACTCCATAAACCTCCAAGATGAAAGGCCTGAAGTTGTCCTAGGTCCCATGGTAGAAGACAGAGATGATTCATCCCCTCCCTTCTACACATCCCTGAACATACATGACAAAGTTCTTCATAATTGCCTGATGGATTCAGGGGCCTCCCACAACCTCATGCCCAAAACTGTTATGGAAGAATTTGGACTAGAAGTCACCCGAGCCTATCATGAACTCTATTCTTTTGACTCTAGGAGGGTGCAATGTTTGGGAGTCATTATGGACCTAGTAGTCTCCTTGTTTCAGCTGCCCATGAAGAGTATGGTCATGGATATTGTGGTAGTTGATGTTCCCCCCAAGTTTGGCATGCTATTGTCAAGATCTTGGATTAAAAGACTGGGGGGAACCCTGCAGATGGATCTCACATATGCCACCATTCCAGTCTTTGGAGGGGAACATAGGAGACTGTACAGAGAATCCCAACTGGCCTACATAGTCAGCGATGAAACCAACCCTACCAACCATCCCATCTATGCTTTGGACACTGATTTAGGCTCCAGTTTACTACAGCTTACCCACACCCCTGAGGCTCCTTTACAGATCAGAAAGCAGCTCGGTATTAATCAGGAGAACACCCCTCCTACCACCTCTGTTTGGAAGATGTTCTTTGATGGAGATTCTTCCAGTATAGGTGCAGGCGCCGGAGTGGTATTCAAATCCCCTTCTCAAGAGACCACATCTCTGTCATACAAGCTGGAATTTGAAGTCACCAACAATGTGGCAGAATATGAAGCCCTGGTTCTAGGATTAAGAGTTGCAAAGGAGATGGGAATAAAGGAGATGGCTGTGTTTGGAGATTCAGAACTGATTGTCCAGCAGGTCAAAAGCGTTTATCAGACCAAGCACCCCCGTCTCAAGAATTACAGGAATGAGGTATGGGATCTGATTGATAGTTTCTTCTTGGCTTTCAACATCTCTTTCATTCCAAGGGAAGAAAATGCTCCAGCCGATTTCCTAGATTTCTCAGCTAGTTTGCTCGAAGTTCCTGCGTTGCCCACTGTCGGGTCCGATACAGAAATAAGATACAGACCCTCTGTACTAGACAATGTCAAACATTGGAAGGTGTTTGAAGATGATCTAGAGATCGAGAAATTCCTCCAATCCATTGATGACTTTTCTGCATCACACATAGATGAGGATCCTGACGTGGAAGCTGACCACCACTCTGAGGAGTTTTTGAATAAAATGGCTAACCACCAGATTATTCAACTACTGAGCAATCACATACC